>JAMXBD010002293.1:0-214339 GCA_024138025.1 Combretum micranthum | reverse complement strand
TCAAGAAATAAGTAATTAGACAATATAAGAGTGTTTTGATCCACACCTTATGTTTGATTATAAGATATCGTGTAACAAAAGGACTGAATGACTAACTGTTAGTAGGTAAAGTCGGAGCATCGATCTTCACTAAAATTGGGTAGACATAATGTCTTGCTAGAGACCAATTATGTCTTGTAGTCCTAAAAATGTTTAAGAGCTACTACCAATTTTATGTGAACCTACAGGGTCACACATAAAGAATGATAAGATGGATCTTCGATAATCGTATTGGGAATTGATTAATTATTTATTTGTCGATTTTAATTAGATTAAAATTAACAAATAATAAATTAAGATAATAAGGATATATATGTCTTTCTACATAAACCTTAATTTGTTCAGGGTAATTGAAAAGACATAACCCTTATATATATCAGGGTAATATGAAGGGACATGACCCTTCTATTATATATTCTCTTTCTAGGTTAATTTATCATCTGACGCTGGCCGTCATTTTAAAAAAAGAAAATTCGTAACCTAGAAAGAAAGAGAGGGATTCCCAAAGGTCGAAATTTTTCGACGTGCTAGCACACACGAGATCCAATTCATTCGCGTTGATACCGGTAGAGGGAGTTGGTATAATCTGCATCTCCTTGATCCCATCATCAAAATAAAAAGGTACACATTCCTTTTATTTCTGATTTAATTGAAATGCTTGGATCCGATTGGGAATTTAAAAAAAAAACAACGATTTTCCGCTGCACGATTCAGATTTGGATCGTAAATTCCCAACATAATATTAATTGAGAAATTGTTCCATGTACTTCATGTAATACTTTATTTTAATTTCGTAATAAGGAATTAGGAGAAGTTAATTTAAGATATTAGACAATTATAGAATTGGAAGATTTATAATTGTGAATTAGATTCCATTGATAATTTGTATAGCGAAAGCTAATAGATTATTTTATGGTTCACTAAAACTTGATAGTTTTAGGTTTTAACAATTTCTTACAAATATCCATAATCCTAATTGTTCATATAATATAAATTTAGCATGATTAGTAAAGAAGGATGGATTCTATTCCTTCCCACATTCATCTTATATAAACTTCTCGCATTCTCATTGCATTCATAGTAGATATAATTGATTAGTTATAGTTAACTGATACTTTTTTATTACCTAAATATTAGTAAAACTAATATCAATCTAGTAGTTAATTTAGTCTTTGTGGGAACAATACTCTACTCATTCTATATTACTTGATCAAGACCCAGTACACTTGCTTGTAGTATCTGAAATTATACATACATTTGCATCAGATCACGTTTGGGGGTGATAAACCGTGCTAAAATGCAACTTTGTCCCCATACACCTTTGTGAACTTGTCCAAAACTTAGATATGAACCTAGGATCTCGATCTAAAACAATTCCGGCAGGTACTCTATGTAATCATACTATTTCCTTTATGTATGAAATGAGCTGATTTGGTCAAACGATCTACCACGACCCATATGGCATCATATCCTGTCGATGTCCTTGGTAGTCCACACACGAAATCCATCGAGATTTGATCCCACTTCCATTCGGGTATCGGTAAAGGCTTTCCTCCCGGCCTTTGATGTTCCACCTTTACTTGTTGACAAGTTGGGCACTTCATCACATAATCGGCTACATCTAGTTTCATTCCATTCCACCAGAAGTGGCTCTTAAGATCTTGATACATCTTAGTTCCTCCCGTATGTACTATGTATCCTGAGTTATGAGCTTCACTCATGATTTCTCTTCTCACATCCTCATCATCCGGCACACATAACCTTCCCTTCATCCTCACTACATCCTCTTCATCTACGGTGAAATCAGTATACTTTTTTGCTTGCACTTCCTGTTTGATCCTTTGTATGACTTCATCATATCGTTGAGCTTCTTTAATTCATTCGACAAGGGTTGGTTCCATCACTAAGTTAGATATTTCTACCTCCACATCTTTTCCAATGAATTAGATACTCAGCCTTTCGAATTATCTTACCAACTCCTTTTGGTCGATCAACAAAGCGGCAACTTCCTCATGATTCTTTCTGCTTAAGGCATCCGCAACGGCATTAACTTTTCCTGGACAATAATTGATTCCAAGATCATAGTCTTTTATAAGCTCTAACTATCTCTATTGTCTCATATTCAACTCCTTCTAAGTGAATAGGTACTTGAGGCTCTTGTGATTTGTGTATATTTTGCATCTTTGTCCATACAAGTGATGCCTCCATATCTTGAGTGCGAAAACAACGGCTGCTAGCTCCAAGTCATGCGTTGGATAATTCTGCTCATGAGGTCTTAACTATCGCAAAGCATAAGCAATCACTTTTCCTTCTTGCATTAGCACACATCCAAGACCAATTCTTGATGCGTCGATATTGTAAACCCTGGTTTTCTTAGTAACCAAGTAAACTCCGTAAGTCGGAAATCAAAACCCTAAATAGGATTAGTACAAGCAACCTATGAACCCTAAATCCGGCTTTTTTTCGATTTCTTTAAAAGAACCCCTATCGAATAAATTAATGTGAATTATTGTTTTATAGCATATTTCAAATTATACAAAGTTTTGATTTCAAAAAATTTTCTATTTAGGGCTTTCCCAGGCTCCATTACGGAAAAGCGAGCCCCGGAACTAGAAACTCAGAAAAATATTCCGGAATACTCGTTAGAACCGGAATTTTATAAGGATTCCAAAAATATATGTTTTATAATTTTTCGGGTTATAAAAATTACAGTTATAGCCTTTTTCCCGTATTTTTCTTATTACCGGTAAAGTAAATATCTTATCTACTATTTTTTACTATTCACAAGTACAACCTACTACACACACACCCATTCCCTAGTCTTACATGATAAGATCATATTTTATACAATTCGTCGATGTTTAAAGAGCTAGAATGGATATTTGTTTAGATTAAATTTTAAGTTTCAAGATTAATTTGGACAAAGAAATCAAAACAAGAGACTTTGGATCGAAAATAGGAAAAATTGAAGTCAAGGCTGGCATTTCAACATTCAAAGCCGTTGGCGTTTAGACAGCTTACACCCAAGGCCGTTGCCAGCACAGCTAGCTTTGCAAAGATATTGACCCAATCACACTATAAGCCACCTCAAATAGAAGATGAAGAAGCCAGCGTACTTGAAGGCCGGCAGCTCAGAATTGGAAAGTCACCAGCGCACAAGGAGTTACAGCATACGCCGGCTCCTAAGCCGCTAGCGTTGAGGCAGTGTACATCATAGATCTAAAGCGACATAAAGATATTAAACGCTTGGAGGAAATTGAAGAGACAAATCTGTTGGAGTGTCTACGCCGGTGTCAAAGCCGCCATCTTTGGGATAGCGTTCGTTATAAATTGGTGCAACGCTTCATTTCTGATCACATACACTGGCTAGATCTACATCTGAGCCGGCGTAGAAGCGGCCTACATGTGTAACGATATTGAAGGCTGCCAGTACACTGCCTGCGCAAGGGAGAAATTGAAGATACGCCACCTGTAAGCCGCTGGCGTAGGATCCATAACTGCCGGCTTTGAATGAAACTGCCATTTTTCTTTAATGATTTGTTACGAAATTTTTCCTATAAATAGGGGGTCTTCTCCTCACTTTCAGATCAACCCAAGTAGCTCTAAATCATACTACAATACATAGATTAGAATTAGCATTCCATAGAGATTTTTGAAGAGATATTGAAGTTTTCAAGAATTTGCAAGTGAAGCTTTGATATTTTGAATTGGTGATATCTGATCTTTTTCCTTTTATGCAATTCATATATCTGAATATTTTGATCATAATGAAATCATTTGCAATTTCTTATCTGATTTTGAATCATCATCCATGAGTAGCTAAATCCTTTTTGTGGGAAGTTGATGAAGCTTTAAACATGCTAAAATGATCTTTGAAACCATGTTATAAGATAGTTAGAATCATGAAATATTCATATTGAGTTCTGATTATTCATCATATCTTTGGTGTATAAGAATTCTGATAACTCGGAAGGGAAATTAGGGTTCATATGAATTCATAAATTGAGATTAAATTACAATTGCGGAAGCGGCGGAGTTTAATCTAATTTAGAAATTGTCCATGAATACTAATGCAATGTTTTATATTGATTTCTCACTAAGGAATTAGGGGATGTTAATATAAAGTATTAGTCAATTATAGAATCGGAAGGTTTATAATTGTAATTTTGATTCCACAATAATTTATTTAGAAGCTATTGATTATTTTTGTGGTTTAAAAGGTTTTTAAACTCTGTTTTTAAATCTTGACAATTTCTTATGAATATCCATGAATCTAATTATCATTATAACATGACTTCAAGTTGATTGGCAATAGTTTAAAGTGGATTCTGCTCCTTCCCACATTTTTCTAATATCACTCTCTTCAAAAGCTCATTGCATTCATATAGATACTTAATTAGATAATTTAGTTTAATCTTAATCATTTAAAAGATCAATTGCCTAGATATTAGTATTAGTTGATAACTGTCTAGTAGTTAATAGATCTCTGGGATCGACACTTGACTCATGCTATATTACAATAAGGCCCAGTACGCTTGCTGGATAAGATGCTTTAAAATTCAATACTAATAAGCACATCAAGTTTTCTGGCGCCGTTGCCGGGGATCTTATTAATATTAGACTACCTTCAGCTTTGCTAGTAGTTTAGGTTTAAGTTTAGTTTGAAATTTTTCCTTTTCTCTTTGCAGGTTTTATGCGAAGAAGTAGAAGTTCTGAAATTCTACCTTTAGACCCTGAGATTGAAAGAACCTTGCATCAACAGAGAAGAAGGAACCAAAGAAGAGGAGCAATGGCAGAAAATCAAGGACAAGGAAACAATGACAACAACAACCAGTTGCAACCAGTTGCTCCCGCTCCAAGGGCAATTCGAGACTATACAGTACCTACTGTTCAGGATCCCGCCATAAGAATGCCCACTGTGGAGGCTAACAACTTTGAGCTTAAACCGTCCCTGATTCAAATGGTTGAGTCACATCAATTTGGAGGATATCCGAATGAGACGCCAGATGAACACCTTGCCAAATTTCTTCAGTACACCAACACTGTCAAACTTAATGGTGTAAGAAACGAAGTCATCCGACTACAGCTTTTCCCTTTTTCTCTTAGGGATAAAGCCTTGGCATGGTACCATCCTCCAGACTCTCCAGACCGATCACTACATGGAATGATCTACAAAGAAGTTTCTGAAGAGATTCTTCCCTCCAGCAAGGACCGCCAGATTAAGAAATGAGATTTCCAACTTCACCAAATTCCCTGGTGAATCATTATATGATGCTTGGGAAAGATTCAAAGAGGCGGTCAGAAAATGTCCACATCACGGTTTACCCGATAATCTACTAATCGAAAATTTCTACCTCAGTCTTGATGAAGCTTTAAGGTCCTTAGTAGATGCTACATCGGGATCACTGATGGGAAAAACATATGAGGAAGCTAGTGAGATTATTGAAGAATTAGCTTCCGCGCTCATAATTGGAGTTGTGAAAGAACAAGATCTAAAGTAGCATCTTTGGAAGACAAAGAAGATATATCACAACTCAAGGCTCAAATGGCAACCCTCATCACTCAAGTAAGTAAACTCACAACTACAAATTCTTCCAATAAAAAACAAGTGTTTTGTTGTGAGATTTGCTCAGGACCACACTCTCTTTTGAGTGTCCGCATGGATCATCTTCAAATGATGAGCAGCTCAACTATGTGGGAAATTTCCAAAAGGGTAATTTTGGAAACACATATCATCCGAATATGCGAAATCATCCCAATCTATCATATCAGAATGATGCCAATGTTCTAAAGCCACCACCTGGTTTCCAAGGACAAGGATATGTAAGAAATGCCCCACCTCAACAGCAAATTCAATCATCCACTGATGCATTACTGAGGGATTTCATTGTCATACAACAAACTCACTCAATAATCAGAATGCAATCATTCAAGATTTGCAAGGGAAGCTCCATCAACTTGCACAGCAAGTGAGTAAAGACCATCTGGGTCTTTACCAAGCAACACGAGGAGAATCCCAAGTCTGTAAATGCAATCACCTGAGAAGTGGTAAGGAGATTGCTCCAGTTGAGGAACTATCAAAGATCAAGAGGAAATTCCACCACAAAACAAAGGAAACGAAAGGTGGAGGACACTATTCAAAAACCACCTGAGGTGAAATCATATGTTCCTCCCGTCCCTTTTCCAGGAAGATTAAAGCAACAAAACTTGATGAGCAATTTTCAAAATTCCTGGATGTTTTCAAGAAGCTGCACATCAACATTCCATTCTTAGAAGTGATTCAAGGAATGCCTTCCTATGCAAATTCATCAAAGAATTATGTCCAACAAGAGGAAGATTGATGGAAATGTGGTACTCACTGGAGAATGTTCCATGATCCTACAGAAACATACACCCAGTCTGCCCACTAAACTCGAGATCAGGAAGTTTTACTGTTCCTTGCACCATTGGTGATTGTTATTTTGATAAAGTTTTAATTGATTCTGGTGCAAGTATCAACTTAATGCCTTTATCGGTATTTAAAAACTAGGACTTGGAGATTGCAAGGATACACATGTAACCTTGCAACTTGCTGATAGAAGTGTAAAATACCCTAGGGTATTGTGGAAAATGTCCTAGTTAAAGTTGACAAATTCTTTTTCCCTGTGGATTTTGTAGTCTTAGACATGGATGAAGATAGGGAAGTTCCCATGATCTTGGGCAGACCGTTCCTTGCAACAGGTAAAGCACTAATTGATGTGGAACAAGGGAGCTTACATTACGGTGATGGATGAACAGGTTACTTTCAATGTCTATGAGGCAATGAAGAAATTTGATGATACTGATGCCTGTTACACCATAATACCATTGATGAGCTGGTTTCTGAGTCACTTGAGGAACAAACGGTGTGGAACTATGGAATCCGTCTTGAGAGACTTGGACAATTGGAGTGATGAAGATGACGAAGAAATACTGGAAGATGTACCAATGATCAAAACCAGATATTATGAATCCTTGGGTACAAATGAGCAGAAGCAAGTTCCATCTTTGACGCAACCACCGACCTTGGAACTTAAACCACTTCCTGACCATCTGAAGTATGCTTTTCTCGGAATTGGCGATACTTTGCCAATCATCATTTCATCTGCATTGACAATGAACAAGAACAACAGTTGATTGAAGTGTTGAAAAAGCACAAAGAAGCAATCGGATGGACCATTGCTGACATTAAGGGTATTAGCCCTATGATTTGCACTCACAAAATTCTTATGGAAGCTGAGTGTAAACCTACAGTTCAACCACAAAGGAGACTTAACCCAACACTTAAAGAGTTGTCAAGAAAGAAGTTCTGAAGCTACTTGACGCAGGTATTATCTATCCTATCTCTGATAGTAAATGGGTTAGTCCGGTTCAAGTAGTACCAAAGAAAGGTGGTATGACTGTAGTGAAAAATGAGCAAAATGAATTGATTCCTACTCGTACGGTGACTGGGTGGAGAGTTTGTATTGATTACAGGAAATTGAATGATGCCACCCGAAAGGATCACTTTCCCCTTCCATTCATTGATCAAATGTTGGAGAAACTTGCAGGGCATGACTATTATTGTTTTCTTGATGGATATGTTGGATACAATCAAATTTCCATTGCACCCGATGATCAAAAGAAAACAATATTCACTTGTCCTTATGGCACTTTTGCCTTTAGGAGAATGTGTAAACCCCTAAATTTTCGGAATCGGTTTAGCATAAAACCCTAAACCAGAAGTCAAACGGAACCCTAAAGGTCAACAAAACCCTAGTCTACCATATCCAACTAAATCCGGCATTGCCGTTTTCTTTGGCCCTGAGAAATGAAGTTGGGATAATTAGCTAGAATAGTTCATAATAATCATAGGTTTTATAAAAGTTTTAGTTTCGAGAAATTCGGGTGTCCTTCGAACCCGATCGGACACAGTTCTCGAAAAACGTGTCCGGAAGCCCGAAATAGTAAAAATATTCCGAATACACCGTTAGACTCGTAAAAATATAAGTTTTCCAAAAATATCAGTTTCGAAATTTTTCGGTAAGTAAAAATAACAGATATAGCTATTATACGCGTATTTCTTACTACCGGTACTTTAATTATCATATCTACTTTACATTACACTATTCATTACTATTCTACACGATTCTTTTATCTCTACTTTTTCTTACACCTATTCTTACACTCTACATAACCTATAATCTTAACTTTTTACCTTTCCCATAACTTTATATCACATCTACTTTACATATTACATATTTTATTTTCCAAAAAGTCAAAAAAATAAATCAATTTCCCCCCTTCAAGGACATGGCCGGTGCCCCCCCTCTTAATGCCCATCAATTTGTTTTAATTTTACTTTATTTTAATCACACAAAAATCACTCCTCAATTTCCTATAAATACCCCCCTTCTCTTTCACTTCTTTCACACCACTTCTACACTAAAATTACTCTCTCAAAATCTCTCAAGAATTTCTCTCCAAGAAGTTCTTTCAAGAAGTCCTTTTAGCTCATCTCCTTTAGGTAAAAGTTCTTCAAAAGTTTCCATGTTCATCTACTTAGTATGAACTTAATGTGTGTTTTCTAAAACCATGAAGGTTAAGAAAGCAACAATAGGTTCATACTTTGTTTTTGTCCATAATCATAATTCCTTTATTTTCATGTTTCTTTTATATTCATTTATATTTCTCTTATGTTCATTTATGTCTCTTTTATGTTCATAACCATCTACTATATCTATATAGCTACATATACTATTTAGAGCACATAAGCTCATGATCTTGCAATTTATTTACCTTTCATGCAATTTATTTACTTCAATGCATTTTATTTATTCCAAGTTGTTTTTAAGACTAGCCTCTAGTCTTAGACTTATCCTTATCAAGTCAAAACAAGATTTTCTTCCTTTCATTTATTTCATTATGGGACTAGTTTACTTCTTAGTCCCGGGAGCCTTGAAAAAGCTAAGACTCCAATACTTGACTTTATTATTATGCTTTATGGTTATTCTCATAATCATGTTCATTTAGATTATTGTCCATAATTTTATTTAAAAAGAAGAATTTTGTCACTTAGAAATAAGTTTATGTAAAGTATAAAATCTATAAAGCAACATAAAATAAACTCATTCCTTTTCATGTTACAAAAAGAACTCACTATAATTTTATAAACTACTTTTACTTTAAAAAGCCACTTGGATCCTTATTATCCCACCTTGTTTTTCAAAAAAAAATATTTTTGTTGACAAAAATGGTTCTTTTCATAAGAAAGAAAATAAGATGGATGACTAAGGAAATTTTTAAGTAAAGACCTTTGCAAACAAATAGGCAAAGAAAATTTATGGTTTGAAAATAATAAAGTTATTTTTTTCAAATTACAAGAAGAAGTTAATAAGATTATAGAAATTAGTTTTTCTACAAAAAGTCCTTAATTGTTCCACATTGTTTTTATGAAGAAAACAAATTTTCATGCATGGATGATTATCTTTGAAAAGTATGAGACATGAGAAAAAGAATGAGAAATATCAAGTAAGGATTTTTGCAAAACAAGTAAACAAAGGAATTTACACAAGAAAAATGAAGAATAGCATATTTCCTAGAAAACTTCAAATATAGTATTAAGTAACTTAGAAAATAGAAAATTTATTTTCAAAGGTCACTTAGAAAAAGATAAATAAAACCAACATAAAACGTTTTTAGAAAATAAAGAAAAAGCTATTCATTTCAAGAAATTTGCAAAAAAAATTTCCGAAAAGCTTCAAACCAACATTGTTTTACCTAAGAAAAATAAATTGACAACAAGACACTTGAGCATGCTTAAATATGAGTTATATAGTTATAAAAAGAGAATTTTTCAACTATATAGATAACTAAGTATTTATCAAACAAATTTTGATTTCTTGAACCAAAGTTGTTTTTACTTGGAAATCCGTGGTGAATTTTGTCGCTACTTTTTCGAGCCTATATGGCCTTGTTTGTTGAAATAATTCGGAAATGGGTAGATCTTTTTGAAGGTAGAAATCGGTATATTATATGCGCAATTCCGAGTTAAAATGACCAAGTTATGGCCATTTTAAATTGGAACATTCCTTATACGAACTTTGACGTTCTTTTGACATTGTTTTGTCAAAATTCAAGAAAATCATCAAGAAAAACTCATTATGGGTATTTTCTTGGTTAGGTGACCCCGAGGAATTCCTTCCCCCGAGAATTATTACGATAAGTGGAGTGTGTGAACGACTCATCCGCTAAGGAATAGTCACCATGGCATCGTGAGTTTATTTCCAATAAATGCTATACTTGTTGTGCTTGTAACTTAGTTGCACTAGAGTTAGGAAAAGATAAACCGATATGTATGTAAAATAATTCTTGAAAGAATTCTAAGAATATCGAAGTCAGAATTGTTTAAATGGTTGTTTTAGTATAATATTGATTTGTATGAAATTCCTTGATCGCCTTAAATTGAGAATAATTATGTATGACTTTATAAATAATGAACTCATGCATACCACGAAGTGAGTCACATTGCATTGTTGGGTTATTATCCTTGGGTGAGAAGGATAGTAAGCTCATGTCGAAAGCAACACTTGGCGGGAGATCCGAAAGCGATTGCTTGGCGCTTAAATGGAATATGCTTGGCGGTAGATCCGAAAGCAAGGTCAATCAAGTAGATTCGGAATGCTCGACAATGTGTGCTCGTGAGAAGAAAACTTTTTAATTAAAACTACTTGAATTGAGGTTACGTATCACCAAACCCTGAATGGAAGGCGTAAATCCATTCAACATATAGTTCCCGGAAAACTATATGCTTGTTTGCCCACGTGCTTGTGCATTACATTTGTTTGATTAAATCAACTTGATTGAATCGTTACAAGAAGTTATTTATGGAAATAGTTCTCACTAAGCCTTTAGCTTATACCCCAATAGATATCTTTTGCATCCCTTACTTATGGTTAAGGCCACGTGGACCATGCGGGCAGGTAATCTCTCTTGAACATTAGAAATTTTGGTAAAATGTAGCATAGTATTAGCATGCAAATATTTATATAATAGATTAGTAATTTAGGGAGTTGTCCCTAAGTTTGTAAGTCTTTGCCATGAATGAATAATTATTGTGAATCCTCTTTCTTAATATGTTTCTATATCTCCTTAAGCTTCATAATTCCATATATGGTCCTCTAAAGTTGTGAAAGTACGCCTTACACTTAATATAAAAGCTTTTGGGAATGGCTAAGGTTGTCATACTTAAGCTTTAATATTGAGTGTGGCGGACTGTCACGTTTAGGGTACCCATTGGGGCGTGACAGTTTAAGTTGGTATCAGAGCATGGTTTAAGAACCTAGGAGTCATAATTATAGAAATGGACTTAAGAAGAATTGACCTAGATAGAAGCAAGAAAGACTTAGATAAAATAGAATGGGTTGAATAAGTCTTCTAATATCTTCTTTTACGTAGATCACCATAGATGAGGCCCGTCTCCAAGCCAAGAACTTCCGAAAAGAACCATTCGAAACACCAGAAAATTTCCGAATGAGACTTAGAGTTCTATGTGAAGAATTTTGTAAACCCCGGTTTTTCAAGTAGCCAAGATAACCCTAGAACCAGAAACCAAAACCCTAAACCGGAATAGCTTAAGTCTGGAGTGAGAACTAGGAACCCTAATTCTGGCTTTTCCTCGGTTTCCAATTAAGAAACTTTTATAAGAAAATTTAAATTTGAATATAGTTCCTAATTACATTTCAAACCAAGGAAATATCAGATTTTTGGAAAATTTCAATTCCGGGTCATCTCGAGACCCATTATAGTAAAACGTGCCCGGAACTAGAATTTCAAAAATATACTTATGAGTACTCATTTGAACCGAAATAAAATAAGGATTTCAAAAATATATATTTTTCATAATTTTCCGGCTTACGGAAAATACAGTTATAGCCTTTATATTCGTATTTTATTACTACCAGAAATTAAATTGTCTTATCAACTATTCCTCACTATTCATAAAGTACTACCTAGTCTACCTATTAGTCCACCCTACAAATCTAACCCTTACCATCACTCAAATCAACTCATTTCTTCCATAACTTTTGTCCTTAACTCTCCTTACAACTCTTAACAACTTCACATCATGTTAAATCAATCAAACAAGTGAAAATTTTTCAAACTCCCCCTTCCCCTACAAGCTCCAAACCGGCGTGAAATGCCCCCTCCCCCCTCCCCCCCCTTGTCCATTTTGCAAACCTTCAACTCCATTTAACTTAAATTCACTTCTTATATAAACTACTTTTTCTCTCTCTTTCCTCATTCTTTCACTTTCCAAATTTTTCAAAGTGTAAAAGCTCCCTCTTCTCTCCCCATTTCCCCTCTTGGCCGAAACATCCCAAGCCCACACACACACACACACAACTCCCATTTCTTCTTTTCATCCTCTATTTATTTTCAAGTAAGTAAAGTTTCACTCCTTCCACTCATAAAACTTTGTTATGGCTAAGTGATTCTTGGATATTTTCAACCAAAGGACCCCATGAGCTTTGCTAGGGTCAATGAGATATCAAAACAAGAATCCCGAACCATTACAAAGTGGATCTATCTTTTAAAGAAGCTTTCATACCAAAAAGCTTTATGTTCCTCCAACAAAAAGTGTTTTTAAACAAAAGATCTTTTATAAAAATATGGTTTGTATGTTTTCAAAACTCATTTAAGCATTTAATAAAGTAGATCCATCATTTATTACTCATAATCATGTAGGCATTTAAAGTTTCATTATTATTTTGTGTTTATGTGCATTAATAGTCTTTAATGTTTTTCTCTTTAGTAAATGACTTTCCTAGTATATAGATCTATAGATAGATGAGTCCATGAAGTCAAAAAGAAAAGTACTTTGCAAGAAATAGACTTATGAAAATTCGGATGACTTTGAAACCTAGGTCAAAAACACTTTTATCAACTTCTAAACATATATTTTATAAGAGAAATGAAGCCTATGGGTAATAGATAATGTTTAGTAATATTTTTATGAGTCTAAATGAGTTTTTACTAAAGAAATGTTGGAAACAAGAGATGAAGTCCATAGAAGTTTTGAGCTAAAAGTCATGTAGGCAAAATTCATAATAATGGATGTAGGGTTAGAAAACACTATTTTTCCAACTTCAAAAATGATATTTTCTTAAATAAATGAAGTCCTTAGGAATAGATATAATAAATACTTAAAGTATTAAGTACAAAATATATTTTCCTAGAGAATCAACTTGAAAATGGACTTTTGTAAATTCGGATTTTGGAAACCCATAGTAAAAGACCCACTTAAAGTTTACACAATGTGGATTTTATTAAAGAAATAAAGGCCTTAGGATATAACTAATATAAGGGTCAAAATTTCTTTAAACAAAGTAGAATTTTCTAAGGAAAATCCTTGTATATGTAGGTGTGATCAAGTGTAGTGAATTCACTTACTAAACATTGGTATAAAATGGTTTTCTAAGAAAAGTTTATTTTAAAATTCTTTAAATCTAAAAAGTAATAAGAACATAGACTCATTAAAGTTCACATCATGACATTCATGATAGGGAAAATCATTACCATTGCATTTAGTATCATTTTATACTTAGGAATCTCAAATGCATTCATGGAAACCGCATTTTTGGAATTGATAACCGCTGTACAGATCTGAATCCCTCAATTCCGAGCTTAGATATTTTCAAAACTTGATTTCAACTTCATATTTAGAAAGCTCTTCCAAAGTAGATAGAGATCCATATAAAATTTGCGAAATTCCGACTTAAAACGACCAAGTTATGACCATTTTAAAACGGAACTTCGGAAATGACGCGAATTCCGATTTTACTAAGTTTCTTAGAGTTTTAGTGTCTTAAGTTGGTAGAATAATTATTAGGGTATTTATTATATGAATAGGTGAACCCGTGGACGGTGATTCTTTACCTCCGGACTATTATTACTAGAAGAACGGTGTACCAATGGCGGAGTGAGTTTTTCTTCCCGATTCATTTATTGTATGTGCTTGTAAAGTAGTGCACTAGAATGTAGGTCAAATGAATGAAATATGAATGATGGGGATTATTGGGAAATTATATGATTGATGATGATGTGAGAACTCAAATTAAGAATATCGAAACCGGGTGATAAACTTTGATTGTATAGTTAGTTATGATGGATTGTCTGATAAATTGATTGATCGCCTAAGTAAAATGGCTTAATCAACTACTTGGACTAATGCTAAATTGACATGTGCATATCACAAGGGGAAGGAGCATTAGCATCGAATAATCGTAGGTTAGTCGTGAACCATAAACGACATCGAATAATCGTAGGTTAGTTGTGAACCATAAACGACATCGAATAATCGTAGGTTAGTCGTGAACCATAAACGACATCGAATAATCGTAGGTTAGCCGTGAACCATAAACGGGATATTGTTAGTACCGCAGTAGTCGTTAATCTGCTAACCCGGGATAGAGGGCGCAATTCCATCCACATATGATTTCCGGTTGGTCATATGTATGTTGAACTCATGTGTTTGATACATACACTTGCTTGATTAATAACTTGATTGAATTGTTGTGACATAAATGTTATTGTGGGAGATTACACTCACTAAGCTAGTTAACTTACATCCCTACAGTCCATTCCTTTTGCAGCTTACCCATTTGTGGCTTAGGCGACGTGACCCGGCTGAACAGGTACCGAAGCTAGGAGTTTTCCCTAGAAGTTGTAATTTCTGTATTAGACTTCCATAGAAAACTTCTAAGACTTGGATGACTGTAATAGACCGTTAAATATTCTTTTGCTGGGGAATACTCCTTAGAATTTGTAATATTTATTTATGTTTCATGAATTATATCCTACTGCCTATGCATGCCAAATTAAGTTTTTATCTCCATTCGGACTTGTACTCTATTGTTGTAAAGGTACGCCTTACATCTATATGAGACTCTCGAAAGACTAAGGTGGTAATTCGGGAATCTTATATGGCATGTGGTGGACTGTTACGTTTAGGGTACCTTATGGGGCGTGACAAATTTGCCCTAGCAGGACAACCTAAGACTATTCGAGAAATGTTCCAAATTTGGAAGAGGGGAATGATGCAAACCGAATGGAAAGGAGTGTTACGGACTATTCATGACTGCCCTATAGGCAAAAGAATGACCGAGTTGGAAGTAATATATGCTGTGGAACGAATCATTGCTATCGCAGACCACCGACCAATGCTAAAGGAAGCAACCTTCTTTCTTAGAGAAGAGGGAGGACGAAGCCCACCGGATTTTCGGACCTGGACCAAGATCGGACCGATGTTTGTCTATGCCCATGATGATTTGATGGATCACCTCGAATGGATGAGGGCCGACCTCAACAATTCTTTCCATTAGCATGGAGTATATCAGGGAATACTACGACCCCCAACGGAAGTATCCACCAAGCCACCTACCTTCACCGGAATCCAACTAGGAATGAACGAGGCCCTACGATTGGGAGAAGATGGAACAGTGATAAGAGATGAACCAATGCAGGAGGCGAGTGATAGTTCTGATGATGAACCCGGTGAGGACTCAGAGGAAAATCAACAAGAAAGACCAGCGCAAGAGATAAGGGACCAAGCCGCCGTAGGAGTCGAGGAACCTTGGACTAGCGATGAATTAAGAATCATCCGTTACCTAGAAGGAAGACATGTTCGGGGAGGACAAGGAGTAGACTCCACGATGGATACGAAAAATGCTCCGGCCAACGAAAACAACAGTAGGGAGACCGAAGGAACAATCACTTGGAAAACCATTGATGAGATAGCACCTGTAATGACGGATGAGGAACTGATTGCCTATCACGAAAAAGAATGGGAGAGAGAATGAAAGAGAAGAAAACACTTCAACCAAATCATGAAGAGTTTGAACCCAGGATCATCCAGCAACAACCCGGGAGATGTGCCCGAAGAATGAAGAAAGGAGGGAAAGAAAGGAGCATATCCCTAGAAGTCTAACTTAGATTTTGTAATCATAGACTAGATCCATGATCTTAGTCTATCTTTTAATTCTCGGAATAATGCTTGTTATTTTCAATGTGATTTTCTTTTGTGATTTGTCTTATTTCCGATTTCATGTATGAACTTTATCTCTATGATGATGCTTTAAGTTTGATTTCAGAAATTGTTTAGATTTAAATTTTGTTAGCTTTTATGCATATTTAACTTTCCGTTATACCCACCAATTTCTAGAAAAAATTTAATTAAGTTATCAAAACTTTATAAAACGTGACTTAGGAAAGTTTAAAACAGCCGAAATAGGAGTAGACGAAGGAGGGAACAAAGCGCCTCTAACCAACCAGACATAAAAGCAGATCAACCTGCTGTTCAAGGAGCTGCCGCACCTCAAAGGGCTTACACGCCACGTTAGGATACCTAACCCACGTATTAGAAGAAATTAGGCAAAATATGCCAGCACAAGCACCCGTACCAGAGGCAACACCAGCAACAGCATCAGCGACAACCCCAGTGTCTATACCAACCCCACCACCACAACAAGCTTCAACAGAGGCATCTGTGCATAGGAACATGCATAGCCAAAGTGCACCCCTACCTCCACCTCCACCGCCAATACCATACAAAAGCATGTTACCTAACTTCATCAAAAGTAACCGCTACTTTGAAGGAGCTTATGACAAGCCAGAGGAGGCAGAAGATTGGTTATCTCAAATAGAGATGTCCTTTGATGCATATGAAGTTCCGCCCCATTTACAAACCAAGTATAGAACATTCATACTTCGTCTAAACGTTAGGATATGATGGGAATCAAGGAAAAGAGATCTAATGACTCCAATCACTTGGGAAATGTTTAGACATGAGTTTTTGGAGAATTATTTCCCAGGAAGTTTACGAGTAAGGTATAGCGCGGACTTCTTGCAAATTGCTCAAAAGGGAAGAACAATCGAACAATATGAGACCGAGTTCAGTAGATTGTTACAATATGCACCTGACTCCTACAAGTACAGTGAAGAATTGAAAAGACAAGTTTTTATGGGAGGATTGGATGAAGATCTAAGGATGAGATTGGAAGAATTTGACATAAGAAATTTTCGAGAATTAGTGGAAAGAGCCTGGATAGTAGAAGGAGCAAGGAAAAGGAGAGAAAGAATAAAAGAAGAAGAAAAAGACCCAATCATTGAAAGGAAGTTTTACGTAGAACCCCATCTCATGCCCCTACCAAAGAAAATCAAGATCTCCA
Organism: Combretum micranthum; assembly: GCA_024138025.1. Lineage (NCBI taxonomy): Eukaryota > Viridiplantae > Streptophyta > Magnoliopsida > Myrtales > Combretaceae > Combretum > Combretum micranthum. The sequence goes on along the minus strand of JAMXBD010002293.1, from coordinate 197,075 downwards.
ATAACGACAATAGAAGGATCACACCAAGAGACACTAAGTGCTGGAAATGCAATGGAGCACACTACCCAAAGAAGTGCCCCCAGCTATTTGGAAAGTGTTTCTTCTGTGGAGATACAAACCATAAGTTGTCAAAATGCCCAAACAGAAGGGTAGATGCTTGCTATGTTTGCAATCAGAAAGGACATTTTGCCAACAACTGTCCACAAGGAAGGAATATTCTATCAAGATCATCAGAGGAAGTTGTTCCTATAAGAATGGAGAAAGGAAATGGAAGAGGAAGCGAAAGCAGACCAGGATCTACTGCTCCGGCAATTCGAATTTACAACTTGGAGGGACGATGGATAAGTGAAGAAGTGAACAAAGAGAATGGAAACTTGACTGCCTTGGAGTACATTAGAGGCTATAACAGCGATGCGGGAACCAGTCAATCCCCAACATTCTTTTATTGATGTTGTTTCTTTATTTCAAGTAACGGAGAAGTGTAAAGTTTTCTTTATGTGGATGAATAAAGTGATAATCCCCTATTGTGTACATAAGAAGTTTAGTAAATCAGAATGTTGTGCTCTCTTGGAATTCACAGTGTTACATTCTTTCGGTATATCTAGACTACCAATGACAAACAATCAACCTAGTTCAAGATAATGCAAAAGAATGATAAAACCCAATCTCTCAACAATGACACAAGGACATGAAGTCACCTGTGACTCTAAGGAATAATGGAATTAAGTAATCTTTTGAATAAGATGTATACCTCTCAAATAAGATCCCAATAAGAAGACGCAAGGAGAACATAGAGCTTACAAAACAAAAAGAGAATAGTTGGCAAAGGATTTGCTAACATAAGATAAGAACAGACACATTCTTTCAAGTTGATAAAGGAAATTAAATAACTAAAGAGAAATCAACCTTTGGAGATATTCATAAGTTTCAATAAGAAGTTTTGAAAAGAATTCTGGATACAGATTTCATTCAGAGAAACATGGAAAAAATAAACTAATAACCTATAAGAAGTCAGAGGGACAACCACGAGAAACTCAAGATCAAGATCTTATACAATGAAGTGTACCATCACGAGATATACCCGTTCAGCTTATAATGGATAAAACCCTAAGCCAACGTATTAACTTTCAGAAGGGAACAAAGTGAAAACCTTTTAAGGAGCAAACACGTTTCTCTCAAGATTAAGATCACGATACCACCAACGAAGGATCAAATCAAGAAGGCATGACCCTCAAATTCTTCATAACCCCACAAGTTTTAGTAATGCTTTCTGGACTCAAGAATAGTGATATAGCCTGAAGAAGGAAAGAGGTAATCAAAGAATGTAATCTTAAGTATAGGAAATTAATAAAAGGGAGTTGAAAAGCTGAAACTTGAAGTTCACAACAAGGTTTAAAAGAGGAACCACGTCGGTAGGATATTAAGATCAACCGTATAAAAATAATAAAAGAGCTTGGATAAGAAGACACGAAGGATAAAGAAGGGATGTGGGAAGAAAGATGTCTTAAAGGAAGCTATATATACTATTTAGAGCATATAAGCACATGATCTTGCAATTTATTTACCTTTCATGCAATTTATTTACTTCAATGCATTTTATTTATTCCAAGTTGTTTTTAAGACTAGTCTCTAGTCTTAGACTTGTCCTCATCAAGTCAACACAAGTTTTTCTTCCTTTCATTTTATTTCATTATGGGACTGGTTTACTTCTTAGTCCCGGGAGCCTTGAAAAAGCTAAGACTCCAATACTTGACTTTATTATTATGCTTTATGGTTATTCTCATAATTGTGTTCATTTAGATTGTTGTCCATAATTTTATTTAAAAAGAAGAATTTTGTCACTTAGAAATAAGTTTATGTAAAGTATAAAATCTATAAAGCAACACAAAATAAACTCATTCCTTTTCATGTTACAAAAAGAACTCACTATAATTTTATAAACTACTTTTACTTTAAAGAGCCACTTGGATCCTTATTATCCCATCTTGTTTTCAAAAGAAAATATTTTTGTTGACAAAAATGGTTCTTTTCATAAGAAAGAAAATAAGATGGCTGACTAAGGAAATTTTTAAGTAAAGACCTTTGTAAACAAATAGGCAAAGAAAATTTATGGTTTGAAAATAACAAAGTTATTTCTTTTCAAATTACAAGAAGAAGTTAATAAGATTATAGAAATTAGTTTTTCTACAAAAAGTCCTTAATTGTTCCACATTGTTTTTATGAAGAAAACAAATTTTCATGCATTGATGATTATCTTTGAAAAATATGAGACATGAGAAAAAGAATGAGAAATATCAAGTAAGGATTTTTGTAAAACAAGTAAACAAAGGAATTTACACAAGAAAAATGAAGAATAGCATATTTCCTAGAAAAGTTTAAATATAGTATTAAGGTAACTTAGAAAGTAGAAAGTTTTATTTTCAAAGGTCACTTAGAAAAAGATAAATAAAACCAACATGAAACTGTTTTAGAAAATAAAGAAAACAAGGTATTCATTTCAAAGAAATTTGCAAAAAAAACAATTTCCGAAAAGCTTCAAACCAACATTGTTTTACCTAAGAAAAATAAATTGGACAACAAGACACTTGAGCATGCTTAAATATGAGTTATATAGTTATAAAAAGAGAATTTTTCAACTATATAGGTAACTAAGTATTTATCAAACAAATTTTGATTTCTTGAACCAAAGTTGTTTTTACTTGGAAATCCGTGGTGAATTTTGTCGCTACTTTTTCGGAGCCTATATGGCCTTATTTGTTGAAAGTAACTTTGGAAATGGGTAGATCTTTTTGAATAGGTAGAAATCGGTATATTATATGCGCAATTCCGAGTTAAAATGACCAAGTTATGAGCATTTTAAGTTGGAACATTCCTTTATACGAACTTTGACGTTCTTTTGACATTGTTTTGTCAAAATTCAAGAAAATCATCAAGAAAAACTCATTATGGGTATTTTCTTTGGCTAGGTGACCCCGAGGAAGGATTCCTTCACCCCGAGAATTATTACGAATAAGTGGAGTGTGTGAACGACTCACCCGCATAGAGGAATAGTCACCATGGCATCGTGAGTTTATTTCCAATAAATGCTATACTTGTTGTGCTTGTAACTTAGTTGCATTAGAGTTAGGAAAAAGATAAACCGATATGTATGTAAATAATTCTTTGAAAGAATTTCTAAGAATATCGAAGTCAGAATTGTTTAAATGGTTGTTTTAGTATAATATTGATTTGTATGAAATTCCTTGAACGCCTTAAATTTGAGAATAATCATGCTATGACTTTATAAATAAATGAACTCATGCATACCACGAAGTGAGTCACATTGCATTGTTGGGTTATCATCCTTGGGTGAGAAGGATAGTAAGCTCATGTCGAAAGCAACACTTGGCGGGAGATCCGAAAGCGATTGCTTGGCGGCTTAAATGGAATATGCTTGGCGGTAGATCCGAAAGCAAGGTCAATCAAGTAGATTCGGAATGCTCGACGATGTGTGCTCGTGAGAAAGAAAACTTTTTTTAATTAAAACTACTTGAATTGAGGTTACGTATCACCAAACCCCGAATGGAAGGCGTAAATCCATTCAACATATAGTTCCCGGAAAACTATTTGCTTGTTTGCCCACGTGCTTGTGCATTACATTTGTTTGATTAAATCAACTTGATTGAATATGGTTACAATAAGTTATTTATGGAAATAGTTCTCACTAAGCCTTTAGCTTATACCCCAATAGATATCTTTTGCAGTTCCCTTACTTATGGTTAAGGCCACGTGGACCATGCGAGCAGGTAATCTCTCTTGAACATTAGAAATTTTGGTAAAATGTAGCATAGTATTAGCATGCAAATATTTATATAATAGATGAGTAATTTAGGAAGTTGTCCCTAAGTTTGTAAAGTCTTTGCCATGAATGAATAATTATTGTGAATCCTCTTTTCTTAATATGTTTCTATATCTCCTTAAACTTCATAATTCCATATATGGTCCTCTAAAGTTATGAAAGTACGCCTTACACTTAATATAAAAGCTTTTGGGAATGGCTAAGGTTGTTATACTTAAGCTTTAATATTGAGTGTGGCGGACTGTCACGTTTAGGGTACCCATTGGGGTGTGACAGAATGCCCTTTGGACTTTGCAATGCACCTGCTAAGTTTCAGAGGTGTATGATGGCTATATTCTCTGATATGCTTGAGAATTTCATTGAGATCTTTATGGATGATTTTTCAGTCTTTGGAAAGTCATTTGATCTTTTTAGGAGAATTTAGCCTCAGTTTTACAAAGATGCAAAGATACCAATCTGATCTTGAATTGGGAAAAATGCCATTTCATGGCAAGAGAAGGGATAGTGTTGGGTCACAAAATCTCTGCGAGAGGAATTGAAGTAGATAAAGCCAAAGTGGAGATCATTGAGAAGTTACCACCACCCACGACTGTTAAAGGAGTCAGAAGTTTTCTTGGACATGCTGGCTTCTATAGACGATTTATCAAGGACTTCTCCAAGATTTCTAGACCTCTTTGCAACCTTCTAGAAAAAGACGCGGTGTTCAATTTTGATGACAAATGTTTGTAGGCATTCAATTCATTAAAGGAAAAGCTCATTTCTACATCAGTAATCATTGCGCCAGACTGGGAGCTCCCTTTTGAACTCATGTGTGATGCCAACGATTTTGCGGTCGGAGCGGTACTTGGTCAGAGACGAGGTAAGATATTTCATGTTATATACTATGCAAGTAGAACACTAAATGAGGCCCAAAGAAATTATGCTACTACTGAGAAAGAGCTTTTAGCTGTTATCTTTGCATGTGATAAATTTAGGCCTTATCTGATAGGTTCTAAAGTGGTAGTATATACTGACCATGCAGCTCTCAAGTACTTGTTTACTAAAACTGATGCAAAACCTATCTAACCTAGGTTGATTAGATAGGTTTTACTACTGCAAGAATTTGATCTTGAAATTAAAGATAAAAAGGGAACTGAGAATATAATTGCTGATCATTTGTCTAGACTTGAATATGATAGTTTAGACATTCCCATTAATGAAAAGTTCCCTGATGAACAATTGCATGCAGTAGAAATCTTAGATTTGCCATGGTATGCTGATTATGTGAATTATTTGGTGAAGTAAGATATCCCATATGGTTTATCTTATCCTCAAAAGAAAAGTTTTTTGCATGATGTAAAACACTATTTTTGGATGAACCATATCTGTTCAAAAAATGTGCTGACCAAATAATTAGAAGATGTGTACCTGAATCTGATCAGCTAAGCATCTTAGAACACTGTCGTTCAAGAGAAGCAGGGGGACACTTTGGTGTTCAAAGAACTGAAGCTAAAGTGTTATCATCTGGATTTTATTGGCCAAACTTGTTTCATGACTGCAGGAACTTCATTATGTCATGTGCTCAATGTCAAAAGACAGGTAACATTTCTAACGGCATGAATTACCACAAAACAATATTCTGGTAATTGAGCTTTTTGATGTTTGGGGATTGACTTTATGGGTCCTTTTCCCTCATCTTTTTCAAATAAATATATACTTGTGCAGTTGATTACGTTTCAAAATGGGTTGAAGCTGTTACTTTTCAAACAAACAATGCCCGAGTAGTTTTAAATTTTTTGAAAAAGAATATTTTTACCAGATTTAGGGTGCCTAGAGCTATAATTAGTGATGGGGGGTCTCATTTTTGTAACAGGCAATTTGAAAAACTTTTAGCAAAATATGGTTTTACACATAAAATGGCTACCCCCTATCATCCACAAACTAGTGGGCAAGTTGAAGTTTCCAATAGGGAGATAAAAAGGATTTTGGAAAAAACTGTTAATGCATCAAGAAAAGATTGGTCTTCAAAATTAGATGATGCATTATGGGCTTACAGGACTGCTTTTAAGACCCCTATTAGAATGTCCCCATATATGCTTGTGTTTTGGTAAATCATGTCATCTTCCTGTAGAACTTGAGCACAAGGCATATTGGGCCATAAAATTTCTTAACTTTGATGAAAAAGCTGCAGGTAAAAACAGATTGCTCCAATTGAATTAGCTGGAAGAGTGGAGGAATGAGGCATTTGAAAGTGCTCGTATCTATAAGGAACGAGCAAAGAAATGGCATGATAGAAACATCATCAAATGAGAATTTTCGCCTGGACAAAAAGTTTTACTTTACAATTCTCGTTTGAAGTTGTTTCCTGAAAAATTACGATCAAGATGGTCGGGACCGTTTGAGATTGTCAAAGTTTTTCCATATGGAACGGTCGAATTAAAAACTGAGGGTGATCAAACTTTTAAAATGAATGGCCAACTGCTCAAACATTATTTTGAAGGTGAAAATCTTGACAGTATTACTACTATTATGAATCTCAAAGAACCATAATCAGATCAGGAAAGTTGGGCTAAGCGACTTTAAACTAAGCGCTTCTTGGGAGGCAACCCATGTCTAATTTTAGAACAGTTTTATTTGTTTTGTTTTTACTAACTTAGTTATTAGTGTGACAGGTGATATTGTGAAAAAAAAAATTGGAAAATGCTGAAAGCCGGTTCAGGGTTGCTAGCCTTGAGCAAGCTTTGAAAAATAGGTGAAAGCCGATTCAATGCTGCCCGCTTTAAGCCGGCGTAAGGTCAGTAGAGGGTTAGGTAAGCACCGCAAAAGAGGTCGGCAATGGAGAGGTGAAGGCCGCCGACTTAAATGCTAGCGTTTGAAGCACAACATTTACACCGATAAGGGAAGGTGAAGGCCGCCAGCTTAGTGCCGACGTATGTGCAAGATTTCTTAGTTTCTAAAAATTCCCGATCAAAGCCGGCACCTGGGAATATAAGCCGCTAGCTTTGAGCCGACATATCCACTTAAGCTGGCTGTGTAAATGGATAAGCTGCCAGCTTTATGCTCTCGGTATGTATATATTTTGGTTACACTGGCTGTAAGCCACCGGTGTAAATGATAGAAATGCCGGCGTAGGTTCTGTAGATTGCTTTTAATAGGTACGAATCCTCTCTCTCTTTCTCATTCTCTCATACTCACTCTCTCTCACTCTCACTCAACAATTCCATCCCTCATTTCATCATTCCACTAAGTGTAATCCAACTGGTCAAGTAAGTGTATAACACTTTTGCTCTTAGTTGTAGATCTAATCCATTATATTGCATATATGTTTGTTCGATCTGTTGATAAATGGAATATTGTTGATGAATGTGATATTAGCTTCGGATTTGATTACTTTGATGATGTTTTGATTAAGCTGCATTTCGTTCCATACAAGTTTATTCCTATCTGTTTGATCAATCTGTTAATCCTTGTGTTGTATCAATCCATGATTGTTGCTCAATTAAAGAAAATTAGGGTTCTTGATCTGTGTAGGGTGAAATTTTGAAATTGGGGTCTTGGTGAATTGATGGTACAACTGCTGGATTAGAAAGTTTTCATATTAGTTAGTAGCTCCAATTCTTACATTGTGCTCAAATTTGTTCGAATTGAACTTGGAATTTGAAGTGTGCTCAAGTTTAATGAAAATTTCAGTATGAAAATGTTTTTGAGACTTTTAATGAAAAATTTTTTAAAAACATTTTTGTTTGAAAATTTTGAAGTTCAACGTTTTCTGAGCTGGCAAGCCTAAGCTGCCAGCTTTCATATTGTTTTGCAAGTGTAAATGATCCAATCAATTTCATGATCAATAGCTCCACTAGTTATATGCCTCGATATCAAATTTGTTCAAAATCATGTTTTAGGCATAAATTAGGATTTCATCCAAATTATGCATTCCTCCTTTCTAATTGAATTCAAATTATTTACAGGAATAGCTCCAAGGCAAAAATGACCAAGGACGACTGACGCCTCTACATCTGGTTCACAGAACCAAAATCTGCTGTCTAATCAGCAGTACACGAAAGATAAAAGAAGAGGCTCGTGAAGATGGACTTCTTGAATATACAATATTTGGATTGGTGCCTGCTGGATGAGTTTGGGATCATAGATAAAATCAGAGAGATTGTGCAAGATCCAGCATGGATCCGGCTGTTTGATTTTCGGGAGCTGGCATACAAGACTTGACGATAGAGTTCTTGTCCACATTGAAGAACATTCCAAATAGAGAGGAGTCCACTTTCCAGTTCCAGCATTTGGGCAGATTAAGGAGATGAAATTGAAGCAGATGGGCCACATACTGGGACCGTATGATAATGAAGCAGACAATAGGAATCTGCCGAACAGTTGGCCTGAAGACATGACCCAGGAGGCTTATTGGTTCCAGCTGGTTGCTCCTGGAGAGCAAATGAGCCCTTTGTCCACTCCAAGTCTTTAGCCACGTCCTTTCGTGCTGTCGAGCACAAGCTGCTCCACCATATTCTTGCACACACCCTGAGTTGAAAGAAGACCAATCACAGCAAGGTGACTACGTTCGACATGTTCTACTTGTTTAGCCTTATTAGAGGCTACAGGATTGACCTTAGGGTGGAGATAGCGAACTTTATATACCGGTAGGCAGATGACACCAGGACTCGAGGCCTGTGTTGTGGAGGCTACATCACTAGACTGCTGAAAGGGATAGACATTTTTTAGCCTCCACAGGATGATGAGGTATTTGAGTGCAAGAAGATAACATCTGCACCATTTCGAGGCTGAGGATTGCTGAAAAACCCTAGAGGAGCACAGCCACCGGTATTAGAGGAGATCGAGTACCAGGATATCTTTCCTGGAGATGCTCCATATGAGATTCCATCCACATTTGCTCCTCCTCCTCCTACAGGCACTTCATCAGCGTATGGCATGGACCAGCTTAGGTGGATGTTGAGGAGCTGAAGCGCCAGAGTCAGGAGCTTAGGGATAGTCAAGAGAAGGAAAGGAAGAAAAATAAGAAGTTTCACAAGACTATCTTTGAGGCGTTGAAGATGGCCATTTGCTGCATTAGCCCAGAGACAGGGGCTGGCATGACATATCAGACTTCCTCTAAGTCACATCACTCAGATAGGCTCAGTTCGGAGCACACACGGACAGCCAGCCCAGGAGACACTCAGAGACACACTCCTGAGGGTAGCAGCAGACAGAGTCTAAGGCCAGAGAGCTAGAGACCCTGTTAGCTCTCATTTGATCTTTATTGTTTTTTTTTTTTTATCTTGGGCTGTATATTTATTGAGTACCCAAGTTCCTGTGGGTGAACTCCTTTATTATTTTTTCTGCTTTTATTTTTTTTGTTTTTGTTTTTCTTTTGTAGTGATTGCAGGAAAGCAGCAAAGCAAATTCTCTTGCAATGCAAATTTTGATGACTATGAAACAAACGACTGACTTCAGGGAAGTATCAAATTCATTTCTTATTCCTTTCCTATGTTTTATTAGTTGCAAAATAGTGAGGACACTGTTTGGATGAAGTGTGGGGGAAGGGATAAATTGAATGAAGTGTTGAATATGATCTGTTGTCTGCTGTTATTTATATTTGAAAATCTCCACCTTGTATTTTTGGTTTGAAAGTAAATTATGAGGAAATTCTGCCAAAATTTTTTTTCAAAAATTTCTTAAAATTTGAAGATAGTACAAAGTAAAGAAATTGACTTGTAAAAGTATCTTACTCACCTGCTATTGTGATTAGTTTACTAAGTTAAAATTAAGTTGTAAAATCCTTAAGAAACAAGTTTAATTTATTTTTAACTTTGGAATTGAAAATTTAAGAGCTGGTCGAGTCCTTTTGTGAAAAATAAACAGGTTTACTTCTAGGAAATTTTAGTTTGTATATATTCTTTGAATTTTAACGCTTAGTGAAAGAGGTAGAAGAAACTTTTAAACTTAGTGATCCTTCATAAAAATAAGTCTTTGATATTGTATTGCATTCAAAAAGAAAGAAACAAGCATAGCTACTACTCCTCTAACTTGAAATTTTGAGTTATGAGTATCTGAACTTGAATGTTAAAGTGAGGAAGAGTTCTTAGGGGTATTTTGAAACCTGGTCACTTAGGTGATGAGCCTGGGATGTGCCGACTCAATGAACTCACTGTAACGAGAAGGGAAGAATGGCAAAAGTTCAATTCTTGAGCTTTGAAAAGCAAAAAGATGGAGGCAAAAACCTCCCAAAAAGAAAATAAATGCTTGAAAAAGAAAAAGAAAAATGAATGCAAAAATACAAAGGAAGGAGACTTATAATGAAGAAGGAGAAATTCTAAGGAAAAAGTAGATACCACATGCTTTCATTTTGTGTTACTTAGAATATATACAAAAACTAGAAATCCAATGAAGTTTAAATGAGTATTTTTCCTTAGTGGATTGAGTATTTGCTTTTGAATAAAATGTTCTTTTGTTAAACATTGAGATTAAAACTTTTTTTGTTTGGATTAACTTCTTATTTTTGATTATAGTACTCTAATTACAATAAATTGGTGTGGTTAGAGCAGTAGATACAAGAAAAACAAGTTAAAGAAATTGTGATTAAATTGGAAAAATTGTACTATCTATAAGAGATTTCATGTTGTTCTTCATTATTTTGCTTGAAGACAAGCAAAAGTTCAAGTATGGGGGAATTGATAAGATCATATTTTATACAATTCGTTGATGTTTAAAAGAGCTAGAATGGATATTTGTTTTGATTAAATTTTATGTTTCAGGACTAATTTGGACAAAGAAATCAAAACAAGAGACTTTGGATCGAAAATAAGAAAAATTGAAGTCAAGGCCGACATTTCAACATTCAAAGCCGCCGGTGTTTAGACGGCTTACACCCAAGGTCGTTGCCAGCATAGCCAACTTTGCAAAGATATTGACCCAATCACACTGTAAGTCGCCTCAAAGCTGCCAGCGTAGAAGATGAAGAAGCCAGCGTACTTGAAGGCCGGCAGCTCAGAATTGGAAAGTTACCAGCGCACAAGGAGTTACAGCATACGCCGGCTCCTAAGCCGCCGGCGTTGAGGTAGTGTACATCATAGATCTTAAGCGACATAAAGATATCAAACGCTTGGAGGAAATTGAAGAGACAAATCTGTTGGAGTGTCTACGTCGGTGTCAAAGCCACCGGCTTTGGGACAGTGTTCATTATAAATTGGTGCAACGCTTCATTTCTGATCACATACGCTGGCTAGATCTACATCTAAGCCGCCAGCGTAGAAGCGGCCTACATGTATAACCGATATTGAAGGTTGCCAGTGCACTGCTTGTGCAAGGGAGAAATTGAAGATACGCCGCCTATAAGCCGCCGGCGTAGGATCCATAACTGCCGGCTTTGAATGAAACTACCATTTTTCTTTAATAATTTGTTATGAAATTTTTCCTATAAATAGGGAGTCTTCTCCTCACTTTCAGTATCAACCCAAGTAGCTCTAAATCATACTACAATACATAGATTAAAATTAGCATTCCATAGAAATTTTTGAAGAGATATTGAAATTGTTCAAGAATTTGCAAGTGAAGCTTTGATATTTTGAATTGGTGATATCTGATCTTTTTCCTTTTATGCAATTCATATATCTGAATATTTTGATCATAATGAAATCATTTGCAATTTCTTATCTGATTTTTGAATCATTATCCATGAGTAGCTAAATCCTTTTTGTAGGAATTTGATGAAGCTTTAAACATGCTAAAATGATCTTTGAAACCATGTTATAAGATAGTTAGAATCATGAAATATTCATATTGAGTTCTGATTATTCATCATATCTTTGGTGTATAAGAATTCTGATAACTCGGAAGGGAAATTAGGGTTCATATGAATTCATAAATTGAGATTAAATTGCAATTGCGGAAGCGGCGGAGTTTAATCTAATTTAGAATTTGTCCATGAATATTAATGCAATGTTTTATATTGATTTCTCACTAAGGAATTAGGGGATGTTAATATAAAATATTAGTTAATTATAGAATCGGAAGGTTTATAATTGTAATTTTGATTCCACAAATAATTTATTTAGCAGAGGTTATTGGATTATTTTTGTGGTTTAAAAGGTTTTTAAACTCTGTTTTTAAATCTTGACAATTTCTTATGAATATCCATGAATCTAATTATCATTATAACATAACTTCAAATTGATTGGCAATAGTTTAAAGTGAATTCTGCTCCTTCCCACATTTTTCCAATATATCACTCTCTTCAAAAGCTCATTGCATTCATATAGATATTTAATTAGATAATTTAGTGTAATCTAATCATTTTGAAAAGATCAATTGCCTAGATATTAGTATTAGTTGATAACTGTCTGGTAGTTAATAGATCTCCGCGGGATCGACACTTGACTCATGCTATGTAAGCCCCGGAAAATTTCAGTAAATAATTCTACGATGAACCTTGAAAATAAACCTAAAAAATACTCCAAATTAAAACCGAATTTCGATAAGTCCTAAATCATGAATGAATCCAAAAAATTTCTTAATCATGAGAAAATGAAAATCCTTAAAAATAAAATAAGAACTCAGTGGTCTTCAAATTCAAAACCACTACGTACGAAAAATTCCATATTTAACTCCGACTTATAAAAACGGGTAATATAAGGCCCAAAAACAAATTATTAAAAAGCAAATAACGATTGACTTTCGAAAATATAACTCAATTCAAGAATTCCGAAAACATTAAGAGATGTTAAATACTTACAAAAATGAAATGTAAAATAAGTTTCTCAAAGTAAATACGTTATATAAACATAAAATATCTGTTTCCAAATGGGTAAGGATCTAGACCGGAAAATCACTAGGAAACCCTAAGCAAAATACAATAGCTTAAGTCCGGCAATCTAGCGCCCCTAGCCCTAGTAGCCGAGATGCAGTTTAAATATGTAGAATAGCTCATAGTAATATGAGTTTGTTTAAAAATATCATATTGGTAAATTTTTTACCCATTTCGAACCCGTTCGGATACAGACTTCGAAAAGCATGTCCCGGGACTCGAGATATCAAAATATACTAATGGTACCGTTAGACTCGTAATTTCATAAGATTTCTAAATATATCAGTTATATAATTTTTTGGGTTATAAAAGTTACAATTATTAACCTTTTTATCGTATCTCCATTATTACCGGTAATTGATTAGTCTTTTGCACTATTCATTCTATTTCATTACAAAATTTTATTATTCTTATAAAGCCTTATATTTTTAGATAAATGTTTTATTTGTTATAGGAAATTTTGTTTTTCTAAATTTTGTTCGTTTCGGGTCTTTACGGGATCAGATTCTGTTAAACACCCGATACTAAAAACAAAATAAATTAATTTAATAATTGAAATTTTTTTCAAAATATTGTTATTTTCATAAAATGATTTTTTAGAATTTTTCAGGTTATAAAAATATCATTTATAGCCCATATTTGCGTATTTTGATCACACCGGTAACATATTTGTTAAATTACTAAAATAATTCAAATAATTATTTAATTTTAAATATGAAAAATCTGCTACAAATATTTGGAATAAATTTTCTAATTTATTTTATTAATAAAGTACTTTTATAACTCATACCTTCAAATACACTTTACACATATCACTTCCTTTTCACTTCAATCTTTCTACACATTAACCCACACTTCATGGCAGATTTTGACCCTTCTTTATGGTTGCCATTGTCCTTTATTTACTCCATTTTGACCAAATTAATTATTTTTTCACTCCTTCTTAAGAAAGTTATATTACACATTAATTATACAATTCAATTTTGAGTCAAATTTCAACAAAGCCCTCTCTCTCCTCTCCTTGCAAGTCACGTGTAGCATGGGGCTTCATTGGCTGCCCTTGTTTTATTTTTTCTCTCATTTATTCAATTAAAACACTCATTTTCTCTCTCTCCTTCATTTACCCACTTTCCCTCTTTCATTCTTTAGCTTTTCTCTCTCATTTTTTCCTCTCTTTCTTCTTCATTTCCTCTTGTTCCTCCATGAAAGACAAGCTGCCCCCTTCTTCTTCCATGGCTTCCACACTTCATTCCTAAAGATTTCTAAGCAAATCTTCTTCCCAAAGCCCCATAGGTGATATAGGTAAAGTGTAATGAAGGTTTCATGCATCAAATGACCTTCCATAAGCTTAAAAGCTTAGGATGATGATGTCAAAAATGAAACACTCCTTTTCTCCACTTTTATTATCTTGTATTTCAATTATTTTCTTATTTAAAGTTGATATATTTTGTAGATCTAAATTTTTGTTGCTTTGATTTTCGTTTATGCCATAGATCTAATTATTTGAGTTGTTATTTTTGTTATTTCTTATTATTTATACATAGATCCATTATCCACATGTGTTCATGCATTTTAAACTAGTTTAGAAAACTAGATCTAGACTTTTGAGTTCATAAAATGCATTAGACTTTGTTTTATGTTCATGGATGACTTGTAGTAGCATGATGATAGTAGGAATGTTTTAGAAAACTCAAGATCTATTTTATTTTCAAAAAAATCATTTTTGAAAATTTGGATGAAAATGGAAACCATATTTAGAAAAGTTGTTTTTCAACTTCAAAATGTATATTTTTCATTTAAAATGAAGGGCTTAGGGTATAGATACCATAAATGAAATATTTTGATAAGTGAAGTTTAGGTCCATGATGTTTATAGCTTATTACCTTGCATTTGTTTTATGTTTATGTTCATATTAAGTATAGATCTTAGTTATGAACTCAAACAAAATTGTGAAATTCGTATTTTGGCAAGACCCCCTTTAAAAACCACTTTCCAAGTGTCAAAATGTAATTTTTACTTAAGAAAATGAAGGCTTAATATATGTATATCATCAAGACTTCTTTTTACAAGAATCAAAAGTGATTTCCAAAGGTTATTTTCAAAATAAAAATTCTATTTTCGGATTTTGGCCAAGGCCTATTTTAAAAACATGTTTTCCAACTAAAAAATGAAGTTTTTATTTAAGAAATGAAAGGCTCTTAGGATAGAATATGGGAGGAATGGATTTTCCTAAGCTTAGTTAGATTTTATCAAAAGATATGATCAAAAATAATTTTCTAAATTCGGATCCCAATCAAGACCAATTTTTAAAACCCATTTATCAACTCCAAAACTCATGTTTTATGTGAAAAATGAAGTATACAGGTAATAGGTAGAGGTGGGCAAGTGGGTTAAACGGGCCAAAATCTGTTGGCCCGTTTAACCCACGGGCCAAAATTACCTGACCCTAACCCAACCCACTTTAGCCCGTGGGTTAAACGGGCCAGCCCACTTTTTAACCCTTTTAACCCACTTAAATATTTTGTGAGTTAAATGGGCCAAGTTGACCCATTTAACTTATTTATACTAATTGAATAAGATATATATAAAAAATAAAAAAGAGAGTTTTATAAGGTTTATATATTAATGATTAATTTCATTATTGTTTTAATTACATTTTATATAAAAATAAGTTTTCTAAAATAATTATTAGATAATATATTTCATTTAAAACAATAATAATATATTTTATAAAATTTTATGGTGCATGTGCATCAATTTGTCATTCTTTGTTATAATTAACACATAAATTTAATTTCAAGTATAAAAAATCTCAAGAATAAACCTTCATTAATACATATTTACCCTATAATTATTTATTTTATTTTTATAAAAGTGGGTTGGTGGGTCAACCCACTTAACCCACGGGCTAGCCCACTTTGGCCCGCGGGTTAAGTGGGTTGGGTAAAATTAACCCACTTTTAAATGGGCTAAAAAAAGCTAGCCCTAACTCGCTTTTAAAGTGGGTTAAACGGGCTGGCCCGCGGGCCATAGCCCATTTGTCCAGCTCTAGTAATAGGTATCATTAAACAATAATTTTTACAAGTTGAAATGAGTTTTGATGAGATTAATGTGTAAAACAAGAAATAGAATCAAGATGAGAAAATTTTGAGTTAGTAACCAATTGGTGAAATTCGTAATTTTGAGTGAAGGCCATAAGAACACCTATTATCCAAGTTCAAAATGAAAGTTTTATGTATTAAATGAAGTCCTTAAGTAATAGGTATCATAATGTCTTAAATTTTAATGCACTAAACAAGTTTTTCCCAAAGGAATCATTTAAAAAGGTGGATTTTCTAAAATTCGGATTTTTAAGTAAATCATATTGGAAAACATATTTGCAAAGTGTAAAATGTAAATTTTTGTGTAAGAATGAAGTCCTTAGTGGTTATGTATGATTGAGCCCTAATTTCCTAAATATCAAATGATTTTTACTTAAAGAAATCACTCAAAAACCATTTTTTACCAAATTCGGATTTTGGAATCAACCCCACTTGAAAACATGCTTACAAAGTGTAAAGTGGAAATTTTTATGTAAAAATGAAGGTTATAAGTAATATATATAATGAAGACTCAATTTAACAAAAATAATTATATTTTCTTAAGCAATAAATCCAAAACGAATGGAAATGATCAAAGTTAGAAAACTAGATTTTCAGAAAGTAGTTATAGTTGAAGTCTTGCAAAATAAGGAGTTCCAAATTTTCTTTTATCAAAAATCATCAAGATCATGCATACATGAAACTCATTTCATGCCATTCATGTTAGGAAATCACTCATATTGCATGTATAGCTAATTTATATAGTAGGAACATTACAAACATTTACAAAGCTATTTTTCGGAAATTGAAATTGTTGCTTTCCTAATCTGATCCGAAATTTTCGAAGCTTCACAGTTTTCAAAACTTGAAAATAATATTAGAATTAGATATATCTTTCGAAGTAGATAGAAATCGATATACAATTTGTGAGATTCCGAGTTAAAATGACCAAGTTATGGCCGTTTTAAGTTGGAATTCCCGCTTAGGACGCGAATTGCGAATTTGATAGTTCGTTATAAGATCATTTAGATTAAGTTTGAGTTGAAATACTTATTAGAGTATTTCTTCCTTTTTAGGAGATCCCGAGATCGACGACTCCCTACCACCGAATTATTATTACTAAAAGACCAGTGATCCAATGGCCGAGTGAGTTTTCTCCTTGTTTTGTTACCTTGATTGTGCTTGTAGTTAGTTGCATTAGATTATAGGAACAAGATAAAAATCGATATGAATGGGGATGGGATATACGATGAGGCTGTGATGAATGTATGCCAAAGGATACTAAAGCATATTGAAACCACGATTTGATGGATAACTGCATTGTTCATATTATTTCTGTTATGTGTATGATATTGGTTGGTCACTTTAAAGAATGTATGAATATTTTGACCTAAGCAAAAATTAAATTGGTCATGCATCACATCGGACATATTGCATTTGGTAGCATGCTACTCCTACGCAGGTCGATCGGTATGGTTTGAGGACTCGTTTGGATAATGAGACCCGGTATCAGAGCTCATTCATAGGGAACTAAGGTGCACCGGGGATGCATTCCATGTGTGAGCCTAGCCGAGTCGAGTGCTATGAGCCGAAGGCTTGGGGACTAGCGACGGTCGTGTAGACTTCAATACCATCCCTAACCCAAGATACGAAGGGCGTAAATCCATTCTGTGTGTAGGTTCTGGATACCCATACATAATTGTTTGCTCATGTGTTTGTTCATGCATAGCATGTGATTGATTATACCTTGTTTGTTATGGTACGGAATTAAGGGAATTCTCACTAAGCTAGTGTAGCTTATATCCCAATAGTTGTTTAAATGAACAGGTTATCTCAAGAATGCAAAGTGGGGACCAAATTGGTTGGAGCCGGGAATGACTTCGGGATTTCGGCAAAGAATACGAATGTTTGAAGTTATCAGCTAGTTTTATGATTTGTCTTGTAATAGTTTATGTAGGGAAGTCTGTGGATGAATATAATTGAAGTTGAATGATTTGTACTTTGAAGTATAGTGGTTTGTATCGAAAGTATAGTGGATTTTATTTCCTTTACATTGTTACTCAATTGTATCAACATAAAATGTATCATTCCGACGTGTCTCCTCTATGTGTTAGACGCCTTGTACATAGTATGGAAGCCTTCGCGTGACTGAGGTGGTCATTCTTAGGCTTTAATATTGTGTACGGCGGATTGCCACGTTTAGGGTACCCTTCGGGGCGTGACATGCTATATTGCAATAGAAGGACCAGTACGCTTGCTGGATAAGATGCTTTAAAAATTCAATACTAATACAGCACATCATTACATCCTTACAACCACTCAATTATATTTCTTTTCCAAGAATTTTTGTCTCTTAACAAATTATTACATTTAATACATTTTATTACACAAATTACAATTTCAAATAAAATCAAAACACTCCCTCTCTTTCACTCATTAGTGGCCGGCGCATGACCCCCCAATTTGCCCCCAATTTGTTTTATTTTTCTCCTTTTATAATGATAAAACAAACCCTAATTCACTTAATATAAATAATATTTTTCTTTCTCTCTCTTTATTTTTCATTTTCATTTGTTCAAGAGCTCTCAAACTCTCTCCATTTTTTTTTCCTTCTTGCCGTGACTCCTTCCCACCACACCACACAAGCTTCATTTTTCTTCTCCATTTCTCATCCATTTCAAGCTTTATTTGATGATTCCTAAGCCTTACTACCATTTAATCTTGTAATGACAAGGTTATTCATGAGTGTTTTCACTCAAAGTCCCCATGAGCTCTTGCTAGGGACAAGAAAATGCTACTACATGAATATCAAGCCATCACAAAAGTAGATCTTGTGTTTGATTAAGTTTTTGTTGAGATATCTTCAAGATCATGCATGTAGAAGTGGAGTAAAGTCGAGATCTAGCATAAAAATTTCATGTCCATGCTTTTAAACTTCATTTCATACATCATAAGTAGTAGATCTAGCTTTTAGATGTATGCCATACTTGACATTTATGATCTTATGGATGGTTTATGTTTCATGCATTCATAACATGAAGGCTTTGTTTGAAGTATATAGATGTGGTAGTTGGTAGATCCTTAGGGAAATAAAGCAAGGAACTTGAAAAAGAAAAGTTTTTGTTTGAAATACTCAAAGTCAAATTCGTATGATTTCAGGACCCTATTTTAAAAAACCCTTTTATCAATTTTAAAACTTATGTTTTATGTGAAAAATGAAAAAGTATAGGTAATAAGTATCATCAAGTAATGATTTTTATGAGTTGAAATGAGTTTTAATGAAATTAATGCATAAAACAAGAAGTGGAATCTAGATAGAAAATTTTGAGTTAATACTCAACTATGAAATTCGTAATTTTGAATATAGGTCATAAGAACACCTATCATCCAAGTTCAAAATAGAAGTTTTATGTGTTAAATGAATTCCTTAGGTAATAGGTATCTTAAAGTCTTAAGTTTTGATGCAGTAAACAAGTTTTTCCCCAAAGAATCATTTGAAATTTAATTTCAAGAAATTCGGATTTTTGGATGAATCCTATTTGAAAACATATTTGCTAAGTGTAAAATGTAAGTTTTTATGTAGAAATGAAGGCTTGGGTAATAGGTATAATGAAGACTCAATTGAGATAAGGATAAATTGATTTTCTTAAGGAAATAACTTCAAAACATATGAGATAGTCAAAGTTAGGAATCTAGTTTCCATGAAAGTGTGTAGCCATGGATCTTCACAAATAAGAAGTTTCTAAATTTTCCTCTTTGTAAATAATGTCAAAGGCATGCATGCATCAAGTTCATATCATATCATTCATGATAGGAAATCATCAATATTGCATGTGTAGCTAAAACTATATGCTAGAAACATCACAAACAATCATAAAGCTATTTTTCAGAGTTGAAGTTTTTGAAGGACCAGAACTGATTCCTCTGTTTCATGTTCTAAATATTTTCGAAACTTGAAAATAATATTAGGAATAGATAGATCTTTCGAAGTAGATAGAAATCGATATATTATATGCTCAATTCCGAGTTAAAATGAGTTAGATATGGTCATTTAAAGTTAGGACTTTATCTTATGCGGAAATTGACGAACTTAGTAGTTAGAATTATTAAGTTATTAGAACCTTATGAGAAATACTCATTTCGGGTATTCCTTGTAAACCCCGGTATTCTCAGTAGTTAAAAAACCCCGGGAATTGGAAACGAAACCCTAATCCGGTCCAGTTTGAGTCCAGTGGAAGAAGCCTAGGAACCCTAAATCCGACTTTCCTTCGGTTTCATAATAAAAGAAATTTTATGAAGTAAATGAAGTTGAATTATTGTTTTCAAGTACATTTTAAACCTTTGAAAGTTTTAAATTTGCGAATTTTTCAATTCCGGGCCTTCCCGAGCTCAATTACGGAAAAGCGTGCCCCGGACCACGGATTCAGAAAAATGTTCCGGAATGTTCATTAGAACCGTAATTTTATAAGGATTCCAAAAATATCAATTTTATAATTTTTCGAGCTATAAAAATTACAGTTATAGCTTTTTTCCGTGTTTTCGGTACAACCGGTAAAGTAGATGTCTTGTCTACTATTCACAAGTACAACCTACTCTACACACTAACCCATACCCTATTCTTACATCCTTACAACTACTCATTTCAATTTTCTTTTCCAAGAAATTTTGTCTGTTAAATAATTATCACATTTATTACATTTTAATTTACTAAATTACAAAATATCAAATTTTTAAAACACACACACACACACACATGGAGTGTGGCCGGCGCTTTTCCCCCCCCCCCCCCCCCCCCCCCCCCCCCAATATTTGCCTCTCAATTTAATTATTTTTACTTCATTTTATTTAGCTAAACCCTAATTCACTTCATATATATACATATTTTTCTCTCTCTCTTCATTTCTTCTTGTTTCAATTTTTACAAAAGAGTAAAAACTCTCTCTTTTAACCTTGTGCCATGAGCCCCTCTCCCCCTTCCTCTCACATTTCCAACTTGTTTCTTCTCTTTCCTCCTTCAAGACTCCATTGGTATGTGTATTTAGCTTTTTTCTTCCTAATCTTGTAATGGCAAAGCTATATCTTGTGTTTTCTCATTTAATCCAATGAGCTCTTACTAGGGATGAA
The DNA here is from genome assembly GCA_024138025.1 of Combretum micranthum. Classification (NCBI taxonomy): domain Eukaryota; kingdom Viridiplantae; phylum Streptophyta; class Magnoliopsida; order Myrtales; family Combretaceae; genus Combretum; species Combretum micranthum. Next base: position 176,248 of record JAMXBD010002293.1, on the reverse strand, counting down.
ACAACATGAACAAAAATATCAAGCCATCACAAGACATGGATCTAGTGTTAGATATGGTTATGTTAAGATATCTTCTTGTTCATGCATGTAAAGTAGAGATCTTGTATATATATTGTTGCTCATGCCATGAGATCCATGATTCATGCATTATATAGTAGATCTAAGGTTTAGACATTCACATCCTCTGTACATGAATGATCATAGGTTTATTTTGATTTCCATGCATTGATGATCATAAAAATGTAGTCTTGTTATGTATAGAGATGTTAGATAGTAGATCTTCATATATAGCAAGCAGAATATTGAAAAATAAAAGACTTTGTAGGAAATGGTTTGTTGGAAATTCGGATGGATTGGAACCTATTTTAAAACCACCAAAATCATTTTAAACTCATGTTTCACAAGAAAAATGAAGGGTATGTGTAATGGTATATTGAAGGAATGATTTTCATAAGCATGGATGAGTTAGGATGATAAGAATGTAAAAACAAGGAGTAAAGTTAGAATGAAAAATATTGATATGTTGTTTAATAGTTGAATTCGTAATTTAGGTTCATGCCTACAAGAACACTTAGTATCTAAGTCTAAATTGGATGTTTTATAAGATAATGAAGTCCTTAGATAATTTATATATTGGAGCTTCAAATTTTAATTCATTAGACAAGATTTTCCATAAGAAAAATGCAAGAAAATGAAATTTCAAAAATTCGGATTTTTACAAGAAGCTTGTTTAAAAACATGTTTACCAAATGAAAAATGGGAATTTTTATGTATGAATGAAGGCCATGGTTAGTATAGACTTTGAGAACTCATTTTTATTTAGATAACAAGTGAATTACAAGATTAAAAATCAAAAGAAACCCTAAGGAGTGTAAAGTGGAAGAATGGCTCTTAGAAATAACCTTTATGGAATTTTCTAACACTTAGGAGTTCATTAGAGTTTATTATCACAAAAATCCATGACCATGCATATGTTGAGTTCATTACATGGCATTCATGCTAGGTGTCACGCCCGAGGGTATCCTAATATTAGTGATCAAGCTGTACTTGCATACCAATACTAGTTTACCATCAGGGGGCGACATATTTTCATAAAACAGGATCTTTTCAGTTGCTTGGACAAGAAATGACAAATATATAAGAAAGTCATAAATTGGTAAATACCTGTAAAATGGATAAACCTTTCTTAAAATAATATTACAAACCATAGTCTACTTTCAAGACTGTCTCTCAAAGTACAATACGAAAATTTCTTAATCTAACTATACTAAAGTAGAAACATATTGCCATCTTAGCTCCATAACTTCTTGAAGCAATCCATTGCTAGGCACTTACCGGTACCAAGCTCCGGGAAGAAACTAACCAAGGTCGTAGAGTAAACCTGAAAGGTCTGTGAGAGTGTGAGCTATACCACGGGCTCAGTGAATAACCAGAACATATCACAATCAATCAAGTTGTTAGCAATACATATGTAATGCACCAATCAAGCATATGCACAATACAAGCTTGGATGATCTAGAATCCAAACAGGAAAAAGATTTACGCCCTCTTTTTAAGGGTTGAAGGGTCCAGTCTTAAAAGGCCCGCCCATCCAGAAGAGACCAAGCATACAAGGGAATCTCACGATTTCTCGTGTTAAAATTATCTCTTTGATTAGAGTAGCTTAACTAACCATCCCAAGTACATAGCATTGGAAACTCCCTAAGTGTTTGTCATCCCAGCAATACCATAGGCGGCGTCCTTCATACCACTTAGTTCCTATGGGATCAACAGAGCAAAGATAACCTTAGCAGTCTATAGCTTAGGCATGCCAGCATTTACCAGAGCCCCGGATGGCTAAACACGTAACAGGCTACCACACAAAATTTATGCAAAGATGCACATCGTGCAATGAATGGTCATTTATATTAAGCAGCCAGAAACTGTTAATTTCATTTTACGATGACCAAACGATTCACATACAATCAGTATGCTAAACAAGCAATTTTATCATACAATATTCTGATCACTTGTATTTTAGTAGCTTAGCAAATCATCAACTGAACATGCATAATTCCCAACCCACATGATAATTCACATTCATTATCTTGTATTAAAATTCAACTAAGCTACAAAAAAAACAATGTAATAAGTCTGAGTTACTCACCTGCTCATCCTGCTTAATCGTAATAGTCTGCGGGAAGTCTCCGCTGGACTCAAAGTCACCTATTTAAGGAATCAGGTATTCATCAATAATGTGTACTTAATATTTTAGAACTCTTATAAGTGTCTGAGTGTCCTTAAGCTGATATCCGGGTTATAACCTGCGTCCATACTGGTCCTTCATTGTCCATGTAAGGGTAGTTTTAATATTGTCCTTTATTCTCGTTTTGTTTCTCTTGATCTCTTATTAAGTATTTTTATGTCCTGATAAGGTAACAAAGTACCTTGTTCTGGGTCCATAGGTGTCCTGATAGGGTATCGGGAATGTTCCATTGTTCAATATTGTCCATGTGAGGTAGCAAAATACCTCGTTTCGGTCCATATATGTCCTGGTAGGGTATCAGAAATATTTCATTGTCCAGGCGTTTTATGACCCGGTATTACTGTTATTATTACTGTTCAGTAATTGTTTTTAAATATTCAGATAACTTGGTTCTGTAGTATTCCATTAAATATATAACGTGTATAAATCTTAATGTTTTTAGAAGTCATCTTATCAGTTAAATTAAGTTTTTAAGAAATTTTTCCCTTGTGGAAGCATAAGTCATTATAAGATTATTTATTCACACTATTGTGATAAAATACGTTTTATTTTATCTAAGACTCAAGAAAATATAGATTTCATCATTCATTTTTAAAAATAATACTGATGGCAATTATCTTGCAAATACTATAATTTAGAAACATTGGAAAATATTAAATTTAGTACCTACATTATCATATCATATTAATTTGGAATCGTAAATTGATACAAAAATGATTTTAAGGATCATAAAAGTACATTTGACAATATCTTAGTCACTATAACATGACAATATTATTCTTTTAAGAATAGATAAGTAAAATCATCAGTATTGAGTTTTACTGAAAATAGTACTATACATGTATTATTACTAAAAACTAACAAAATAATTTTTAAATTGATGAAATTAGTGTTCTAACATCAAAAACAATTAATATAAGTTAGTTTATACATATATACATTTTTATTTTATTTTTATACATATTTTTAAGTTGTATAAATTTCATTTTTGGAGAAATCGGAGCAGGGACGCGTACAGACCAGGATAAGCCGCCGGCACATCCTTAGGCCGCCGGCGCACATGCTTACGCCGCCGGCGTAAGCTTTAGGCCGCCGGCTTATCTTCACTGTTCACCGTCTTCTCCAAGTTTTTCTTCGATTTTCTTGAGATTTTTACGTTCAAACTTCCACAAAGCATTTCTAAATGTTCATATGAGATGTTTATACACAAATATAGGCTTAGAATGATATCATAAACATGAAACACGTTTTTGATTCATAAAATGGTGTAAGTAGGGTTTTTGAGTTCTTACCTTGGTTTGAGTTGTTGTGAACCGATCTAGAGCTTGTCCTTAAGTGTTTTGTGATCCTAAGATCATTTAAAGTTAGTTTGCATCAATGCTTTTTGATTAAAACGAATTAGAGTTATAGACTTACCTTGTTGGATTCAAAAATTGAGCTTTGGGAGTCCTTTCAATGGTGGCCGAAAATGGAGATAGTTTGAGATGATTTAAGTGTGTTGTTTTGTTGTTTTTCTGAGCTTGGGGTGTGTGGATTTGGTCTGAATAAATGTGTGTGTTTGTTTGTGTATTATGACATATATATAGAGAAGCTAAGAGGAGCCAAAGGCGGTGGAGAACTCACTAGAAAATTCCTCACGTCCAGCAGATTTTGGGGGGTGTTTTGCACTGTTTTCAAAGCTAATTATACATGTGTTTGAGTTGTCAATCTCCTAGTGGTGCATGTGTGTAGATTAGGGGTCACATAAGTCAAGGATAATGGCCACAAGTTGAGGATATCGGCTGCCCAAGTGGAGAGGAATTCCATCCGAGAATTTGGGTCAAATATTTGAAGAAATCATGATATTTGGATGTGTTACGGAAGTTTTCAAAATTTTTAAGAAAAAGCAAGATTAGTAGAGGTAGGTTCGGGTTTGTTTTTGACGTTTATCTGATTATTTTAGCGAAGGAATATTTAATTAAGGCGACTAGGAAAAGTCTCGGCTCAAAATGAGCAAGTTTTGATTTTATATTATACGTGATAAATTAATCTTAATGGTTCATCTTTTAATTCTCAAACTTTAGTTTTAAGCGTTATCTGATATTCTCTTTTGAACGGGTTTGAGTTTTATTTTTAAAATTTTTCGTATAAGGGATTTCTAGAATCGACTTAAAAGTCTTATTCGTACATTTTAGAAATAATAGGAAAGTTTGTTTTACGAATTTAGGACCACAGATAGGACCAGTATTACTAGTAGGCTTATTCTATAAGCTTAGTCGGTTTCAGAAATGGCTATTTATTTTCTATTTTATTATTCTATTCATTTTTAGTTCTATTTCTACTAGTATGAAAAATCTAGGGGTTTACACTAGGAATTCATTTCCATAGCAATCATCTATGAATCATTAACTAGGAACATTTTTATCAAAAGCGAAACAATTTTTCGGAATGGAGAAAGTGACGAACAGAACTGATCCCACTGTTCCGTGACCTTACTATTTCAAACTGAATTTAATATTAGAATAGATAGATCTTTCGAAGTAGATAGAGATCGATATAAAAATTGCGAAATTCCGAGTTAAAATGACCAAGTTATGGCCGTTTTAAGTTGGAACTTCCGCAAATAGCGAGAATTCCGAATTCATCTAGTCTAGATGCATAGTTTGGATTAGCTACATGATGAGAATCTCATTAGGATTATTCTTACTTGGTAGGTGATCCCGAGCAGAACGACACCTTCCGCCCGATTACTTACTTAGAAAGACCGGCGTCCAATGGCCGAGGTGAGTTTTACTTCCACTCTCAATTAATGATTGTGATTGTAATGTAGTGGCACTAGTGGTGTAGGTGAAGATAAAAATGAATATGAATGATGGCATATATGGGTATTATATATGTATTTGCCTGCTGTTGATGCGTGGAATGAAACTTAAGGAATATCGAAACCGGATGTTAACTATTGACTGATTAGCTAGTATCTTATATTGAATGTTTGTGAACTCTTGTTGGACACCTAAAAGAATGGACTAATGTATATTCGACTGTAATGATAATTGGATTCATTCATATCACGATGGGATGGAGCATTGGCATTGGTTGGTTTTTCGTGATCCATAAAACGAATATGTTGGTTAATCGTGATCCATAAAACGAATTGTTGGTTAATCGTGATCCATAAACGAAATATCTGTTAGTTGACCGTGAGCTTAAACGGCGTCATACCGCAGGATTCGGGATGGAGGGCGTAAGTCCATCCACATATGATTTCGGTTGGTTATATGTTTGTTAAAATCATTTGTTTGATGCATACACTTGCTTGAATAATCACTTGTTTGAGTGAATTGTACTTAATTGTGTTATGGAAGTTATTACTCACTAAGCTAGTTAGCTTACGCCCCCATAGTTTTTACTTATTGTAGCACGAGTTTATCTGACTTAGGCCGAGGCAAGCCACAGCAAAGGTACCGGAGATAGGAGTTTCCCATAGTTTAATCCATTCTTTTTTTATAGACTTCGTCGGAAACTAAAGGACTCTGGATGACTGTAATGGACTTGATATTATTTTGCGGGGGAATGCCCCTTAGACTTTGTAAAATATAATTATGCATTTTGGTTTATTATATATGGCTAATGAATGCCACATTAAACTGTTTAACTCCATTTGATGAAGTATTCTATTGTCATAAAGGAACGCCTTACATCTACTTAAGACTCCCAGAGGGCTCGGGTTGGGAACATGAGAGTCTTATTTAGTATGTGGCGGGCTGTTACGTTTAGGATACCCTATGGGGCGTGACATTCCTTGTACTTAGGTGAATTGGAGGACGGATTTCCATTCCTCGAGGACTACTACGACTAGTGGATTTCTCTTCATGGCCAAGTGAGTTCATTTCTTAAATAGTTGTGCTCATGTATGTGCTAGTAATCGTAGTGGCACTAGAATTAAGAAAAGATAAAACTATGATGAGTTGTGATTTAATCTTGTTTGAATGAATTATAAGTCTATCGAGATGAGACATGTTGTAAATATCATTGTGTGAGCTAGTATAGACTTAGATTGTCTGAAATTCTCGATGATCACATATAATCTACATAATTAACATGCCACGATTATATGAATAAATTGTACATACATATCACGTAGTGAGTCACATTGCATTAGCTAAATACTTTTGGTGGGACAAAAGTATTTTAGCGGAAGGCGAGGGGGCCTATGTTAACATTAAGGATGTGAATGATCGCTTAAGTTAACGGATGTGGGAGTAGGCACATAAAACTACAACAATAAAACAACAGAGGTCATATAACTGAGAAAGAGATCGGGATAATGGTTGCATGACTATGAACCACCCACTCAAAATTGGAATTTTATGGTTGCATGTCGTTTGGATCATCCTAACCCCGAATGGAGGGCGTAAATCCATTCACATATGGCTCCCGAAAAGTCATATGCTTGTATGATTTGCTTGTGCTTCATATGGCTACTAATACTTGTCTGTTATATACTATTGTTGAGCATTATTTATTTGGGAATGAATCTCACTAAGCCTGTAGCTTACCCCGATAGTTTTGTTGTGGTGTTCCTATTTTTGGTTGTTCCGAGAGAACACATTTCACAGGGTTATCTTTTGGATGAAGGAGCTTTTGAAGAAGTCGGGACCTAGCTAGAGGCGTAGACTTCTAGAAAAATCTCTTTAACATAAACCCTAATGATTGTAATATGGTTTAGGCTAGATAGACTTCCATTATTATTTGGATGGGGGTATGCCCCCTTGACTTTTTGTAAACACTTAATTTATTTATCTCGTTGTGATATCTATTCTTAATGCTGATATATGCCTTCTTTAGAATATTCGATTCAAAGTGTGATCCTAAAGTTGTGCAAGTACACCTTACCTACCACGATATGTAAACTTGTGGGATGACTAAGGTTGTCATACTTAAGTTTAAATATCGAGTGTGGTGGACTGTCGTGTTTTGGGTACTCTTTGGGCGTGACAGCTATGTACCGTGTAAGGCTTCTCAGGGTTTGGCAAAACGAGTATCGGTGTGGATACAGTTTCTTTGAGCTCTTGGAAAACTCTTTTCTCTTTTATCGGTCCAGAAGAACTTCTATCTTTTGAGTAAGTTGTGTTAATGGCTTGGCTATGTCGAGAAATTTTTACAAATTTTCGATAATAGCTAGCTAGACCAAGAAAGCTTCTTATTCGTATCGTCTTTGGTTGTTTCCACTCCATCACTGCTTTAATCTTTTCAAGATCAACCGATATGCCACTTCCTGAAACAACATGTCCTAAAAAGGATATCTTATCCAACCAAAAGTCACATTTTGACAATTTGGCATACAACTTGTGTTCTCTTAATGTCCGAAGTGCCATACGGAGGTGTTCCTCATGTTCTTCTCGTGTAGTCGAGTAGACCAAAATGTCGTCAATGAAAACTATAACACACTTATCCAACAAGGGCTTATAGATTCAATTCATAGGTCCATGAAAGAGCAGGTGCATTTGTCAATCAAAAGACATTACTTAGAACTCAAAATGTCATATCGAGTTCGAAAAGCAGAGTCTTAGTACATCTTCCAACTTTACTCTTAACTGATGGTATCAGACCTCAAGTCGATGTGTGAAAACACACTGGCTCTTGCAATTGATCAAAGAGATCATCAATGGGTAATGGATACTTATTCTTGATTGTAACCTTATTCAACTCCAGTAATCGATCATAACTCATAGACCCATCCTTTTTCTTAACGAACAAGACTGGTGTCCATGGTGATACACTTGGGTGAATAAATCCTTGATCCAGAATTTGTAATTGCTTCTTGAGTTCCTTCAACTCTACCGGTGCCATGCGATATGGAGCTTTTGATTTTGGCTTGGTATTTGGCATCAAGCTAATCTCAAATCGATCTCTTTTGGGGCAATCCAGGTAATTCTCAGGAAAAACGTTAGCAAACTCATTGATTATGGGTATATCCTACCTTTAGTCCTTTGCTTTCTTCTTCACAGCATTGATTTGTCGGTCGATCTCCTTATTTGCTACTAACTCGAGTGAATTAATCCTTGCCTCCTTATAACCGCGGATTCTCCTTTGAACTCATATCCTTCCCATTTATATCCTTAAAATTCACCTTCTTCTGCCGATAATTACCGCAGCTTTAATGCGGGTCAACCAACTCCTTCCAAGAATTATTTCATACTTATTCATCTCTAATACGATCAAGTCACTTGTCGTATGGTGTCTTGGATCTCTAAAGGGCATTCCTTCACATCTCTTGGGTGGTTACGATGCTCCGTGGGGTCTTTTCTTGAAGCGGGGTAGCAGTGGTGGCTAGGTAATCTACTTTCTTAGCAAGGTTGGGGGTAATAAACGAATGGGTGGCTCCGGTATCAAACAAGGCATAAGCGATCTCACTAGCTACTGTATGCTTCTGCATTCAACACGCACTAGTTACTAACCATACTATACTTGTCTAACTTTTCTAAAGCTTTAGGCTAAAGAGATATAGGGATTCTATTGTTACAGGTTGATAATGTAAAAAGATACTATAAACAAACAAAACGAAAGCTTAAGGTTAAGGCTAACCTGCAACGAGTCCATGATCATAGCCTTCATCTCCTTCCAAGGCAGCAAACTCATTCTTCTTCCTCATCATCAACTCTCACGCACATCCACTGGCCCTCTAGATTGTAGACTCTCATTCCATGCATCTAGGTGCCAGAGCGGTTCCCATTTCCATTGCCATTGTTGGTTCTGACAAGGGCGGATCCTCCCGAGGTGTTGGATGACTTCACTAAAGCATTTTTCCTCTTTGGGCATTCATTTGCAAAGTGCCCTGGCTACTTACATACATAGCAGACACTAGTGTTCTTTTTGGGACACTCCAAGATTTTATGATTCGGGCTGCCACAAAAGAAGCACTTGTTTTGCAATTGCGGGCAAGACTTTAGATAATGCTTCCTTGGCAATTCCAGCATGTGACATTCTTGGTCACTTCCCTCTGATTGCTTCCATTTCCTTTGAAACTTCCAAAGGTCTTAAACCTCTTATTTTTGAACCCAGAACTTGGTCCTTCATAGGGCTTCCTTCGAACACAAACACTTTCTTCTCCGGAGCTTTTGATTTCATCTTTTTGGCCTCTTCTATAATTCGAGCCTTTTCCACCAACCCCTTAAAACTTCTAATATCAAATTCTACCAAGCGAATCTTTAGGTCCTCATCTAATCCATTCAAGAAAACTTGTCTCTTTAACTCCTCGCTGTACTTGTAGGATTCAGGAGCATACTGTAACAAGCGACTGAACTCAGTTTCGTACTGCTCGATGGTTCTCCCCTTTTGAGAAATATTCAAGAACTCAGCACTATACTGAACTTTGAGACTCCCTGGAAAGTAGTTCTCCAAGAACTCTTCTCGAAACATATCCCAAGTAACTGGAGCATGCAATTCTCGCTTCTTCGATTCCCACCATATTCGAGCATTGAACTTCAACATGAATGTCCCAAAATTGACTCTTAAGTGGTGGGGTACCTCATAACCATCAAACGACCTCTCGATTTAGGCCAACCAGTCTTCAGCTTCAGCTGGTTTTGCAAAGGTTCCATCAAAGTAGGTGTTACTTTTGATGAAATTGGCGAGCAAGTTTTGGTGTGATCTCGATGGTGGCAGTGGTGGAAATGGCGCGGCATGCGACTAGTCACCGGGTGCTTCTACCGTAGCTTCAAGAGCATTCGGAGGTAGAGCTGGAGCTGGATTATTTTGATTTTGTTGCTGAATTAAAATAGCCAACAACTGGTCCATTTGTCCAAAGGCAGCTGCAAAGTCATTTTGCTGGTTCGGGGCAGGAGTAGGGTTATTTTCTGATTGGTTTTCCAAGGGTACTCCTTGTTCACCGGAACGTTGTTGGCATCTCTTTGTTCTCTATTCCTACGTCTTCTTGGACAGCTGTCTAATCATTTAGATTTTTAGTTTCTACATTACGCTCTATACTAACGTTTACAAAAATCATAGAAATCTCAAATATAAAGACCAAAAATTTAAATCAGGGTACAAAACTTAAGGAAATAAGTTTGCAAAATAGGAATTAATAGGAGCTTAATAAGAATTTAAGAAATTCAAATACAATTCAAAGGAATCACAAGGTAAGAAATCAAAATCATGCATCTTAATCACAAAAAGAAATAATATAAATGCCATAAAAACAAACGAATCTCATTATCAAGAAATCATTAGATCACTTTTATTTGTTGAACACTTAACTATATCTTTTAATTGCTGTGAATTAATACTAAGGTGTTACATCTTAGGTGAACGCGACACTTTCTCCTCATCGTGGCTCCTTATTTATTTTCTTGATTCTTCCGTCGAAATTTGAGGGAATCCAGGGATGGTTCAGCCTTCTCTCGCCTTCGATCCATTGATGATGTCTACGAGAATCGTTTCCGGCGTTACCTAAGGTTGGTTGTATAGTCTTTTACGTGAGCATATTCTTCTTTTAGTTTCAACACAAAGCAAGTTAACTCTGTAACTTACGAAGGTTGTGTTTTCTTAAGGCTTTAAAAAGGTTTGGAAATCCTCCTATTCTTCTTAGGGGTATAAATTAGTCCTAGGGCCACCTACATATCTTAGGCATGGTCATAGATCATGTGGTTTCCTATATATCCCTACTTTCTATAATTCTAGAATTCTTCTTAAACTCTTATGGCTAAGTCTTAAACTTTATTCTATCTTTAAGACTTCTACTTCTAACTTACTGTTTCTTTCCTTAATCTTGATGCTCTGATACCAACTTAAACTGTCACGCCCCAACGAGTACCCTAAACGTGACAGCCCGCCGTACGCAATATTAAAGCTCAAGAATGATTATCTCAGTCACTCGAAAGCTTCCATATCGGTACAAGGCGTACATTCACAACAAAAGGAAACCGTTGAAGTAATGCATTTTAAGATATTGGCAGCGGAACATACAAAATAACACTTAATATATAACATAGAAACATAAGGTCTTACAACTTCTAAGGGGCATTCCCCCAATAAATATATAACAACATGGTTCTACTGAATATAACATAACTAAAGCTAGAAGATTTTAGAAGAAATCTACTCTATAACTTCAAAATAGAATTCTTCTAAAAGCTTCTCAAAATAAGGATTCTACCCGGGGAATCAAGGTAGGCTTGGGTGCAAAAGGTAATCCTGCAATATCAAAAATCTATAGGAGTATAAGCATGACTAGCTTAGTGAGATATTCCTTACGCAAAAGTACTCAGAATAAGCAATCAACCAAGTTTATTAATTCAAGCATATGAAATGCAACAACCATATAATCAAACATTACATACGACTATTTGGTTTCGTATGTATGATGAATTTACCCCTCCATCGGTGGTTAGGGAATGCTTTGAACTAGGCCCCGAATGACTTCCTTAAAGTTTGCGCACGTCTTGGGGTTCCAACGAACCGCACTACTAGTCCCCGGGCTTTCCATACCCAAAGTGATCGATCCAGCTCGGCTACACCTTGAGGTCGTATTCCTCGAACGTCCTAACCCTCAAGATGTAGCTAGGCAGCTTACTTTTCCGGTCCCACGTTGAGGAGTAGTAGAAAAACTTTGAAATGATATCCTAAATGATATGCATGAGCAATTTATTATATGGGGATTTCAATATGACATTAAATCATTTAAAGCGATCAAACAATATTTGCACACATAACAATACATACATGGAAACATTTATATCAATCACAAATCGGGTTATGATATACTTATTGTTCATTGATCGTACACAACGATTCACATACATAGTTCCCATGATATCCCACATGCGTATCAATTTTATCTTTTCCTAACATATAGTGCTTTATTTTACAAGCACATGAGCGAATACATAAACGTGAAGGAAACTCACTCATCCATAGTGATCTAGGAGTCGAAGTAATCCTCGGGGAAGATAAGATCGTGATCCTCGACACCTAAACAAAAGAAATACCCAACATGAGTATTTCATCTAAGATCTATTCAAGTTCTGTAATTCTACCTTAGAAAATTTGCAAAAATCGTATGAAATGGAGATCCCAAATTAAAACAGCCATAACTTGCTCATTTTAACTCGGAATCTCTCATATTATATACCAATTTCTACCTACTCGAAAAGATCTATCTATTTCTAAGGTTATTTTTATCAAAAGAAGTTATCTGGGTCTCGGAATAGTAGCATACATATTTGATACGAAAATTCCATTTTCAAAACTTGAGTTTTCAAACTTTCTTCATTCAAGGACTTTTGTACAAAATTATAGATATATTGTATGGTTGAAAAAAGAACCCTTTAAATATACATATATGGGTCTGTTTGGATTGTCTATTTTTCACATATATCTGTATCTTTTTAAAAATGATATGTGTAAATATATCCGATTTGCATCTAAATTTTATCTATATTTGGTATATTTGATCTTTTGATGAGAACTGTCAACTTTTTTTTATCTATATCTATTTCTTGATAAATAATTTGTTAGCAAAAAGTTTGAAAAAGTATATCTATCTACCGGAAAAAAGCCAAAACAAACAAACCCATATACTAAACCATATGCATGAATTTAATGGTGTTGTCTCAACAATGATCTTGTAAAACAATATGTCTTGAAAGTGAGATAAGCTTAGTTTTGTCAAGAAAATTTCTTATTTTACTATAAGTGAGCATCTGTCACGCCCCGAAAGGGTACCCTAAACGTGGCAGTCCGCCGTACACAATATTAAAGCCTAAGAATGACCACCTCAGTCATGCGAAGGCTTCCATACTATGTACAAGGCGTCTAACACATAAAGGAGACACATCGGAGTGATACATTTTATATTGATACAGTTGAGTAACAATGTAAAGGAAATACAATCCACTATACTTTCGATACAAATCACTATACTTCATATACGAATCACTACACTTCAAAATACAAATCATTCAACTCCAATTACATTCATCCATAGACTTCCCTACATAAACTATTACAAGACAATCATAAACTAGCAGAATACTTCAATCATCCGTATTCTTTGCCAAAATCCCGAAGTCATTCCTGGCTCCAACCAATTCGGTCCCCACTTTGCATACTTGAGATAACCTGTCCATTTAAGCAACTATTGGGGTATAAGCTACACTAGCTTAGTGAGAATTCCCTTAATTCCGTACCATAACAAACAAGTTATAATCAGTCATATGCTATACATGAACAAACACGTGAGCAAGCAATTATGCATGGGCATCCGGAACCCACACACAGAACGGATTTATGCCCTCCGTATCTTAGGATAGGAATGGTATTGAGTCTACACGACCGCATCTAGTCCCCAAGCCCTCGGCTCTTAGCACTCGCCTCCACTAGGCTCATCCAAGAATGCATCCACATGCGCCTTAGTATCCCTGAATGAGCTCTGGTACCGGGTTCGTTATCTAAACGAGTCATCCACGGACCATACCGATCAACCTGCGTAGGAGTAGCATGCTACCAAATGCAATATGTCCAATGCGATGCATGACCAATTTAATTTTTGCTTAAGTAAAAAATATTTATACATTCTTTAGAGTGACCAATCCATATCACACATATAACAGAAATAATATGAACGGTGCAGTTATCCAATCAAATCGTGGTTTCGATATACTTTAGTATTCTTTGGCACACATTCATCAAAGTCTCATCATATATCTCATCCCCATTCATATCGATTTTTATCTTGTTCCTATAATTCTAATACAACTAACTACAATCACAATCAAGGTAACAAAACAAGGAGAAAACTCACTCGGCCATTGGATCACCGGTCTTCTAGTAATAATAATCTGGTGGTAGGGAATCATCGATCTCGGGATCTCCTAAAAAGGAAGAAATACTCTAATAAGTATTTCAACTCAAACTTAATCTAAATGATCTTATACGAACTATCAAATTCGTAATTCGTGTCCTAAGTGGGAATTCCAACTTAAAACGGCCATAACTTGGTCATTTTAACTCGGAATCTCGCAAATTATATACCGATTTCTATCTACTTCGAGAGATCTACCTAATTCTAATATTATATTTTAGTTTTGAAAATATTGAAGCTTCGAAAAGGTCGGATCAGATTAGAGCAGCAACAATTTCAGTTTCCGAAAATAGTTTTGTAAATATTTGTAATGTTGCTACTATATAGATTGGCTATACATGCAATATGAATGATTTCCTAAAATGAATGATATGAGATGAGCTTAATGTATGCATGATCTTGATGATTTTTGCTAAAAGGAAATTTTATAATTTTTTATCTTGCAAGACCATAATAACAACTACTTATGAAAATCTAGTTTTCTAATCTTTGATCATTTCCATTTGTTTTGGATTTATTACTTAAGAAAATATAATTATTTTTGTCAAAATTGAGTCTTCACTATATATATCACTTATGACCTTCATTTCTACATAAAAATTTCCATTTTACACTTTGTAAACATGTTTTCACATATGATTTACTCAAAAATCCGAATTTTAGAAAATTCACTTTTTGAATGATTACTTTGGGAAAAACTTGTTTAATGCATTAAAATTTAAGGCTTCACTATATCAATTACCTAAGGACTTCATTTAACACATAAAACATCTTTTTGAGCTTAAATACTAGGTGTTCTTATGGCCTTCATACAAAATTACGAATATCACAAATTGACTCTAACTCAAAATTTTCCATCTTGCTTCTACTTCTTGTTTTACATTTTAATCTCATCAAAACTCCCTTCAACTTATAAAAATCACTACTTAATGATACCTATTACTATATACTTCATTTTTCACATAAAACATGAGTTTTGAAGTTGATAAATGGGTTTTAAAAATTGGTCTTGGTTGGGACCCCGAATTTAAAATTCATTTTTAGTTATATCTTTTGATAAAATCTATCTAAGCTCATGAAAATCCATTCCTTAATATCATATCTTAAGAGCCTTTCATTTCTTAAATAAAACTTCATTTTTGAGTTGGAAAACATGTTTTTAAAATAGGCCTTGGCCAAAATCCGAAATAGAATTTTTTATTTTGAAAATAGCTTTGAAAATCACATTAGATTCTAGTAAAAGAAGTCTTGATGATATTCATATATTAAGCCTTCATTTCTTAAGAAAAAATTACACTTTGACACTTGGAAAGTGGTTTTTAAATATTGGTCTTGCCACATACGAATTTCAAAATTTTGTTCAAGTTCAAATCTAAGATCTAATAATATGAACATACACCTAGATGAAACCCATGAAAACAAACTTTAAACTCATAGATCTAAACTTGCTCATCAAAATTACTCATTTATGTTATCTATACCCTAAGACCTCATTTAATGAAAAATAACATTTTGAAGTTGAAAAACCACTTTTCTAACTATGGTTTCCATTTTCATCCGAATTTTCAAAATTGATTTTTGTTGAAAACAAATTAGATATTGGTTTCTACAACTTTCCTACCATCATCAAGCTATAGCAAGTTGTTCATGAACATAAACAGATCTAATGCATCTATGAACTCAAAACTTTAGATCTAGTTTTTTAACTAGTTTTACATGCATGAATCACTAAGATAGACATGTGGATGCTAGATCTATGCAAAATCATAAGGAATAACAAAAATAACAACTTAAATACAAATCTATGGCATAAACAAAAATCAAAGCTATAAAAAGTTAGACCTACAATATATATCAACTTTAAACAAGAAAATAATTGAAATACAGATAATAAAAGTAGAGAAAAGGAGAGTTTCATTTTTGGCATCATCATCCTAAGCTTTTAAGCTTATGGAAGGTAATTTGATGCATGAAACCTTCATTACACTTTACCTATATCACCTATGGAGGCTTTGAGATGAAGATTGGCTTAAAATCTTCAAGAAATATGGGTGGAGGCTCAAGAATGAATTTGGGGGCAGCTTGTTTTGTTGAAGAAATAAGAACAAGAAGAAGAAAAAAAGAGAGGAAAATGAGAGAGAAAAGGTTAAAGAATGAAAAAGGAAAATGAGTAAATGAAAGAGAGAGAGAAAATGAGTGTATTAAATGAGAAAAAAATAAAACAAGGCAGCCAAGAGTGTACATGCTGCACATGAATGATAAGGAGGAGAGAGAGTGGATTTTGTTTGAAATTTGATACTTGTATAATTAATGTGTAATGTAACTTTTGAAGAAGGATTTGAAATATAATTAATTTTAGTCAAAATAGGATTAAATTAAAGGACAATGGCAGCCATGAATGAGTCAAAATCTGCCATGAATTGTGGGATTATGTGAGAAAGATTGAAGTGAAAAGAAAGTGATATGTGTAAGGTGTATTGAAGGTATGGGTTGTAAAAGTAACTTTATTAATAAATAAATTAAAATAAAATAAAATTAGAAAATTTATTCCAAAATTTTTAGCAGATTTTTCATAATTAAATTTAAATAATTAATTGAATTATTTTAGTATTTTAACAAATATGTTACCGGTATGATCAAATACGTGATTATGGGCTATAAATAATATTTTTATAACCCGAAAAATCTAAAAAATTATTTTATGAAAATATAAAATATTTTTCAATTATTAAATTAATTTCTTTTATTTTTAGTAACGGATCTAACAGAATCTATCCCGTAAAGACCCGAAACGAACTAAATTTTAGAAAAACAAAATTTTCTATAACATATAAAATATTTATCTCAAAATATAAGGCTTTATAAGAATAAAAATTTTGTAATGAAAAAATGAATAGTGCAAAAGACTAATCAATTATCGGTAATAATGGAAATACGATAAAAAGGTTAAACTATAACTTTTATACCCGAAAAATTATATAACTAATATATTTAGAAATATTATGAAATTACGAGTCTAACGGTATTATTGGTATATTTTTTATATCTCGAGCCCCGGGACACGCTTTTCGAAGTCCATGTCCAAACGGGTTCGAAATAGGTCAAAAATTTACCAATCTGATATTTTTAAACAAACTCATATTACTATGAGCTATTCTACATATTTAGCTATGCCTCGGCCTCTAGGGTTAGGGGCACTAGGTTGCCGGACTTAGGCTATTGCATTCCGGTTAGGGTTTCCGAGTGATTTTTCCGGTTTAGATCTTTGCCACTTTGGAAACTGATTTTATGTTTATACAACATATTTAATTTGAGAAATTTATTTTACATTTTATTTTTGTAAGTATTTAATATCTTTTAGCGTTTTTGGAATTCTTGAATTGTGTTTCATTTCCGAATGTTAATCGTTATTTGCTTTTTAATAATTCGTTTTTGGGATCTATATTACTCGACTTTATGAACCGGAGTCACGTATGGAATTTGTCGTACGTAGTGGCTTTGGAATTGTAGTATGTTGAGTTCTTACTTTGTTTTCGGGAATTCTTATTTTTCCCAAGATTCGGAAATTTTTCGAATTCGTTCGTGATTTAAGACTAGTTGAAATTCGGTTTTAATTTAGAGTGATTTTTAGGGTTTATTTTCAAAGTTCGTCTTAAAATTATTTATTGAAATTTTCCGGGGCTTACAGCATCTCCTTCTTTTAACTCCACTTCTTAAATAAAAGTAATTTTAATCTTTTTAAATTCCTACTACTTTATTTTTAATGTTTTGGAAAACATAGTCTTTCTAAATACTTCATGGTTATATGTTCCATAGCTTTTCTAAATTTAGATCCTCTTTAAAAGAAATGATCTTATAAGTTTATTTTCAAAAATTATCTAGACTTCAGTATTTTAAAGTGTTGGTAGAAAACTTCGACAATTGAATTTAAGAAATCCTTTGTTTAAACAAGGAATTAAGTTTGAAAACTTTCTTGTTTTATTGATTTGAAAAGAGAATTTGTGATAACTTTACTTTATGTATTTCTTGGTAAAACCACATATTATTACTAAAACTTGAGCTAACTTATCTAACTTTAGAAAAATATTTGTTTAAGATAAAATTTCAGGTCTTTAAGGAACATAATTTCTTATGTGACAAAGTTTATATTTAAAGAGAGTTCATTTTTTTTATTACTTAAGAAAACTCATTTTCATTATGGTTGAGACAATAACAATATATTCATGTATGAATGAGAATATATAACTATGAGAAATATAAAAACAACATAAATAAGGTAAATAAAATAAGAGCATAACAATAAAGTCAAGTATTGGGAACCTTAGCTTCATCAAGGTATCCCAGGACCAAGAATAGACTAGTCCTTAAAAGAAAAGAAAAGCAAAGAAAGAAAATTGTTTTGACTTGATATGGACAAGTCTAAGAATAGAAAGACTAGTTTAATAACAACATGAAATAAATAAATTGCATTACTTGAAAGTAAATAAATAACAAATGAGCTTATATGCTCTAAATAAATATATATACATAATATATATAATACTTTATATATGTTAGGTTAGAACAAATAATAATAACAATAACAACATAATAACATAAAGAAAAGAATAGAACATGAACAAAAACAAAACATGAATAAATTGTTGCTTTTTTAACTCAATGAGTCTAAGAAACATACATTAAACTCATGTTAAGTTATATGAACATAATGAGTATATGAAAGAAACTTTTACCTAAGGTTTGTGTGTTGGTTGAAGAAGAAAAGAGATGGGTTGTAGTATTATGTGGGACTTGGTTTTCTAAGGAAAAGAAAGAATTTGAGAGAGATTTTGGGAGAGTGACTTTGTGGAGTGATTTTGAGAGAGTTTTAGTATGAAATAAGTTGTGTGAAAGAATGAAAGAGGAAGGGGGTATTTATAGATTTTTGTGAGTGGAAATTAGTGTGATTAAAATTAATTGAAATTGAAATAAAAATGAGAGGAAGATGACTGAGGGGCACCGGTTTCTAGTACTTTTTTTTGGGGGGGGGGGGGGGGGGGTTGAAATTAATTTATTTTCTTGTTTTGTAATAAAAGAAGTAATGTACAAAGTGTGATGTGATTTAAAGTTGTATGGGGGAAGGTAAATTGTAAGGTATAGGTTTGGTAGAGTGTAAAAAAAGTAGAGATAGGTGAATAGTAATGAATAGTAGAAAAAGTGCTATGAATAGTAGACTAGACAATTAAAATACGGTAAGTAACGAAAATACGCGTAATTAAGCTATATCTGATATTTTTAGTTACCGAATAATTCTAAAACTGATATTTTTGAAAACCTTATATTTTTACGAATCTATTGGTGTTGTCGGATTATTTTCACTATCCGTTGCGCTGGGGCACGATTTTCGAAAACTAATCCCGATCGGATCCGAAAGACACTAGAAAAATTCGAATCTGATATTTTTAGGCTTTCCTATATTATTACGAGCCATAATTCATAATTATGTCAATTTTGTTTTCTAGGGTTTAAGAATACGAGATTACCGAATCTAGATTCACTAGACTAATCATATAACTAGGTTAATTTTAGGGTTTCGTTTTAACTTCCGGTTCTTAAAGTTTCCTTATATTATCGAAAAATCTAGGGGCTTACACTAACAGGCTTAGTGAGAACTATTTCTATAAATAACTTCTTGTAACAAAAATTCAAACAAGTTTCTTAAGCAAGCATATGAGATGCAATATACACGTGGGTAAACAAGGCATATAGTTTTCCAGGAACTATATGTTGAATGGATTTGCGCCCTCCATTCGGGGTTTGGTGATATGTAACCTCAAAACAAGTAGTTTCAGTTAAAAAGATTTATGATTTCGACCAATGTTGCCAAGTATGTGAAGTCTACTTGAATTGAGTCTTGCTTTCGGATCTTCCCAAGCATTTCCTTAACGTCGCCAAGCAATCGCTTTCGGACATTCTGCCAAGTGTTGCTTTCGACCTGAGCTTACTATCCTTCTCACCCAAGGATAATAACCCAATGCAATGTGACTCACTTTTATGTTATGCATGAATCCATTTATTTATGATATCATAACGTTATTATTATCAAATTTAGGGCGATCAAAGAATCTCATACAAATCAAGTGTTATACTAAAACAAACATTTAAATCAATTCCGACCTCGATATTTTTAGGAGTTTTTCAAAGAATCATTTTACATACATATCTATTTTTCTTTTCCTAACTATAAGACAACTAAATTACAAGCACAACAAGTATAGCATTTTAAGGAAATAAACTCATGATGCCAGGTCAACTAGTCTTCTACATGGATGAGTCGTTCACATAGTCCACTCAATAGAAATAGTCTTTAGGATATAGGTATTCTTCCTCGGAATCACCTAGCCAAAGAAAATACCCAAGATGAGTACTTCTTGATGATTTTCTTGAATTTTGACCAAACAATGTCATGAGAACGTTAATGTAAGCCCCTAGATTTTTCGATAATATTAGCAAACCCTAAGAACCGAAAGTTGAAACGAAACCCTAAAGTTAACCTAGTTATATGATTAGTCTAGTGAATCTAGATCCGGCAATCCCGTGTTCTTAAACCCTAGAAAAACGAAATTGAATAATTATGGAAAATGGTTCGTAATAAACATAGGGAAGCCTAAAAATATCATATTCGAATTTTTCTAGTGTCTTTCGGATCCAATCGGGATCAGTTTCTAAAACCGTGCCCAGAGCACTGGATAGCAAAAATATTCCGACAACACCGATAGATTCGTAAAAATATAAGGTTTTCAAAAATATCAGTTTTAGAATTTTTCGGTATCTAAAAATAACAGATATAGGCCTTTTACGCGTATTTTCTTTACTACCGGTATTTTAATTGTCTAGTCTACTATTCATAGTACTTTTCTACTATTCATTACTATTCACCTATCTCTACTTTTTCTTACTCTATTCTTACACTACCATACCTATACCTTACAATTTACCTTCCCCATACAACTTTAATCACATCATACCTTACACATTACTTCTTTTATACAAAAAAACAAAAATAATTATTTTCCCTATAATACTCAAAAACCGGCGCCCCCCATGTCCTCTTGCCCTCATTTTTGTTTCAATTTCCAATTAATTTTAATCACACAAATTTCCACTCCAAAAATCTATAAATACCCCTTCTCTTCCATTCTTTCACACAACAAAAATTCATACTAAAACTCTCTCAAAATCACTCCATAAAATTCCTCACCCAACATCTCTCTCGTCTCTCTTTTACTTAGAAAATCCATTCCCACATAATACTAACAACCCATTCCTTTCTTCTTCAACCACCACATAAACTTTAGGTAAAAGTTTTCTCATATTTCTCATCATGTTCATATAACTTAACATGAGTTTAGTGTATGTTTCTTAGACTCATTGAGTTAAAGAAGCAACAATTTATTCATGTTTTGTTTTTGTTCATGTTCTTATTTTCTTTATGTTACTATTATGTTGATATTGTTATTGTTTGTATATCTATATACATATATGTTTATTTAGAGCATATAAGCTCACTTGTTATTTATTTATTTTCAAGTCTTGCAATTTATTTATTTACTTGTTTTATGCAATATTAAGACTAGTCTTTCTAGTCTTAGACTTGTCATATCAAGTCAAAACAATTTTATTTCTTTTCTTTCTTTTCTTTGAGGACTAGTCCATTCTTAGTCCCGGGATACCTTGATGAAGCTAAGGTTCCCAATATTGACTTTACTTTTATGCTCTTATTTATTTTATTTATGTTGTTTTTATATTTTTCATGGTTACATATTCTCATTCATGCATGAATATGTTGTTATTGTCTCAATCATAATAGAAATGAGTTTTCTTAAAATAAGAATAAGAACTCTTTTTAAATATAAATTTTGTCACATAGAAGTTATTTACCTTAAAGGTTTGAAATTATCTTAAACAAATATTCTTCTAAAGTAGATAAGCTAGCTCAAGTTTTAGTAATAATATGTGGTTTTCACCAAGAAATACATAAAGTAAAGTTATTATAAATTCTCTTTTCAAAGAAATAAGAAAGTTTCTTTAGACCTAAACAAAGGATTTCTTAAATTCAATTGTCGAAGTTTTCCACCCACACTAAGTCTAAGATAAGTTTTTCAAAATTACTTATAAGATGATTTCTTTTAAAAGTGATATAACCATGAAGTATTTAGAAAGATTATGTTTTCCAAAACATTAGAAATAAAGTAGTAAAATTTGAAAGAGATTAAAACTACTTTTATTTAAGAAATGGAGTTAAAAGAAAGAGATGCTCACCTTTAGTAAAATAAGAAATTTTCTTAACAAAACTAATTTCTTACAAAAATTAAGCTTATCTCACTTTCAAAACATATTGTACTACAAGAACATTGTTGAGACAATACCACTAAATTCATGCTTATGGTTTGAGTACATATGAGTATTCAAGGGATTTTTCAACCATACAATATATCTATATTTTTGTACAAAAGCCCTTGAGTGAAGAAAAGATTGAAAACTCTAGTTTTAAAGTTTGGAAAATTCGTATCAAATCTGTACGTTACTATTCCGAGACCTAAATAACTTCTTTTGATAAATATAACCTTAGAAATAGATAGATCTTTTCGAGTAGGTAGAAATCGGTATATAATATGCGAAATTCCGAGTTAAAATGAGCAAGTTATGGCCATTTTAAATTGGGATTTCCATTCCATACGATTTTATGAATTCTTTAAGATAGAGGTATAGATTTTGAATGAAATACTCATGTTGGGTATTTCTTTTGCTTAGGTGTCGAGGATCACGATCTTGTCTTCCCCGAGGATTACTTCGACTCCTAGAGCACTATGGACGAGTGAGTTTCCTTACGCTTATGTATTCACGCATGTGCTTGTAGAGCACTAGATGTAGGAAAAGATAAAATTGATATGCATGTGGGATATTATGGGAATTATGTATGTGATTCATTGTGTGCGATCAATGAACGATAAGTATATCGGAACCCGATTTGTGATTGATATAAATGTTTCCATGTATGTATTGTTATGTGTGCAAATATTGTTTGATCGCTTTAAATGATTTAATGCCATATTGAAATCCCCATATAATAAATTGCTCATGCATATCACTTAGAATATCATTTCGAAGTTTTGCTACTACTCCTCAGCGTGGGACCGGAAAGGTAAGCTGCCTAGCTACATCTTGAGGGTTAGGACGTACGGGGAATACGGCCTCAAGGTGTAGCCGAGCCGGATCGATCGCTTTGGGCATGGAAGGCCCGGGGACTAGTAGTACGGTTCGTTGGAACCCAAGACGCGCGCAAACTTGAGGAGGTTGTTCGGGACCAGTTCAAAGCATTCCCTAACCACCGATGGAGGGGTAAATCCATCAAACATACGAAACCGGATAGTCGTATGTAATGTTTGATCATATGGTTGTTGCATTCATATGCTTGATTAATAAACTTGTTTGATTGTTGTTATGAGTACTATTGCGTAAGGAATATCTCACTAAGCTAGTCATGCTTATACTCCTATAGACTTTTGATATTGCAGGATTACCTTTTTGCACCCGAGACCATCTTGATTTCCCGGGTAGAATCCTTATTTTGAGAAGCTTTTGGAGGCAATCTATTTGAAGTTATAGAGTAGATTTTTCTAAAATCTTCTAGCTTAGTTATGTTATATTTAGAACCATGTTATTATGAATTATCGGGGAATGCCCCTTAGAAGCTGTAAGACTTTTATTTCAATGAAATATATATTAAGTGTATTATTTTGCATGTTCCGCTGCCAATGTCTTAAAATGCATTACTCCACCGGTCTCCCTTTGTTGTGAATGTACGCCTTGTACCGATATGGAAGCTTTCGAGTGACTGAGGTAGTCATTCTTAAGTTTTAATATTGCGTACGGCGGGCTGTCACGTTTAGGTACCCGCTGGGGCGTGACAGTTTAAGTTGGTATCAGCATCAAGATTAGGGAAAGAAACAGTAAGTTAGAAATAGAAGTCTTAAGATAGGATAAGTTTAAGATTAAGCCATAAGAGTTTTAGGAAGAATCCTAGAATTATAGGAAGTGGGATTTATGGGAAACACATGTTCTGTGACCAACCTAAGATATGTAGATGGCCCTAGGATTAATTGCTATCCTTGAGGAAACTAAGTGGATTTCCAAATCGTTTTAAGCCTTAAAGAACACAACCCTCGTAAGTACAACCAGGGAGAAAAATAGAGTTAACTTGCTTTCTGAAACTAAAAGAAAAATACATTTACATAAAAGAATATACAATCAACCTTAGGTAACGCCGGAAACGAACCACGCGGGTGTCATCAACGGACCAAAGGCAAGGATATTCGTTCAAGAAACCGGAAGTGGAAGAAGGTGAAACTATGCTTCGACTTCCCTAAATTTCAACGGAAGGATCAAGAAGAAAAGTAAGAAGCCACGATGAGAAGAAGACGTCGTGATAACCCAAGATGCAACGCCTTAGTATTAAATCGCAACTAATTAAAAGACATAGTTAAGTGTTTTATAAATAAAAGTGACCTAATGATTTCTTGATAATGAGATTCCTTTGTTTTAGTTTTATTATATTATTTCTCTTTTTGTGATTAACATGCATGATTTTGATTTCTTACTTTGTAATTTCTTTGAATTGTATTTGAATTTCATAATTTCTTATTAAACTCCTATCAATCCCTATTTTGTCAATTTATTTCCTTAAGTTTTGTACCTTGATTTAAATTTCTAGTCTTTATATTTGAGATTTCCGTGATTTCGTAAACGTTAGTATGGAGCGTAATTAGAAACTAAAATCTAAACGATTAAACAGCCGTCCAAGAAGACGTAGGAATAGAGAACAAAGAGATTCCAACAACGTACCAGCTGAACGGAGTACCCCGCGTAACCAACCAAGAATAACCCTGCTCCTGCTGAACCAGCAAAACGACTTTGCAGCTGCCATTGGACAGATGAACCAGTTATTAGCTATTTTGATTCAGCAACAAAATCAAAATAACCCAGCTCCTGCTCCACCTCAGAATGCTCCTGAAGCTACGGTAGAAGCACCCGGCGAACAGTCACATGCTGCACCATTTCCACCACCACCACCGCCAAGATCACATCAAAACTTGCTCGCCAATTTCATCAAAAGTAATACCTACTTTGATGGAACCTTCGGAAAACCAGCTGAGGCCGAAGATTGGTTGGCCCAGATTGAGAGATCGTTTGATGGTTATGAAGTACCCCACCACTTAAGAGTCAGTTTTGGGACATTCATGTTGAAGTTCAATGCTCGCATATGGTGGGAGTCGAAGAAGCGAGAATTGCCTGCTCCAGTTACGTGGGATATGTTTCGAGAAGAGTTCTTGGAGAACTACTTTCCAGGGAGTTAGAGTTCGGTACAGTGCTGAGTTCTTTAATTACTCAGAAGGGAGAACCATCGAGCAGTACGAAACCGAATTCAGTCGCTTGTTGCAGTATGCTCCTGACTCCTATAAGCACAGCGAGGAGTTAAAGAGACAAGTTTTCTTGAATGGGTTAGATGAGACCTAAAGATTCGTTGGTGGAATTTGATGTTAAGAGTTTTAAGGGGCTAGTGGAAAAGGCGAATTATGAAGAAGCCAAAAGATGAAAACAAAAGCTCCGGAGAAGAAAGTGTTTGTGTTGGAAGGAAGCCATATGAAGGACCAAGTTCTGGGTTCAAAAATAAGAGGTTTAAGACCTTTGGAAGTTTCAAAGGAAGTGGAAGCAATCAGAGGGAGGTGACCAAGGTAGATGTCACATGCTGGAAATGCCGAGGGAAGCATTATCCAAAGTCTGCCCACAATTGCAAAACAAGTGCTTCTTTTGTGGCAGCCCGGATCATAAAATCTGGAGTGTCCCAAGAAGAATACAAGTGTCTGCTATGTGTGCAAGCAGCCAGGGCACTTTGCAAATGAATGCCCAAAGAGGAAAAATGCTCTTGTGAGGTCATCCAACACCTCGGGAGGATCGCCCTTGTCAGAACCAACAATGGCAATGGAAATGGGAACCGCTCTGGCACCTCGATGCATGGAATGAGAGTTACAACCTGGAGGGCCAGTGGATGTGCGAGGAAGCAGATGATGAGGAGGAAGGATGTGAGTTTGCTGCCTTGGAGGAGACGAAGGCTATGATCATGGACTCGTTGCAGGTTAGCCTTAACCTTAAGCTTTCGTTTTGTTTATAGTATCTTTTTACGCTGTTAATCTGTCGCAATAGAATCCCTATACCTCTTTAGCCTAAAGCTTTAGAAAAGTTAGAAAGTATAGTATGGTTAGTAACTAGTGCGTGTTAAACGCAGGAAGTATACGAGTAGCTAACGAGACCGCTTACGCCTTGTTTGATACCGGAGCCACCCATTCGTTTATCACCCCCAACCTTGCTAAGAAGAGTGGATTACCTATAGTCACCACCGCTACCAGCTTCAAGATAAAGACACCCACGGGTAGCGTCGTAACCACCCAAGAGATGTTGAAGGAATGCCCTTTAGAGATCCAAGGTCACCATACGACAAGTGATTTGATCGTGTTGGAGATGAATAAGTATGAAGTAATTCTTGGAATGAGTTGGTTGACCCATGTTAAAGCCACGGTAGATTGTCGAGAAGAAGGTGAATTTTAAGGATGTAATGGGAAGGATATTGAGTTTAAAGGAGAATCCACGGTCGTAAGGAGGCAAGGATTAAGTTCGCTTGAGTTGGTACGGATGAGGAGGAGATTGACCAACAAATCAATGCTATAGAAGAAGAAGGTGAAGGACCAAAGGTGGAGGATATACCCATAGTCAATGAGTTTCCTGACGTTTTTCCTAAGGAATTACCTGGATTGCCACCAAAGAGGGAGATCGATTTTGAGATTAGCTTGATGCCAAATACCGAGCCGATATCAAAAGCTCCATACCGCATGGCACCGGTAGAGTTGAAGGAACTCAAGAAGCAATTACAAGAGCTTCTGGATCAAGGATTTATACGCCCAAGTATCACCATGGGGAGCACCAGTTTTGTTCGTTAAGAAGAAGGATGGATCCATGAGGTTATGTGTCGATTACCGGGAGTTGAATAAGGTTACAATCAAGAATAAGTATCCATTACCCCGGATTGATGATCTCTTTGATCAGTTGCAAGGAGAGCGTGTTTTCACGCATCGACTTGAGATCTGGATACCATCAGTTAAGAGTAAGGGGAGGATGTACCAAAGACTGCTTTTCGAACTCGATATGGACATTATGAGTTCTTAGTAATGTCTTTTGGATTGACAAATGCACCTGCTGCTTTCATGGACTTGATGAATCGAATCTATAAGCCCTTTGTTGGATAAGTGCGTTATAGTTTTCATCGACGACATTTTGGTCTACTCAACACACGAGAGGAACATGAGGAACACCTCCGTATGGCGCTTCGGACGTTAAGAGAACATAAGTTGTATGCCAAATTGTCAAAGTGTGACTTTTGGTTGGATAAGATTCCTTTTTAGGACATGTTGTTTCAGGAAGTGGCATATCGGTTGATCCTGAAAAGATTAAGGCAGTGATGGAGTGGAAGCAACCAAAGACGGTAACGGAAGAGAAGCTTTCTTGGACTAGCTGGCTATTATCGAAAGTTTGTAAAGAATTTCTCGACTATAGCCAAGCCATTAACACAACTTACTCAAAAGAATGAGAAGTTCATCTGGACCGATAAAAGAGAAAGGAGTTTTCAAGAGCTCAAGCAAAAGCTTGTATCCGCACCGATACTCGTTTTGCCAAACCCTGAGAAGCCTTACACGGTGCATAGCGATGCATCAAGAAATGGTCTTGGATGTGTGCTAATGCAAGAAGGAAAAGTGATTGCTTATGCTTCGCGACAGTTGAGACCGCACGAGCAAAATTATCCGACGCATGACTTGGAGCTAGCTGCCGTTGTTTTCGCACTCAAGATATGGAGGCATCACTTGTATGGACAAAGATGCGAAATATATACGGATCACAAAAGCCTCAAGTATCTATTCACTCAGAAGGAGTTGAATATGAGACAACGGAGATGGTTAGAGCTTATAAAGGACTATGATCTTGGAATCAACTATTGTCCAGGAAAAGTTAATGCCGTCGCGGATGCCTTAAGTCGGAAGAATCATGAGGAAGTTGCCGCTTTGTTGACGACCAAAAGGAGTTGGTAAAAGAATTCGAAAGGCTAAGTATTGAATTCATTGAGGAGATGTGGAGGTGGAAATATCTAGCTTGGTGATGGAACCAACCCTTGTGGAACGAATTAAAGAGCTCAACGATATGATGAAGTCATACAAAGGATCAAACGGGAAGTGCAAGCAGAGAAGTATACTGATTTCACCGTAGATGACGAGGATGTAGTGAGGATGAAGGGAAGGTTATGTGTGCCAGATGATGAGGATATGAGAAAGGAAATCATGAGTGAAGCACATAACTCAGGATACACAGTACATCCGGGAGGAACTAAGATGTATCAAGATCTTAAGAGCCACTTTTGGTGGAATGGATGAAACGGGATGTAGCTGATTATGTGATGAAGTGCCCAACTTCAACAAGTAAAGGTGGAACATCAAAGGCCAGGAGGATTGCTAAAGCCTTTGCCGATACCTGATGGAAGTGGGATCAAATCTCGATGGATTTCGTGTGTGGACTACCAAGGACATCGGCAGGATATGATGCCATATGGGTCGTGGTAGATCGCTTGACTAAATCGGCTCATTTCATACCAATCAACATGACGTACTCAATGGACAAGCTAGCCAAGCTGTACATAAGAGAAATAGTACGTTTACATGGAGTACCTGCGGATTGTGTCAGACCGAGATCCAGATTCGTGTCTAAGTTTTGGACAAGTTTACAAAAGTGTATGGGGACAAAGTTGCACTTTAGCACAGCTTATCACCCCCAAACCGATGGACAATCGGAACGGACGATCCAAACCTTGGAAGACATGTTGCGTGCCTGTGTTATGGAATTTAAAGGAAGCTGGGATGCTCATTTGCCGCTCATAGAGTTTGCCTACAACAACAGCTATCACTCGACCATACAAATGCCGCCATATGAAGCTTTGTACGGACGACGCTGTAGATCGCCTCTGTTTTGGGATGATGTAGAAAAGCTTGCTATTGGACCAGATTTGGTACAGATGCAGCAGACAAAGTGAATAATCCGACAGCGAATGAAAGAGGCCCAAGATAGACAGAAAAGTTGGGCAGATATGAAAAGGCGAGTTCTCGAATTTCAAGTAGGAGACCATGTGTACTTAAAGATAAATCCAATCAAGAGTATACATCGAGTACGCTCACAAGGAAAGTTGAGCCCACGGTACATTGGACCTTTTGAAGTGCTTGAACGAGTGGGAGATCTAGCCTATCGCCTAGCCTTGCCGCCAAACCTGTCAGGTGTGCACAACGTGTTTCATGTATCGGTCTTGCGCAAGCATGTAGCGGATCCAGAACGAGTAGTAGAGTTGGAGCCAGTGTTGCTAAAGGAGAACCTCACTTATGAGGAACACCCGGTACAGATTTTGGATAAAAAGTCCAAAAGCTTCGGAACAAAGAGATCAAATATGTCAAAGTCCTCTGGAGGAATCACACCCATGAGGAGGCAACTTGGGAAGCCGAGGATGAGATCCGACGCAAATATCCGAATCTTTTCGAGGAATCAGGTACGATAGCCAAGTTTTGAGGACAAAACTTTCTTTAAGGAGGGTAGGTTGTAAGCCCCTAGATTTTTCGATAATATTAGCAAACCCTAAGAACCGGAAGTTGAAACGAAACCCTAAATTAACCTAGTTATGATTAGTCTAGTGAATCTAGATCCGGCAATCCCGTGTTCTTAAACCCTAGAAAACGAAATTGAAATAATTGTGGAAAACGGTTCGTAATAACATAGGGAAGCCTAAAAATATCAGATTCGAATTTTTCTAGTGTCCTTCGGATCCGATCGGGATCAGTTTTCGAAAACCGTGCCCCGGAGCACCGGATAGCAAAAATATTCCGACAACACCAATAGATTCGTAAAAATATAAGGTTTTCAAAAATATCAGTTTTAGAATTTTTCGGTATCTAAAAATAACAGATATAGGCCTTTTACGCGTATTTTCTTTACTACCGGTATTTTAATTGTCTAGTCTACTATTCATAGTACTTTTCTACTATTCATTACTATTCACCTATCTCTACTTTTTCTTACACTCTATTCTTACACTCTACCATACCTATACCTTACAATTTACCTTCCCCATACAACTTTAATCACATCATACCTTACACATTACTTCTTTTAATACAAAACAAACAAAAAATAATTTTTCTCCCCCCTATAAGCTCAAAACCGGCCCCCCCTGTCTCTTCCTCATTTTTTTTCAATTTCAATTAATTTTAATACACAAATTTCCACTCCAAAAATCTATAAATACCCCCTTCCTCTTCCATTCTTTCACACAACAAAAATTCATACTAAAACTCTCAAAATCACTCCACAAAATTCTCTCCCAACATCTCTCTCAAGTTCTCTCTTTTCTTTAGAAAATCCATTCCCACATAATACTACAACCCATTCTTTTCTTCTTCAACCAACACATAAACTTTAGGTAAAAGTTTCTCATATTTCTCATCATGTTCATATAACTTAACATGAGTTTAGTGTATGTTTCTTAGACTCATTGAGTTAAAGAAGCAACAATTTATTCATGTTTTGTTTTTGTTCATGTTCTTATTTTCTTTATGTTACTATTATGTTGATATTGTTATTTTTGTATTATCTATATAATATATATGTTTATTTAGAGCATATAAGCTCACTTGTTATTTATTTATTTTCAAGTCTTGCAATTTATTTATTTACTTGTTTTATGCAATATTAAGACTAGTCTTTCTAGTCTTAGACTTGTCCATATCAAGTCAAAACAATTTTATTTCTTGCTTTTCTTTTCTTTTGAGGACTAGTCATTCTTAGTCCCGGGATACCTTGATGAAGCTAAGGTTCCCAATACTTGACTTTACTTTTATGCTCTTATTTATTTTATTTATGTTGTTTTATATTTTTCATGGTTACATATTCTCATTCATGCATGAATATGTTGTTATTGTCTCAATCATAATAGAAATGAGTTTTCTTAAAATAAGAATAAGAACTCTTTTTAAATAAATTTTGTCACATAAGAAGTTATTTTCCTTAAAGGTTTGAAATTTATCTTAAACAAATATTCTTCTAAAGTTAGATAAGCTAGCTCAAGTTTTAGTAATAATATTGGTTTTCACCAAGAAATACATAAAGTAAAGTTATTATAAATTCTCTTTTCAAAGAAATAAGAAAGTTTCTTTAGACCTAAACAAAGGATTTCTTAAATTCAATTGTCAAAGTTTTCCACCACACTAAAGTCTAAGATAAGTTTTTCAAAATTTACTTATAAGATGATTTCTTTTAAAAGTGGATATAACCATGAAGTATTTAAAAGATTATGTTTTCCAAAACATTAGAAATAAAGAAAGTAGAAATTTGAAAGAGATTAAAATACTTTTATTTAAGAAATGGAGTTAAAAGAAGATATACTTTAGTAAAATAAGAAATTTTCTTAACAAAACTAATTTCTTTACAAAAATTAAGCTTATCTCACTTTCAAACATATTGTACTACAAGAACATTGTTGAGACAACCACTAAATTCATGCTTATGGTTTGAGTACATATAGTATTCAAGGGATTTTTCAACCATACAATATATCTATATTTTTGTACAAAAGCCCTTGAGTGAAGAAAGTTTGAAAACTCTAGTTTTGAAGTTTGGAAAATTCGTATCAAATCTGTACGCTACTATTCCGAGACCTAAATAACTTCTTTTGAAAAATAACCTTAGAAATAGATAGATCTTTTCGAGTAGGTAGAAATCGGTATATAATATGCGAAATTCCGAGTTAAAATGAGCAAGTTATGGCCATTTTAAATTGGAATTTCCATTCCATACGATTTTTACGAATTCTTTAAGATAGAAGTGAATAGATCTTGGATGAAATACTCATGTTGGGTATTTCTTTTGTTTAGGTGTCGAGGATCACGATCTTGTCTTCCCCGAGGATTACTTCGACTCCTAGAGCGCTATGGACGAGTGAGTTTCCTTTACGCTTATGTATTCGCGCATGTGCTTGTAGAATAGAGCACTAGATAGGAAAAAGATAAAATTGATATGCATGTGGGATATTATGGGAATTATGTATGTGATTCATTGTGTGCGATCAATGAACGATAAGTATATCGGAACCCGATTTGTGATTGATATAAATGTTTCCATGTATGTATTGTTATGTGTGCAAATATTGTTTGATCGCTTTAAATGATTTAATGCCATATTGAAATCCCATATAATAAATTGCTCATGCATATCACTTAGAATATCATTTCGAAGTTTTGCTACTACTCCTCAGCGTGGGACCGGAAAGGTAAGCTGCCTAGCTACATCTTGAGGGTTAGGACGTACGGGGAATACGGCCTCAAGGTGTAGCCGAGCCGGATCGATCGCTTTGGGCATGGAAGGCCCGGGGACTAGTAGTACGGTTCGTTGGAACCCCAAGACGCGCGCAAATTTGAGGAGGTTGTTCGGGACCCAGTTCAAAGCATTCCCTAACCACCGATGGAGGGGTAAATCCATCAAACATACGAAACCGGATAGTCGTATGTAATGTTTGATCATATGGTTGTTGCATTCATATGCTTGATTAATAAACTTGTTTGATTGTTGTTATGAGTACTATTGTGTAAGGAATATCTCACTAAGCTAGTCATGCTTATACTCCTATAGACTTTTGATATTGCAGGATTATTTTTGCACCCGAGACCATCTTGATTTCCCGGGTAGAATCCTTATTTTGAGAAGCTTTTGGAGGCAATCTATTTTGAAGTTATAGAGTAGATTTTTCTAAAATCTTCTAGCTTTAGTTATGTTATATTTAGAACCATGTTATTTGAATTATCGGGGGAATGCCCCTTAGAAGCTGTAAGACTTTTATTTCAATGAAATATATATTAAGTGTTATTTTGCATGTTCCGCTGCCAATGTCTTAAAATGCATTACTCCACCGGTCTCCCTTTGTTGTGAATGTACGCCTTGTACCGATATGGAAGCTTTCGAGTGACTGAGGTAGTCATTCTTAAGTTTTAATATTGCGTACGGCGGGCTGTCACGTTTAGGGAACCCACTGGGGCGTGACAGTTAAAGTTCGTATAAAGGAGAGTTTCAATTTAAAATGGCCATAACTTGGTCATTTTAACTCAGAATCGTATATATATATACCGATTTCTATCTACTCGAAAAGATCTATCCATTTTTAAAGTTATTTTTATCAAACTAAACCATTTAGGCCCCGAAAAAGTGGCGGTAAATTTCACCATGAATTTTCTAACTCAAAAACAATTTTGGTTCAATCAATCAAAATTCGCTTGATGAATACTTAGTTATCTATATAGTTGAAATTTTCTCTTTTTGTGGTTACTTAGCTTATATTTTATTCATGCTCAAGTGTTTGTTGTCCATTCATGTTTCTTGAGTAAAACAATATTAATTAAAAGTTTAGAAAACTACAGTTTATAAGAAATTCATTTTGTAATTTGTTTTGTAATGAATACTTTGATTCTTTTGTTTTCAAAGAATTATTTTATTTTTGACTCATATTTTTTCTAGATGATTTTTGAAAAATAATTTTTCTTTTCTAAATTCTTGCGTTGGTCCTATGTATGTTCTACACAATCCTTCTTTGACTATTTATTTGAAAATTTCTAAACTTGAAAATCCTCACTTCTTGCTCTTAAGGTTTTTGTTATGTTATGTTTTCATAGAAATCATTTTTGTAACAAAAATCATTTTCTTTTGAAAAACAAAGTGGGATAATAAGTGATTTAAAAAGCTTTTTATAACAAAAGTAGTTTCCAAAATTGTAGTAGGTTCTTTTAGTAACTTTGAAAGAAATGACTTTATTTTGTTAAACCATAGATTTTATATCTCATATAAACTTATTCCTAAGTGAAAACTTTCTTTTTATCAATTATTTTTAGAACTTGAAAAATTTGGGTAACAATCTTAATGAACATGATTTATGAGAAATAACAACAAACAAAATAACATAAATAATAAAGTCAAGTATTGGGAGTCTTAGCTTCTTCAAGGCTCCGGGACTAAGAAGTAGACTAGTCCTAAAATAAAAATAAAATGAAAGAAAGAAAAATTTGTTTTGACTTGATGAGGACAAGTCTAAGACTAGAGACTAGTCTTAAAATAGCAAGGAATAAATAAATTGTAATGGAATAAATAAATAAATTGCATTGCATGAAAATAAATAAATTGCAAGTGAGCTTATATGCTCTAAATAATATGTATATATATAGATAATAATACTTAGATATAATAACAATAATATGAACAAATAACAATATAAAAATAAATAGATTTTCATGAACAAGAACAATACATGAATATAGTATAGCTTCCATAACATTTAGTCTTTGAAAACTCACATTATGGTCATGTAAAGTTACATGACATGAAGAAGAAAAACAATAGGAAAAGTTTACTTAAAGAAGACTTTGGTAGTATTATGTGGTTATGGGTTTTGTTGTAGATAGAAAGTAGCTTTGAAATTATTTTGAGGAAGTTTTGGGAGGATATTTGGAGAGTTTTGAGAAGAGAATTTGAGAGAGTTTTAGTAGAGAATTTGTGGGTAGTAAATGTATGAAAGAAGTGAAAGAGGAAGGAGGTATTTATAGGAAAATTTGGAGTGATTTTTGTGTGATTAAAATAAAAGAAAATTGAAACAAATTGAGGGAGAGAGATTAGGGTGGGGAAAAGGGGGGGAGGGGGGTGGGGCACGGCCATGAGTAATAGAGGGGGAGAGAGTGTGTTTTGTTTTGTATTTTGTGGATTAAATGAAGTAATAAGTAAGGTAGATGTGAAATAAAGTTATGTGAAAGGTAAAAGTAAAGGTTATAGGTTATGGTATTTATAAGTGTAGGTGTAAGAAAAAGTAGAGATAAAAGAAGTAGTAAATAGTGTAATGTAAAGTAGATATGACTAATAAAGTATCGGTAGTAAGAAAATACGCGTTTAATTGCGATATCTGTTATTTTACTTGTTGAAAAATTATAAAATGATATTTTGAAAACCTTATATTTTTACGAGTCTAACGGTACATTCGGAATATTTTTACTGTTCCGAGCTCCGGGACATATTTTTCAAGAACTGTATTTGATCGAGTTCGAAACGAGTCGTGGTTTTACTAATCTGATCTTTTTATACTTCCTTAGATAATTACGCACTATTCTACATTCTAAACTCCTAGTTACTTTCACCGAGTTGCTTATTCGGGATTATCAGACTTAAGCTATTATGTTTAACTAAGGTTTTGTTGACTTTAGAATTTCGGTTGACTTTCGGTTTAAGGTTTTAGGCTAAACCAATTCCAAGAATTTGTGGGTTTACACACCCTCCCAATTTGCCTCCAATATTGATTTATTTTATCTCTTTTTCATAAATAAAACAAACCCTAATTCACTAATATAAATAATTTTTAACTTTCTCTCTCCTTCATTTCATTTCATTTGTTCAAAAAAATCACAAAACTCTCTCTTCTCCCCTTCATTGTTGTGACCTCTTCCCCATCACACGCACACACACACACACAACAAGCTTCTTTCTCCTTCATTTCTTTTCTTAAACCAACTTTAGGTGATGATTCTTAAGCTTTCATATCATTTAATCTTATAATGGCAAGATTATTCATGTGTATTTTTACCTTAAATCCCCATGAGCATTTGCTAGGGATAAGAAAATGCTAATATATGAATATCAAGCCATCACAAAAATAGATCTTATGTTTGATGAGTTTTTGGTTGAAATATTATCATGTTCATGCATGTAGAAGTAGAGAACTTGCATAAAAATATAGGTTCATGTTCTTAAACTCCTTTTTATGTATTATAAGTAGTAGATCTAGCACTTAGATACTCATATTATACTTGACATTCATGTTCATGTAGATATTTTGTGTTTCATGCATTAATGCTCATAAAGATTTAGTCTTGTGTATATAAATGTGGTAGTTAGTGGATCTTTATGTAGATAAGACAATGAACTTAAAAAGGAAAAGTTGTGGTTAGAAATGTTCAAAAGAAAATTCGTATGACTTGAAAGTCATATTTTAAAATCCTTTGTATCAACTTTAAAACTCATGTTTTATGTGAAAAATGAAGGGTATAGGTAATAGGTATCCTTAAGTAGTGATTTTTATATTTTGAAATGAGTTTTGATGAGATTAATGTGTAAAATAAGAAGTAGAATCAAGATGGAAAATTTTTGAGTTAGTAACTTTGGATTATGCCAATGAAAACACCTATTATCCAAGCTCAAAATAAAAGTTTTATGTATTAAATGAAGTCTTAGGTAGTAGGTATAGTAAAGTCTTAATTTTTAATGCATTACATAAGTTTTTTCCAAAGGAATCATTCAAAAAGTGGATTTCTAAAAATTCGGATTTTTGAGTAAATCCTATTTGAAAACATATTTGCAAAGTGTAAAATGCAAATTTTTATGTAGAAATGAAGGCCTTAGGTAATAAATGTTATGAAGACTCAATTTGAACTAAAATAACTAGAAATTCCTAAGAATGAATTCCAAAACACTAGTATGTTGTCAAAGTTAGAAAACTAGATTTTTCATAAGTAGTTGTTATTGTGGTCTTGCAAAATAAAAGTTATAAAATTTTCCTTTAGCAAAAATCATCAAGATCATGCATACATTAAACTCATCACATGTCATTCATGTTAGGAAATCATTCATATTTCATGTATTCTTGAATTATCAAATAGGAACATTTCAAACAATTACAAAACTATTTTTGGAAATGGAGATCGTTACTGATCAGATTTGATCCCTCTATTTCGTGATACAAATGTTTTCAAAACTTGAAAATAATATTATAATTAGATAGATCTTTCAAAGTAGATAGAAATCGATATATAATTTACGAAATTCCGAGTTAAAATGACCAAGTTATGGTCGTTTTAAATCG
Source organism: Combretum micranthum (assembly GCA_024138025.1). Classification (NCBI taxonomy): domain Eukaryota; kingdom Viridiplantae; phylum Streptophyta; class Magnoliopsida; order Myrtales; family Combretaceae; genus Combretum; species Combretum micranthum. The sequence continues at coordinate 139,099 of JAMXBD010002293.1, read as the reverse complement.
AAACTTCCGCAAATAGCGAGAATTACGATTTTGATTTGTTTTATATAGTTTGGATTAGTTAAGTGATGAAATACTTATTAGAGTATTTCTTCCTTGTTAGGTGATCCCGAAACCGACGAATCCTTACCACCCGATTACTATTACTAAAAGACCGACGAACCATGGCCGAGTGAGTATCACTTCCGATTTCAAATATTGTTTGTGAATGTAATGATAGTCGCACTAGTTACTTAGCAATGATAAAATGAATATGCATGATGGGGTTGAATGGGAATTATATATGTCTGTTGTTGTTATGTGAAGTTGAATTTAAAGAATATCGAAGTCGAGTAATTAATCATTGCTTATATAGATGAGCTAGGATTGATTGTCTGTGAATACTGATTGGTCACCTAAAAGAATTGGTATAATTGATTATTCGGAATTGAAGATGAAATTGAACTCATTCATAACACGATGGGGATGGAGCATTACCATTTGTTGGTTTTCCGTGAGCCTAAACGGTGTAAATGTTGGTTAATTATGATCCATAAAACGAATTATAAGTTGGTTGACCGTGAGCCTAAACGGCGTTGTACCACAACATTCGCTAATCTGCTAACCTAGGATGGAGGGCGTAAGTCCATCCACATATGATTTCCAGCTGGTCATATGTTTGATGAATTCACGTGTTTAATGCATATAATTTGTCTGATTAATTACTTGTCTGATTGATATGTTATAATTATGATCATGGAAGTTTTCACTCACTAAGCTAGTATAGCTTACGCCCCTATAGTTTCTATTCGTTGCAGCACGAGTTTATTTGGCTTAGACCGAGATAGGCTACAACTCAGGTTAAGAGCTAAGCGTTCCCTATAGAAGTTATATTCAAATTGTTTAGACTTCCATAGGAAACCAAAGACTTTAGATTACTGTAATGGACCTTTAAAAATTCTTTTGTGGGGGAATACCCCTTAGATTTTGTAACTTATTGCATATGCATTTTGATTTATTATCTAATGCTATCGAATGCCGGGTTAAACTACTTAACTTCATTGAATAGAGTATTCTATTGTCGTAAAGGGACGCCTTACATCTATACGAAACTCCCGAAAGACTTGGATAGTAATTCGAGAGTCTTATATGGTATGTGGCGGACTGGTACATTTATGATACCCTTATGGGGCGTGACACCAATCATCCTAGGGAATTTTCTTTTCAAAATTATTTCAAAGATCCTTGCTGACATATTAGCTTTGGTTGCTGCAAAAATCATAGGTCCTAACCAATTTGGTTTTCTCAAAGATAGACATATTGAGCATTGTATTTGTCACGCCCCGAAGGGTACCCTAAAGTGGCAGTCCACCGTACACAATATTAAAGCCTAAGAATGACCACCTCGGTCACGCGAAGGCTTCCATACTATGTACAAGGCGTCTAACACATGGAGGAGACTCATCAGAGTAATACATTTTACGTTGATATAGCTTGAGTAACAATGTAAAAGAAATACAAATTTACTATACTTTAGATACAAATCACTATACTTCATAATACAAATCATGAAACCTCAATTACACTTCATCAAAAGATTCTACTACGTGAAACTATTACAAGGCAAATAATAAAACTAGTTGGTAACTTCAAACATTCGTGTTCTTTGCCGAAATCCCGGAGTCATTCCCGGCTCTAACCAATTCGGTCCCCACTTTGCATTCTTGAAATAACCTGCTCATTAAACAACTATTAGGGTATAATCTACACTAGCTTAGCGAGAATTCCCTTAGTTCCGTACCATACAAACAAGTTAAAACCAGTCATATGCTATGCATGAACAAACACATGAGCAAGCAATTATGCATGGGCATCCGGAACCTACACACAGAACGGATTTATGCCCTCCGTATCTTGGGTTAGGAATGGTATTGAGTCTACACAACCGCATCTAGTCCTTAAGCCCTCGGTTTTTAGCACTCGACTCGGCTAGGCTCATCCAAGAATGCATCCACATGCACCTTAGTACCCCTGAATGAGCTCTGGCACGGGTTCATTATCTAAACGAGTCATCCACGGACCATACCGATCGACCTGCGTAGGAGTAACATGCTACCAAATGCAATATGTCCAATGCGATGCATGACCAATTTAATTTTTTCTTAGGTGAAAAATATTTATACATTCTTTAGAGTGACCAATCAATATCACACATATAATAAAAATAATATGAACGGTGCAGTTATCCAATTAAATCGTGGTTTCGATATGCTTTAGTATTCTTTGGCACACATTCATCATAGTCTCATCATATATCCCATCCCATTCATATCGATTTTTATCTTATTCTATAATTCTAATGCAACTAACTACAATCACAATCAAGGTAACAAAACAAGGAGAAAACTCACTCGGCCATTGGATCACCGGTCTTCTAGTAATAATAATCCGGTAGTAGGGAATCGTCGATCTCGGGATCTCCTAAAAAGGAAGAATACTCTAATAAGTATTTCAACTCAAACTAATCTAAACGATCTTATATGAACTATCAAATTCGTAATTCGCGTCCTAAGGGGAATTCCAAATTAAAACGGCCAATTAGTCATTTTAACTCGGAATCTCGCAAATTATATATCGATTTCTATCTACTTCGAGAGATCTACCTAATTCTAATATTATATTTTATTTTTGAAAACATTGAAGCTTCGAAAAGGTCGGATCAGATTAGAGCAGCAACAATTTCAGTTTCCGAAAATAGTTTTGTAAATATTTGTAATGTTGCTACTATATAGATTGGCTATACATGCAATATGAATGATTTCCTAAAATGAATGATATGAGATGAGCTTGATGTATGCATGATCTTGATGATTTTTGCTAAAAGGAAATTTTGGAACTCTTTCTTTTGCAAGACTTCAACTATAACTACTTTTTGAAAAATCTAGTTTTCTAACTTTGATCATTTCCATTTGTTTTGGATTTATTACTTAAGAAAATATAATTATTTTTGTTAAAATTGAGTCTTTATTATATATATTACTTGTGACCTTCATTTCTACATAAAACCCATTTTACACTTTGTAAATATGTTTTCCAATATGATTTACTCAAAAATTCGAATTATAAAAAATCCCCTTTTTGAATGATTCATTTGGGGAAAACTTGTTTAAAGCATTAAAATTTAAGGTTTTACTATACCAATTACCTAAGGACTTCATTTAACACATAAAACTTACAATTTGAGCTCAAATACTAAGTGATTACTTATGCATCATCTCAAATTACGAATTTGACAATTGATCACTAACTCAAAATTTTTCATTTTAATTCCATTACTTGTTTAACACCTTACTCATGCCTAAACTCATTTTAATTTGTAAAAATCATTGCTTAATGATATCTATTACCTATATACTTTTTTTTTTCGCATAAAACATGAATTTTGGAGTTGATACATGGGTTCTAAAAATTGGTCTTGGTTGGGATCCGAATTTACAAAATTCATTTTTGGTTTATCTTTTGATAAAATGTATCTAAGCTCATGAAATCCATTCCTTACATATCCTATCCTAAGAGCCTTTCATTTCTTAAATAAAAAACTTCATTTTTGAGTTGGAAAACATGTTTTTAAAATAGGCCTTGGCCAAAATCCGAAAATAGAATTTTTGTTTTGAAAATAACTTTTGGTAATCACTTTTGATTCTTGTAAAAAGAAGTCTTGATGATATACATATATTAAGCCTTCATTTTCTTAAGTAAAAATTACATTTTGACACTTGGAAAGTGCTTTTTAAATGGGGGTCTTGCCAAAATACGAATTTCATAATTTTGTTTGAATTCATAACTAAAATCATATTTAATATGAACATAAACATAAAACAAATGCATAGTAATAAGCTATAAACATCATGGATCTAAACTTCACTTATCAAAATCTTTCATTTATGGTATCTATACCCTAAGCCCTTCATTTAAATGAAAAATACATTTTCAAGTTGAAAAGCAACTTTTTAAATATGGTTCCATTTTCATCCGAATTTTCAAAAAATGATTTTTGTTTGAAAATGAAATAGATCTTGAGTTTTTTAAAACGTTCCTACAATCATCATCCTACTACAAGTCATCCATGAACATAAAACAAAGTCTAATGCATTTTATGAACTCAAAAGTCTAGATCTAGTTTTCTAAAATAGTTTTAAATGCATGAACACATGTGGAATGGATCTATGTATAAATCATAAGAAATAACAAAAAAACAACTCAAATAACTAGATCTATGGCATAAACGAAAATCAAAGCAACAAAAATTTAGATCTACAAAATATATCAACTTTAAACAAGAAATAATTGAAATAGAAGATAATAAAGTAGAGAAAAGGAGAGTTTCATTTTTGGCACCATCATCCTAAGCTTTAAGCTTATAGAGGTCATTTGATGCATGAAACTTTCATTGCACTTTACCTAGATCACCTATGGAGGCTTTGAGATGAAGATTTGCTTAGAAATCTTCAAGAAATATGAGTGGAAGCTAATGGAAGAGATAGGGGCAGCTTGTGCTCTTGAAGAAACAAGAACAAAAAGAAGAAAGAAAGAGAGAAAAATGAGAGAAAAAAGCTGAGGAATGAAAGAGGGAAGAGGAGTAAATGAAAGAGAGAGAGAAAATGAGTGTATTAAATGAATGGACGAAAGAAAAAAAAAATAAAACAAGGCAGAAATTTGGGAGCCAATTCACGTGGAAGAGAGGAGAGAAAGAGAGAGGAATTGTTGAAATTTGACTTGAATTAAATTGTGTAATTAATGTGTAATGTAACTTTTTGAAAAAGGATTGAAATATAATTAATTTTAGTCAAAATAGGAGTAAATAAAGGACAATGGAAGCCATAAAGAGGGTCAAAAATATGCCATCAATTGTGGAGTAATGTGTAGAAAGATTGAAGTGAAAATGAAGTGATATGTGTTAGGTGTACTTGAAGTATAGGTTGTAAAAGTACTTTATTAATGAAATAAATTAAAATAAAATAAAATTAGAAAATTTATTCCAAATATTTGTAGCAGATTTTCATATTTAAAATTAAATAATTATTTGAATTATTTAGTATTTTAACAATTATGTTACTAGTATGATCAAATATGCGAATGGGCTATAATAATATTTTTATAACCCGAAAAATTATAAAAATTTATTTATGAAAAAATAAATATTTTAAAAATATTTTTAAAATATTAAATTAATTTATTTTATTTTTAGTATCGGGTCTTAACAGAATCTGATCCCGTAAAGACCCGAAACGAACTAAATTTTAGAAAAAAAAAATTTTCTATAACATATAAAAATTTATCTAAAAATATAAGACTTTATAAGAATAATAAAATTTTGTATGAAATAAAATGAATAGTGCAAAAGACTAATCAATTACCGATAATAATATAATTACGATAAAAGGTTATAACTGTAAACTTTTATAACCCGAAAAATTATATAAGATATATTTGGAAATCTTATGAAATTATGAGTCTAACGGTACTATTGGTATATTTTTGATATCTCGAGCCCCGGGACACGCTTTTCGAAGTCTGTATCCGAACAGGTTCGAAAGGTAAAAAATTTACCATCTGATATTTTTAAACAAACTCATATTACTATGAGCTATTCTACATATTTTAAACTACATCTCGGCCTCTAGGGTTAAGGGTGCTAGATTACCGGACTTACACTATTTGTATTCATTTAGGGTTTCCGGGTGATTTTCCGGTTAAAACTTTGCCAATTTGGAAACTGATATTTATGTTTATATAACATATTTAATTTGAAATTTATTTTAAATTTTATTTTTTGTAAGTATTTATATCTCTTAATGTTTTCGGAATTCTTAAATTGAGTTTATTTTCGAAGTCAATCGTATTTGCTTTTTAATAATTTGTTTTTGAGCTTTATATTACCGTTTTTGTAAGTCGGAGTTAAATATTGGAATTTTTCGTACGTCGTGGTTTTGAATTTGAAGACACTGGTTCTTATTTTATTGTGTTAAAGATTTTCATTTTCTCAAGATAAGAAGTTTCGAATTCATCGTGATTTAGGACTAGTTGAAATTGGTTTTATTTGGAGTGATTTTTAGGTTTATTTTCGAAGTTCATCTTGAAATTATTTATTGAAATTTTCCGAGGCTTACAGTATTGTTGCGGCTTCGGAAAAACATGAATATCCTTCACTCAAATGTTATGGCAAAAATATAGCTGTTAAAAAATGTCAAAAAAGCATTTGATACTTTGGACTGGGATTTCCTTGATGCTGTGTTGAAGAGTTTTGTTTTTCTTCCAAGTTTTGTGCTTGGACACAAACTATTTACATTCTACTAGAATCTCTATTCTAACTAATGGTACTCCAAAGGGATTTTTTCCTTGTTCAAGAGGAGTAAGGTAGGAGATCCTTTATCTCCTTACTATTTTGTTTGGTTGAGGAGTATCTCAATAGAAAGATTGTTGCTAATTGTGCTGATAGGTCTATTGATCTGATGTATGCTGGAGAATTACCATCTTCCATCACATTTATTATATGTTGATGACATATCTTGTTCTGTCGAGCTTCTTTAAAGAATATCCGACTATTAAATCTTTATTGCTAGTTATGGTACACTTTCGAGTCACTGGTTAACTAGAATAAATCTGAGATTTTTTTCAGTCCTCATATCTTACTACAGAACTCAAAAGCTTAGGACTCTTGCTAATATGCATCTTGGATCCTTCTGGTTAAATATCTTGGAATTTCTTTATTTGTTGGAGTCCTAGAATATTATTCAACCATTGGCTGATTAAAATTCTGAAAATTTGATAATTGGAAGGGTTCTTCTTTATTAATGGCTGGCAAATTGAATGGTTAAATCTGTAATCTTTAGCTCCTTCATTCATTCGTTTATGTTGTATAAATGGCCTAGTTCTTTATTAAAACATTTGGAGAATCGATTCGGAATCTCATCTGGACTGTTCTATTTTCCCATGAAGTTCTGTCTGCCATTGGGATCTCTGCTGTGCGCCCAAAGATGAAGGAGGCATTGGTCTAAGAAGATTACATCATATGAATCTTTCTTTGCTTAGCAATTGGCCTGGTAATATATGTGCTCTGACTCATTTATTTTCAATTTATGAGAGACCGGTATCATAATGCTGCTGAGAGAGGCTCGTTCCAATCATTCCATCTTCAATCTAAACTCGGTAAAATATTGCCAACCTTTTATTTTTTGAATTCACAATGGAGCATTGGAATTAATTCGAAACTTAACTTCTGGAATACCAATTGGCTTGGATATTCCATCGTTGAAAAAATTGATATCCAATGAATGAAAAGAAAAAACTCAAAGCCAAGATTTCTGACATCTTCTTCAATGGAACACGGCATCTTTCCGATAATTTTCGGCTTGCTTTCCCATCCATTGCTGAAGATATTGATAAGGTGATTCCTTCCAGACTTCTTCAAGATTATTTAGTATTCAAACCTTCTGCTACGAGAGTTTTTTCTACTAAATCTGCAGTTGATCTGTTCCGTAGAAAATTTCCTAAAGTGGCTTGGCATTAGTTTATTTGGAGAATACATATTTCTCCTTTAGCTTCTTTCTTATTATGGCATGTTCTGCATAATAGTATTGTAAACCCGGGAATTTTCACATTAGTATCCGACTTCATAGAATATAAACTAGATATAAATTTAGATTCTGAGTGAAGTCTAATAATAGGCTAATATTTAGATTTTTGGATGAATGAAAGACTTAGGAATCGAATAAAGAGATTCTTTAACCCTAGTTAGTACGAAAACGAAATCGTGTGTCTTGAATAACTAATTCAAGATATGATTTAATATCCAGACCCGAAACCTAGTATACTAATAGATATAAATAGAAAATGAATATAAAGACTAAATGATTGTTTTGATCGCGATAATGATTCAGAACTAGAATAACGAGTAGTAATGAGTTTATATTTAGATTAAACCCTAATTTTGAGATTCCTAGTTAATTCAAAAGCTATTAACAAGAATTTAGTTTAGTACAAAACTAAAGATATAAATATAGTTTAGTTTCTGTTTTAAGCTTAATTTTACTTAATTGATATTTATGCTCTTAACTAGAAAACGATGATCCAAAAATGAACCGTTAAGATTTTAAATACACAACGAAAATATAAACTGTTGAATAACTCAAAATCTAAACTTCAAATAAATAATCACATCACGCTATTTTTCTAAACCAAGTTTTCTTAAACTATCGGAGCCTGAAACAAAAATTGACCCAATGAGCTTAAGAAATCCAAATCGCGGGGATAAAATTTTAGAATAATTAATTACGTATATATACCCTAAATTTTGTTGTTTGAAAATCTAAGTGTTTTGTATAAATTTATAAGCATACTTTTGTACAAAAACTTCCAAATATTAGCTAATCTATACCCGTATAACCCGATTAATTAACTCAAAATTTAACTAAATAAATAAACTAATATTATAAATATATATATGTTTTGGCGGCTGATTTTTCGGTGGAGATACAAAGAGGAAGAAGAGAGCCGGATTTTGTTCAATAATGCACCAAATTAGTCAACAAGTTTAACCTCCACACCAATCAAACCATGCCAACACACACTTGCATTTATGAGGATGACAATAACAGATTAATGAAGAGAATTCGGAGAAACAAGGGAAAACGGCTGCAGCTTCACCTTCTCTTTCTCTTATATATATATAGGTAATCAAATGCATTAATGAGGAACAAACAAAACTCCTTCACTCACAGGTTCCACAGCACGAAATAGACTCCCAAATATCCACCAAAACAAATCAAAAACAAAGAAAAACTAGATCATAAACCACCAATCGGATCAAAGGAAAAACAAAGCCAAAAACTCTCAAAACGAACTCAAAGGTAAGTGGACTTGGTTTAAAGGATTTTCGTTCGAAGATATGATTTGTAACTGACTTAAAATCATCTTAGGAACTTAATAAAACACAAACACGAGCTTCGATTTCACTCAACAAGCTCCAACGAGGTAAAACTTCAAAACCCTAGTTTTACTTTCACAAAATCGAGATCTATATTTATGTGTTTAAACGTGTTAAAAGTTGTTGTATATCCTTATATATGATGTATAAACTTTAGAAGTAGTTTAAGTAAGTTTCTAACGTGTAAAAACCAAAGAAAAAGAATCGAACCGAGGAGGAAGATGATGAACAGTGCAACGCTGCCTCAAGGCCGGCAGTGTAAACGATGTACGCCGGCGCTTACATGGATAGGCCGGCGGCTTACAGGCGGCTTACACTCAAACAGAGGCTACGTAAAATAATTTTCACGTAAAATACGACGTAAGCCGGCTACCTGGAGATCTACGCGGCGGCGTAGGGCCGGCGTACGTTGTAAGCCGGCAGCTTTCAACACCGGTGCTTTCGATAAGAAAATTTTTCTTTAAAATGATTTACACCGGCACCTGGGGATTTAGGCCGGCGGCCTTGAGCCGGCTTACAGCTAAAATTTTGCAACGAAAGCTTTTCTGACCTAAACCGAATATATATATATATATATATATAATATCTACTAAGTATGTATATATGTTTGTTATATAAATATGTATTAGATAATGACTTTAATACAAGTATTAAGTCTATTTAAATTATATCTATTAACTTTTGAAACCCTAGAACTAAGATATTTAGAGTATTATTAGTCTAATATTTGTTTTAACAAGATAATATATAAGAATGGAAATTGAAATAAGTTAATTTCTTAGCAATGTGACTTCTAAAAATAACCAAACAATTATGTGAGATAAAAATAGGAAAAACCCGACAACTAAGTATTAATATCGAGTCTAGGACACAAGGCACATGTAGGAATTTAGCTAGATGATATTGATGAATATTTTGTTTTAAATAGGTGAATTTGACTCATTAGAAGATCTACCAGTGGACTACTACGACTGAGTCGGTATGAGCAGGTGAGTAATTCAGTCATATTGTACTGGTTGTGATTGTAAATAGTCGAATATGTAATGCAAGATAAACAAATGAGTGTTTGTTGAAATATGATATGATGTATGATTGCTAAAATATCTTTATACAAGCGATAACGCAATGGTTGGTGTGTGCAATAGTATAATGATGATTGTGTGTAATGTATGGTCACCTCGAAATTGATTAACTTTGACTTAACAAAATAATATGGACATGCATTGCACGAATTGCATTATTGCATATATGGTTGTGACAGCCTGCTACGTATTAATATTTCGGATCTCTGTTTTTGCTTGGTTGATCCAATGTGTGAGTCTTCCAAGGTTCTCTTTGGTCTGGCGGTCCTATGAGGAACTAAAAGGCACCGAAGAACGTCGCCCGTAGAATCGCTTTGAAATGATTAATACTTAGGGAGTTTCTAAGGGGATTGCAGGAGATGGTTTGTGGAAGCCACTATATTCAAAGTGATAACATTAAAACGAGAAATCGTTGATTCTCCTGTGTACTTAGTCTCTCCTGGGCAGGTGGGTCATTGAGTTTTGTTCTTCAACCCATTAAAAAGAGGGCGTAAATCTTTTTCCTGTTTGGATTCTAGATCATCCAAACTTGTATCTGTGCATACTTGAGTGATTGCATTGCATATGATTGTTAATGACTTGTGTGATGTATGGTATGTCTGGTTATTCACTGAGCTGTGGTTTCGCTCATACTCCTACAGTCTTTTCAGGTTCACTTACGTCCCTGGTTAGTTACATCCAGGAATATGGCTCCGGTAAGGGCTTTGAAGCTAGAAGTCTACAGATCTATTTTAGTTTGATGGTTATGTACTATTAGAGTAGAATATTTAGTTGTATACTTCAACAGAGATATATGGTTTGTAATAGTTTGTAATGGTTATTCACTAAATCATTTCTCTCATATATTTGTTATTTCTTATCAAGCAACTTAAAAGATCCTGTTGTTTTAAAACCTGTCATTCCTGAAGGTAATCTAGTGATAATATTCAAGTGTAACTTGTTTATTACTACTAGGGTACCCTCGGGGCGTGACAGAATTAAGTTGGTATCAGAGCATGGTTGCTAGAATAAGAAAGATGAATATGTGAAAGAATTACATTTAGTGAATGTGTAAATTAGATTTAGTTAGCATGTATTAGTAGTAGTTGGGTAGTCATGAGTAGAATTATACTGCACAACTAGGAATAAAGTATGTGTGATTATTATTAATCATGCAAATTTTATTGTGTGTGCAGACTAATCCTGCTACGTGTCACATTAGATGGGAGATCTTTAGTATGCAGGAGGAGGAGACTTTGACAGACTACAGGCGCAGACTACGAGTTCTGGTAGAGGACTTGTATCTGAGCGGGATTACTAAGACTTTGGATGAGATCCTCAGCACCTGGAAGAGAGGATTATTGCCTTTGTTTAAAGGCTGGTTATTCTTGATGGAGCGGGCTTTTCCAGATAATGGATCAGCTATAGAGACGCTCTACAGATTTGAGAGGTGATAGTGCAGAAAGGAGGTGGTCTGGAGATCGATAACATAGCATTTATAGTTCATCCAGATCAGAGAGGCCAGAGCTCCCAGATTTTAGAGTCTGGGTGAGATTGGCAGAGGAGCAGTCTATGCTCATGATGTGAGGCAGGATCATGCCCGGGTCAGAGGTGATGCGCTTATGATGATTTGATGCTTGCACGACTTAGCAGGTGCAGTCACTCTAGACGCATGTTGATGAGGAAACCGCCTATTATCCCTGAGATAGCAGGTGAGTTCCAGCGTCCTGCTGCAGTACAGGATCGAGTGTACAGGAGACAGTTCAGACTACTGTCCACATGAGGAGTATCACCACAGAGCTGTTATGAGAGAGAGGGTAAGAAAAGAAGGATTGAGGCAGAGAAGTATGTCTCAGATTATAATTATGCCAGATGGATTGGATCAGCACAGGGAGGATGGATTGAGAGAGATATTCCATCTAGAGCTGAGGATGAGAGGAGGCCAGCACCCAGAGGCATTAGGGTGATGGACACAGCCCTGACTTTGGCACCTCCAGGAACGAGGTTGATGATTGAGATTGATGATAGTAGTTCTGAGGGAGAGGATGAGTTACCACGATTAGGCCCTCAGGAGAAGGGCAAGGGTCGTCTTCATCCCAGTCCCTGAGTTTGACTTGAGTATATATGATGTGTATTATCTGTTATGATGACATTACAGACGATATTAGTAGACTTTTGATGACTTATATATGTATCTTTTGATGACTATGATAGGAAGCTAAGTTAGGGTAGTGCAATTTTTGGATATGTACATAATGCACTAACCATGAAAAGCTTTGATGTATTTTGGTTATGTATATATATGTGTTGCATATATATATGAATGATCTTGATGACTTTTGATAAGACGAGTTATGATCTGACTTAAGTAATATGTTTAATGTTAATAGAATGCCAAGGGGAAGAAATAAAAGTAGAAATGCCAGAATTTCTGGGGATCCACCAATAGATGCTCCTGCAGAACCTCAACACCGAATTGAGGATGTTTTACAAAGTCTTCAACAACAAAATGTTTTGATTTTACAAGCTTTGCAAAACATGCAAGCCACAAATGGAGCACCACCTGTTGGAGCACCAGCAATGACTCCACCAAATCCTAGAAGGAATGAAAGGCATACTCCACCGGTTCAATTTCAGGAAAATGGACCAGTGAATCCAAATGAGTCTGCTGCTGAGGTACAAGGACCCCCTCAATATGAACAGAATTGCCACCACCACCACCTTTACGACCTCAGAGGAATTTGTTGCCGGAATTCATTAAGTGCAACAGATATTTTGAGGGAATACCGGGAAAGCCAGAGGAAGCTGAAGATTGGCTAGCTCAGATTGAACGATCCCTTGATGTTTTTCAAGTGCCTGAAGCTTTGAAAGTATCTTATGGAACTTATTTGTTAAGATTAAGAGCAAGGATATGGTGGAATTCGAAACAAAGAAGTTTGTCCCAACCAATTACTTGGGAAGTATTCAAACGAATTTTTGAAGGAATATTTTCCAAGCAGCCTAAAAGCAAAGTATAGCACTGACCTGATGAATTTGACCCAAGGAGCTAAAACCATTGATGAATATGAGCATGAGTTTAATCGGTTGTTGCAATTTGCTCCAGATGCTTATCACAGTGATGAACTTAAGAGACAGACTTTCATGGCTGGACTCGAACCATTTCCAAAGAAGACTTGCTGAATTTGAGATTGATAACTTTGCAGCTATGTTGGAAAAAGCTCGTATTATTGAACGTGCAAGGAAGTATGAACTTGAGAGGTATAAAAAGAAAGGAACTATGTTCGGGAAAAGAATGTATGATGGTTCTACAGCAAGTTCCTGTGCCTAAGAAGGTTAAATTCTTCAAACCTTTCAATGTAAAAAAGGAGGAGTAATGGGAAGAAATGTTACTTGTTGGAAATGTAAAGGTTCTCATTACCCAAGGTATTGTCCACAATTACAGAACAAATGTTATTATTGTGGGGACAGTGGGCATATGATAAACGATTGTCCAAAGAGAAAAACTGCTACTTGCTTCATATGCAATAAAGTTGGGCACATATCACCCAATTGCCCACAGAAAACAAGTGCGGTAGCTGGATCTTCACAATCTAAAGGAGTGATTGGAGCCTCAGGATCGAAAAATGGGAATGCTAACAAAGCCAGTGCGACGGCCAGAGTTTTCGCCATGTATGGAAGTCCTGTGAGAATGTGGAGATAGAGGAAGGAGATGAAGAAAATATTTGGGAGGAAGTTGATCCCGAAGAATATGGACTCATTGCAGGTATGTAAATATATATTTGTTTACTTAAAGTTATTAGACACAATCACAAGTAGATGAGAAGTAGAAGTCTTTATAAGTTAAAATAACATGAGCTTAATAATTGATACTTAGGATCCATTCAAGTAGGGGATCAGACTGCGTATGCTTTGTTTGACACTGGAGCAACGCATTCTTTCATAAATACCGGATTAGCAAGGTATAAGAATACCAATTGGGAGCATGAGTAAAGAATTGAGAGTTACTACGCCAACTGGAGATTTAGTGGTGACACGGGAAATGATCAAGAGTTGTCCACTAAAGATCGGAGATCATGAATCAATTGCTGATCTTTCTGATAGAGATGCAAAATATGATATTATTTTGGGTATGGTTTGGTTAACGGCTGTAAAAGCAAAAGTTAATTGCCATCTCAAAATAGTATCTTTTGTCAATAATCAAGGAGAAAGAAAAGAATATAAAGGTGAGATACTCAGAGAAGTCAGAAGTAGGATAACAGCAATTGAAGTGGAAAATGAAGAAGATATGAAGATGAACGGTTGTATTCTTGGAGCAACTGAAAGAGAATCCAAGAAATTGGATATTCATACCATTCGAACAGTATGTGAATACTCAGATGTATTTCCAGATGTTACCGGGATTACCCCCACATAGAGAAGTGGAATTCTCAATTGATTTGATACCTGGAACCGAACCAGTATCAAAAGCTCCGTATCGAATGGCACCTGTGGAATTGAAAGAATTGAAGGTGCAGTTACAAGAATTGTTGGATAAAGGATTTATCAGACCCAGTGTTTCACCGTGGGGAGCACCCGTACTGTTTGTGAAAAAGAAAGATGGATCAATGAGACTCTGTATCGATTACAGGGAATTAAATAGGGTAACTATCAAGAACAAATATCCTCTACCCAGGATTGATGATCTTTTTGATCAACTGAGAGGGCAAAGGTATTTTCCGAATTGATTTAAAGTCAGGATATCATCAAATTCGAATCAAGCAGAAGATGTACCAAAGACTGCATTCCGAACTAGGTATGGTCATTATGAATTTTTGGTCATGCCATTTGGATTAACCAATGCACCAGCAGTTTTTATGGATTGATGAATCGTATTTTTAGACCTTTGCTGGATAATTGTGTGATTGTTTTCATAGATGATATACTTGTATATTCGTCTAATGAAGACAACATGATGAGAATTTGAGAAGTGTGTTACAGATATTGAGAGACAATAAGTTATGCCAAATGTCTAAGTGTGAATTTTGGCTTAGCAGTATATCATTCCTTGGACATATTGTTTCTGAGAAGGGATATCAGTTGATCCTGCAAAAGTTAAAGCGATTGTGGAATGGAAAAGACCTGAAACTGTTACTGAAATTAGGAGTTTCTTGGGATTGGCAGGATATTATCGGAAATTTGTGAAGGATTTCTCAAAGATTGCACGACCTTTAACTCAATTGACTCGAAAGAATGAGAAATTCGAGTGGAATGATGTACGTGAACAAAGTTTCCAAGAGTTGAAGAAAAGGTTAATATCAGCACCAATTTGGTCTTGCCCAATGACAAAGATTTATATACTGTCTATAGTGATGCATCTAGAAATGGATTGGGATGTGTGTTAATGCAAAATGGAAAAGTAATAGCATATGCTTCTAGACAATTGAAACCACATGAGATGAATTACCCCACTCATGATCTAGAATTGGCTGCTATTGTTTTTGCACTCAAGATTTGGCGTCACTATTTGTATGGGCAGAAATGTGAAATATATACGGATCACAAGAGTTGAAGTATATATTTACACAAAAAGAGTTGAATATGAGACAAAGGCGATGGTTGGAATTAATTAAAGATTATGATCTTACCATTAATTACCATCCGGGTAAAGTGAATGCTGTGGCAGATGCATTGAGCCGGAAAAGTTATGGAGAAGTGGCTTCAATTCTAACGGAACAAAAAGAACTTATCAAAGAATTTGAGAGATTAAACTTGGAATTCTCAATACAAGGTTTGGAAGCTGAGTTAGGAAATCTAATTTTGGAACCTACTTTGCTTCAAAGAATTAAAGAAGCCCAGAAGGAGGATATTGAAATTCAAGAAATTAAACAGGGAATATCCCAGGGAAAGTACAAAGATTTTCATGTGGATGGAGAAGAAGTATTGAGAATGAATAAAAGATTGTGTGTGCCACATGATGAAAGCTTGAGGAAGGAATTAATGCATGAAGCGCATTACTCGGATATTCTATACACCCAGGAGAAACAAAGACATATCAAGAGCTGAAAAGTGCGTATTGGTGGAATGGAATGAAAAAGGATATTGCAAATTTGTTGCTAAATGTGATGTATGTCAAAGGATCAAAGTTGAACATCAAAAACCAGGTGGATTGTTGAAACCATTACCAATACCTGAGTGGAAGTGGGATCAAATTTCTATGGATTTTGTGTGCTCATTACCCAAAACAAATGCAGGTCATGATGCTGTTTGGGTTATTGTGGATAGACTTACAAAATCAGCTCATTTCTTGCCAATTAACATGACATATCCATTGGAGAAATTGGCACGAATATATTTGAAGGAGATTGTGAGATTGCATGGTGTGCCTGCTGGTATAGTATCAGATAGAGATCCACGGTTTGTATCCAGATTTTGGCAAGGATTACAAAAGCTTTGGGAACCGATTGAATTTCAGTACAGCTTATCATCCTCAAACTGATGGACAAACAGAAAGGACCATTCAGACATTGGAAGATATGTTGAGAGCATGTATTATGGAATTTAAAGGAAATTGGGACCAACATTTACCATTAGTGGAATTTGCGTACAATAACAGCTACCATTCAAGCATAGGAATGCCACCTTATGAAGCTTTATATGGTAGAAAGTGTCGGTCACCATTATTCTGGGATAACTTGGAGAAAGTATTGGTTGGACCTGATTGGTTCAAGAAACTAATGAAAAGATTTCGGTGATAAAGCAAAGAATGAAAGCAGCACAAGATAGACAAAAGAGCTGGGCGACTTGAAAAGGAGAGAATTGGAATTTAATGAAGGAGAACATGTATACTTAAAAGTAAGTCCAATCAAGAGTCTTCATGGTAGACAAACAAAGGCAAGTTGAGTCCTAGATATATTGGACCATTTGAATATTGAACGAGTTGGGAATCTAGCATACCGCTGCATTGCCACCTAATTTGTCTGGTATACATAATGTTTTCCATGTATCGTTCTAAGAAAGTATATACCATCCAGATAAGATAGTGGAATAGAACCAATTGATTTGAAGGAGAATTTGACTTATGAAAAGCATCCAGTTAAGATTTTGGACCGAAAGTGCAAGTTCTCAGGAATAAAGAAATCCACTACGTCAAGTATTATGGGATCCACACAGAAGAGATTACATGGGAATTAGAAGAGGAGATCAAGAAAAGCTATCCTCATTTGTTTGAAAACTCAGGTACGCATTCAAGCTTTGAGGACAAAGCTTATTTTAAGGGGGGAGAATGTAAACCCCGGGAATTTTTCACATTAGTATCCGACTTCATAATAGATTATATAAACTAGATAATAATTTAGATTCTGAGTGAAGTCTAATAATAGGCTAATATTTAGATTTTTGGATGAATGAAAGACTTAGGAATCGAATAAAGAGATTCTTTAACCCTAGTTAATACCGAAAACGAAATCTGTGTCTTGAATAACTAATTCAAGATATGATCTAATATCTAGACCCGAAACCTAGTATACTAATAGATTTAAATAGAAAATGTGAATATAAAGATAAATGATTGTTTTGATCTCGATAATGATTCAGAACTAGAATAACGAGTAGTAATGAGTTTATATTTAGACTTAAACCCTAATTTTGAGATTCCTAGTTAAATTTAAAAGCTATTAATAAGAATTTATGTTTAGTATCAAAACTAAAATATAAAATATAGTTTAGTTTCTGTATTAAGCCAATACTGTAAATGATATTTACGCTTAAACTAGAAAACGATGATCCAAAAATGAACGTTAAGATTTTAAATACACAACGAAAATATAAACGTTGAATAACTCAAAATCTAAACTTCAAATAAATAATCGGATCACGCTATTGTTCTAAACCGAGTTTTCTTAACTATCGGAGCCTGAAACAAAAATTGACCCAATGAGCTTAAGAAATCCAAATCGCGGGGATAAAATTTTACGAATAATTAACTACGTATATATATACCTAAATTTGTTTTTGAAAATCTAAGTGTTTTGTATAAATTTATAAGCATATTTTGTACAAAAACTTCCAAATATTAGCTAATCTATACCCGTATAACCCGATAATTAACTCAAAATTTAACTAAATAAATAAACTAATATATAAATAATATATATATGTTTTGGCGGCTGATTTTTCGGTGGAGATACAAAGAGGAAGAAGAGAGCCGGATTTTGCTAAATAATGCACCAAATTAGTCAACAAGTTTAACCTCCACACCACAAACCATGCCAACACACACTTGCATTTATGAGGATGACAATAACAGATTAATGAAGAGAAATTCGGAGGGAAACAAGGGAGAAACAGCTGCAGCTTCACCTTCTCTTTCTCTTATATATATAGGTAATCAAATGCATTAATGAGGAGCAAACAAAACTCCTTCACTCTCAGGTTCCACAGCACGAAATAGACTCTCAAATATCCACCAAAACAAATCAAAAACAAAGAAAAACTAGATCATAAACCACCAACTCGGATCAAAGGAAAAACAAAGCCAAAAACTCTCAAAACAAACTCAAAGGTAAGTGGACTTGGTTTAAAGGATTTTCGTTCGAAGATATGATTTGTAACTGACTTAAAATCATCTTAGGAACTTAATAAACACAAACACGAGCTTCGGATTACACTCAACAAGCTCCAACGAGGTAAAACTTCAAAACCCTAGTTTTACTTTCACAAAATCAAGATCTATATATTTATGTGTTTAAACGTGTTAAAAGTTGTTGTATATCCTTATATATGATGTATAAACTTTTAGAAGTAGTTTAAGTAAGTTTCTAACATGTAAAAACCAAAGAAAAAGAATCGAACCGAGGAGGAAGATGATGAACAGTGCAACGCTGCCTCAAGGCCGGCAGTGTAAACGATGTACGCCGGCGGCTTACATGGATAGGCCGGCGGCTTATAGGCGGCTTACACTCAAACAGAGGCTACGTAAAATAATTTTCACGTAAAATACGATGTAAGCCGGCTACCTGGAGATCTACGCCGGTGGCGTAGGGCCGGCGTACGTTGTAAGCCGGCAGCTTTCAACACCGGTGCTTTCGATAAGAAAATTTTTCTTTAAAATGAGTTTACACCGGCACCTGGGGATTTAGGCCGGCGGCCTTGAGCCGGCTTACAGCTAAAATTTTGCAACGAAAGCTTTTCTGACCTAAACCGAATATATATATATATATATATAATATCTACTAAGTATGTATATATGTTTGTTATATAAATATGTATTAGATAATGATTTTAATACAAGTATTTAAGTCTATTTAAAATTTATATCTAATAACTTTTGAAACCCTAGAACTAAGATGATATTTAGAGTATTATTAGTCTAATATTTGTTTTAACAAGATAATGTATATAAGATTGGGAATTGAAATAAGTTAATTTCTTGAACAATGTGACTTCTAAGAATAACTAAACAATTATGTGAGATGAAAATAGGAAAAACCCGACAATACTAAGTATTAATATCGAGTCTAGAACACAAGGCACATGTAGGAATTTAGCTAGATGATATTGATGAATATTTTGTTTTAAATAGGTGAATTTGACTCATTAGAAGATCTACCAGTGGACTACTACGACTGAGTCGGTATGAGCAGGTGAGTAATTCAGTCATATTGTACTGGTTGTGATTGTAAATAGTCGAACATGTAATGCAAGATAAACAAATGAGTGTTTGTTGAAAGTTGATATGATAATTGTATGATTGCTAAACTAATATATTTTATACAAGCGATAACGCAATGGTTGGTGATGTGCAATAATATAATGATGATTGTGTGTAATGTATGGTCACCTCGAAATTGATTACGACTTTTGACTTAATAAAATAATATGGACATGCATTGCACGAATTGCATTATTGCATATATGGTTGTGACAGCCTGCTACGTATTAATATTTCGGATCTCTGTTTTTGCTTGGTTGATCCAATGTGTGAGTCTTCCAAGGTTCTCTTTGGTCTGGCGGTCCTATGAGGAACTAAAAGGCACCGAAGAACGTCGCCCGTAGAATCGCTTTGAAATGATTAATACTTAGGGAGTTTCTAAGGGGATTGCAGGAGATGGTTTGTGGAAGCCACTATATTCAAAGTGATAACATTAAAACGAGAAATCGTTGATTCTGCTGTGTACTTAGTCTCTCCTGGGCAGGTGGGTCATTGAGTTTTGTTCTTCAACCCATTAAAAAGAGGGCGTAAATCTTTTTCCTGTTTGGATTCTAGATCATCCAAACTTGTATCTGTGCATACGATTGAGTGCTTGCATTGCATATGATTTGTTAATAACTTTGTGATGTATGGTATGTCTGGTTATTCACTGAGCTGTGGTTTCGCTCATACTCCTACAGTCTTTTCAGGTTCACATTACGTCCCTGGTTAGTTACATCCAGGAATATGGCTCCGGTAAGGGCTTTGAAGCTAGAAGTCTACAGATCTATTTTAGTTTGATGGTTATGTACTATTAGAGTAGAATATTTAGTTGTATACTTCAATAGAGATATATGGTTTGTAATAGTTTATTATGGTTATTCACTAAATCATTTCTCTCATATATTTGTTATTTCTTATCAAGCAACTTAGAAGATCCTGTTGCTTTAAAAACCTGTCATTCCCTAAAGGTAATCTAGTGATAATATTCAAGTGTAACTTGTTTATTACTACTAGGGTACCCTCGGGGCGTGACAAGTATTCCTTCACATGAAATATTAAGGAGTAAAGGATTTAATATTGTTTCCAAATGTTGTCTTTGCTCTGCTGCTGAGGAATCAATTGACCATTTGTTTGTTAAATGTCCTTATGCTCTGACGATTTGGTTGTCTTTAGGAAGTTTGTTTGAAGTTTGGCTTGATACTTCATCAACTTTCTGGTCCCTTTTTCTAAGTGCTAGGAAGATGAATTTTTCTTCTCAAATCTTTGCTTTATGGCAGATTGGTTTTGTTTTTGCTATCAAACATATTTGGTTTGTTCGAAAACACTTCTTTTTTCATGACTCTGTCACTTCTATTTCATCTTCCATTAGACGCATTTGTTGTCTTATGAATGAGTTAAAGCTCTTTAAATTAAGAAAATATTATGAAAATATTATCATTTAAATTTTGGAGAGAGTGATCTATTTTATCATTTAAATTAAGAAAATATTCTGAAAGCTTAATAACGCAAGGGGTAGGTCCCATTGAGTTCTTAAGCTTTCATGTCTCCAACTTAGTTCATCTTATTATTAGATTATTACATAGATGAACCCAACCCGGAGTATGAACCATAAAAGAAAAAACCTATTAAACCGATCACAGGAATACCAGTTACACTACCTATTATCCAAAGAGGAATCCTTCCAGTAGTATCGGCATACAGACGTGGTGATCAGTTGGACCTTTGATTAATTAAATCTTTTTTTTGATTGACCTCCTTCTTTAATTCAAAGGAGGTCAAATTTAGATTACTGTTAAATTATTTGAATGTCATTTTAGGTCTAACCTAACCAAGACCGGAATCACGCTCTGTAGGATTTGAACCCACGACATTGGATTTGGAGACCCACGTTCTACCGAACTGAACTAAGAGCGCTCTCTTATCACAGTAGATAGGACTGTAAAGAAAAGGATTCTCCTCATGGTTGGATAAAAATAAATACTGATGGTGCTGCAAAAGGTGCTTCTGGTATTTCAGGGGCTGGAGTGTCACGCCCTAAAGGGTACCTTAAACGTGACAGTCTGCCACACTTAATATTAAAGCTTAAGTATGACAACCTTAGCCATTCTCAAAAGTTTTTATATTAAGTGTAAGGTGTGCTTTCACAACTTTAGAGGACCATATATGGAATTATGAAGCTCAAAGAGATATAAAAACATATTAAGAAAAGAGGATTCATAATAATCATTCACTTATAACAATGATCTTTACAAACTTAGGGATATTTCCCCTTGATCACTAATCTATTACAGAATATTTGTACATCAATACTAACGCTACACTTCATCTAAAATTTGCTTTATCCAAAAGAAATTACCTGATCGTATGGTCCTTGTAGCCTTAACCATAAATAGGGAAACTGCAAAAGATCTATGGGGATATAAGCTAATAGTCTTAGTGAGGATTATTTCCATAAATAACTTCTTGTAACAAAGTTTCAAACAAGTTAATTAAACAAACAAATGGGATGCAACATACACGTGGGCAATCAAGGCATACAGTTTTCTGGGAACTATATGTTGAATCGATTTGCGCTCTCCATTCGGGGTTTGGTGATACATAACCTCAAAACAAGTAGTTTTTAATAAAAACATTTATGCTTCTGATCAATATCGCCAAGCACATGAAGTCTACTTGAATTGAGCCTTACTTTCGGATCTTCCGCCAAGCATTTCCTTTTTCCATAACGCCGCCAAGCAATTACTTTCAGATCTTCCGCCAAGTGTTGCTTTCGACATGAGCTTACTATCCTTCTCAACCAAGGATAATAACCCAAAATGCAATGTGACTCACTTCGTGGTATGCATGAATCCATTTATTTATAATATCATAACATTATTATTATCAAGTTTATGGTGATCAAGCATCTCATACAAAGCAAATATATATACTAAAACAACCATTTTAAATCAATTCCGACCTTGGTATTCTTAGGATTCTTTCAAAGAATTATTTACATACATATCCATTTATCTTTTCCTAGCTTCTAGTGCAACTAAATTACAAGCACAACAAGTATAGCATTTAAAGGAAATAAACTCACGGTGCCATGTCGACTATTCCTCTACGCGGATGAGTCGTTCACACTCTCTACTCAATCGAAATAATCTTCAGGATATAGGTATCCTTCCTCGGAGTCACCTAGCCAAAGAAAATACCCACAATAAGTATTTCTTGATGATTTTCTTGAATTTTGACAAAACAATGTCAAAAGAACGTTAAAGTTCGTATAAAGGAATGTTCCAACTTAAAATGGCCATAACTTGGTCATTTTAACTTGAAATCGTGCATATAATATACCAATTTCTACCTACTCGAAAAGATCTACCCATTTCTAAAATTATTTTTAACAAACAAGGTCATATAGGCTCCGAAACAGTGGTGACAAAATTCATCACGGATTTTCCAATGTAAAAACAACTTTGGTTTAATCAATCAAAATTTGTTTGATAAATACTTCGTTATCTATATAGATGAAAATTTCTCTTTTTATGGTTACTTAGCTCATATTCATTCATGCTCAAGTATTTGTTGTCCACTCATTTTGCTCAAGTAAAATTATGTCGGTTTTGGAGTTTTTAGAAAAATATAGTTTACAAGAATTTCATGTTTGTAAACTCCTTGAAATGAATATTTTGTTTCTTTTTATTTTTCAAAAATGTTTTATATATTTCCAAGTATCTTTTTGAAAATAAATTTTCTTTTTTCTAAGTTTTCTATATTAATACTATTTTTCCTATTTATTTTTCCTATTCAAATTTCTTTGTCTATTTGTTTGCAAAGATCTTTGTCTTGTTTATTTGTGAAGATCTTTTCTTGAAAATTCCTCCTTCTTTCATTATGTTGTCTTTTTCACAAAAATCATTTTTATACCAACAATTATTTTCTTTCGGAATAACCAAGTGGAATATTAAAGGTTTTAAGAAGCTTTTCATGACAAAAGAAGTTTCAAAAATTGTAGTGAGTTCTTTTTGTAACTTAAAAAAGAGTTAACTTTATTTTTTGTTTAAACCATAGATCTTATACTTTACATAAACTTATTTTTAAGTGTCAAAATCTCCTTTGTATCAATTATTTTTAGAACTTGAAACTTTGGACAACAATTTAAATGAACATGATTATGAGAAAATAATAGCAAGCAAAAATAACATAAAGTCAAGTATTGGAGTCTTAGCTTTTTCAAGGCTCCCGGGACTAAGAAGTAGACTAGTCCCAAAATAAAATAAAAATGAAGAAAGAAAGAAAATTGTTTTGACTTGATGAGGACAAGTCTAAGACTAGAGACTAGTCTTAAAATAATAAGGAATAAGTAAATAAATTACAATGGAATTAATAAATAAATTGCAATGGAATAATAAATAAATTGCTTTGCATAAAGTAAATAAATTGCAAGTGAGCTTATATGCTCTAAAGAATATGTACATTATATATAGATAATAATACTTAGATATAGTAACAATAATATGAACAAAGATAATAACATGGACATAAATAGATTTTTCATGAACAAGAACAATACATGAACGTAATGTAGCTTTCATAACTTTTAGTCTTTGGAAACTCACACTATGGTCATGTAAAGTTACATGACATGAAGAAGAAGAAAATAATAGAAGATGGTTACCTAAAGAAGATTTTGGTAGTAGTATGTGGTTATGGGATTTGTTGTAGGTAGAAATTGTTTTGAAATTATTTTGAGAGAGTTTTAGGATGGTAGTTAGAGAGAGTTTTGAGAGGAGAATTTGAGAGAGTTTTAGTAAGAAATTTGTGGGTAGTAAATTTGTGAAAGAAATGAAAGAGGAGGGGGGTATTTATAGGAAAATGTGGAGTGATTTTTGTGTGATTAAAATAAATAAAAATTGAAACAAATAATGAGGAAGAGGGACAAGGGGGGCACCGGCCACATGCATAGAAGGGGGAAAGATATTTTTTTTTTTTGTTAAATAATAGATGTAATATGTAAGATATATGTGAAATAAAGTTATGGGAAAGATAAAAAGTAAAGGTTATAGGTTATGGAGTGTGTAAGAATAGGTCTAAGAAAAAGTAGAGATAAAACAATAGTATAGAATAGTAATGAATAGTGTAATGTAAGATAGATATTACTAATAAAGTACCGGTAGTAAGAAAATACGCGTATAAATGCGATATCTGTTATTTTTACTATATCGAAAAACGACGAATTGATATTTTTGAAAACCTTATATTTTTACGAGTCTAACGGTGTATTCAGAATATTTTTGCTATTCCAGGGTTCCGGACACGTTTTTTAAGAACCATGTCCGATCGGGTTCGAGACGAGTTGCGGTTTTACTAATCTGATTTTTTTATGTTGCCTTAGATAATTCCGCATTATTCTACATTCTAAACTTCTACTTATCCTCACCGAGTTTCTTATTCGAGAGTGCCAGATTTAAGCTATTACGTCTAACTACGGTTTTGTTGACCATTAGATCTCCGATTGACTTCTGGTTTAGGGTTTTAGGCTTAAACTGATTCTAAAAATTTGGGGGTTTACATGGAGGTGTTTTTAGAAACTATAAAGGTGAAGTCCTAGCTACGTTTAGTGCTCCCATGGGGATAGGATTTGCTTTTGAAGCTGAATTATCTACAGTCATCATTGCAATGTCTAAGATAAATATTTTTTTGCTAGCTCCTATTTACTTTGAAAGTGATTCAACATATGTGGTTCATTTGCTCAGGATATGTAGCTTATAAGTTCATGGAAATTTAGAGATCAATGGGAAAGTTGTCCTGCGTATTCTAAGTAATTATCAGGCATATTAGTCATATCTATAGGGAAGAAAATTTAGTTGCACATCATCTATCCATGAAAGCTGAAAACCCCCGAAAATTTTCATAATTCATAGAAAATAATCCTAGAAGCCTAATGTCACGTCCCGAAGGGTACTCTAAACGTGGCAGTCTACCGTACACAATATTAAAGCCTAAGAATGACCACCGTAGTCACGCGAAGGATTCCATACTATGTACAAGGCGTCTAACACATAGAGGAGACACATTGGAGAGATACATTTTATATGGTACATTTGAGTAACAATGTAAAGGAAAACAATTTACCATACTTCAGATACAAATCACTACGCTTCATATACGAATCACTGTACTTGAAAATACAAATAATTAAACTTCAATTACATTCATGCACAGACTTCCTTACAGAAACTATTACAAGGAAAAACATAAAAATCTAGCCGATAGCTTCAAGCATTCTCATTTCTTGTCGGAATCCCAAAATCATTCTCGGCTCCAACCATCTCGGTCCCCACTTAATATTCTTGAAATAACCTATTCATTCAAACATCTATTGGGGTATAAGCTACACTAGCTTAGTGAGAATCATCTTAATTCTGTACCATAACAAGTAAGTTATAAATCATCCATATGTTATGCATGAATAAATACGTGAGCAAATAATTATGCATGGGTATCCGGATCCCACACACTGAACAGATTTACGCCCTTCGTATCTTGGGTTAGGGATGGTATTGAAGTTTAGACGGCTGTTGCTAGTCCCCAAGCCCTCGGCTCATAGCACTCGACGCGGCTAGGCTCATCCAAGGAATGCATCCACATGCGCCTTAGTACCCATGAATGAGCTCTAGCACTGGTCTCATTATCCAAACGAGTTATCAACGGACCATACCGATCGACCTGCATAGGAGTAGCATGCTACCAAATGCAATATGTCCGATGAGATGCATGACCAATTTAATTTTTGCTTAAGTCAAAATATTCATACATTCTTTAGAGTGACCAACCAATATCATACATATAACAGAAATAATATGAACAGTGCAGTTATCCAATCAAATCGTGGTTTTGATATGCTTTAGTATTCTTTGACATACATTCATTACAGTGTCATCATATATCCCATCCCCATTCATATCAATTTTTATCTTGTTCCTATAATTCTAATGCAACTAGCTACAAGCACAAACAAGGTAACAAAATAAGGAGAAAACTCACTCAGCTATTGGAGCACCGGTCTTTTAGTAAAAGTAATTCGGTGGTAGGGAATCGTCGAATTCAGGATCACCTAAAAAGGAAGAAATACTCTAATAAGTATTTCAACTCAAACTAATCAAACGATTTTATACGAACTATCAAATTCGTAAATTCTCATCCTAAGCGGGAATTCCAACTTAAAACGGCCATAACTTGGTCATTTTAACTCGGAATCTCGCAAATTATATATCGATTTCTATCTACTTCGAAAGATCTATCTAATAATAATATTATTTTCAATTTTTGAAAACTTTGAAGCTTTGAAAAGTTCTGATCAGATTAGGGCAGTAACAATTTCAATTTCCAAAAAATAGTTTTGTAAATGTTTGTAATGTTCCTACTATATAAATTAGCTATACATGCAATATGAATGACTTCCTAACATGAATGACATGAGATGAGTTTGATGTATGCATGACCTTGATGATTCTTGCTAAAAGAAAATTTTATAACTTTTTATTTTGCAAGATTATAATAACTACTTATGAAAAATCTAGTTTTTCTAACTTTGATCATTTCCATTTGTTTTGGATTTATTACTTAAGAAAATATAATTATTTTTATTAAAATCAAGTCTTTATTATATCTATTACCTATGACCTTTATTTCTACATAAAAATTTCCATTTTACACTTTGTAAACATGTTTTCAAGTAGGGTTAATTCCAAAATCCGAATTTTATAGAAATTAGTTTTTGAGTGATTCCTTGAAGTAAAAATCATTTGATATTTATAAAATTAGGGCTCAATCATACATAACCACTAACGACTTCATTCTTACACAAAAATTTGCATTTTACACTTTGCAAATATGTTTTCCAATATGACTTACTCAAAAATCCGAATTTGAGAAAATTCACTTTTTGAATGATTCCTTTGGGAAAAACTTGTTTAATGCACAAAAATTTATGACTTTATGGTACCTATTACTTAAGGAATCCATTTATTACATAAAAATTTTATTTTGAGCTTGGATAATAGGTGTTCTTATGGCCTTCATTCAAAATTACGAATTTAAAAAATTGACTACTAACTCAAAATTTCCATCTTGATTCTTTTTGTTTTACACATTACTCCTATTTAAACTCATTTCAACTTGTAAAAATCACCACTTAATGATACCTATTACCTATACTCTTCATTTTTCGCATAAAACATGAGTTTTTGAGTTGATATGTGGGTTTTCAAAATTAGTCTTGGTTGGGATCCGAATTTACAAAATTCATTTTTGGTCATATCTTTTGATAAAATCTATCTATACTTATGAAAATCCATTCCATACATATCCTATCTTAAGAGCCTTTCATATCTTAAATAAAAACTTCATTTTCAAGTTGGAAAACATGCTTTTAAAATAGGTCTTGACCAAAATCCGAAAATGAGATTTTTATTTTGAAAATCACCTTTGATTCTTGTAAAAAGAAGTCTTGATGATATGCGTACATTAAGCCTTCATTATCTTAAGTAAAAATTACATTTTGACATTTGGAAAGTGGTTTTTAAATGGGGCTCTTGCCAAAATACGAATTTCGCAATTTTTGTTCAAGTTCAAACCTAAGATCTACACATAATATGAACATACATCTAAATGAAACCCATGATAATAAACTTTAAACTCATAGATCTAAACTTTGCTCGTCAAAATCACTCATTTATGTTATCTATACCCTAAGCCCTTCATTTTAAATGAAAAATACACATTTTGAAGTTGAAAAATAACTTTTCTAAATATGGTTCATTTTTCATCCGAATTTTCAAAAATGATTTTTGTTGAAAACAAAATAGATCTTGAGTTTTATGCAACTTTCCTACTATTATCATACTATTACAAGTTGTTCATGAACATAAAACAAAGTCTAATGTATTTTATGAACTCAAAACACTAGATCTAGTCTTCTAAACTAGTTTTAAATGCATGACTCTCTAAGATAGACATGTGGATGATAGATCTATGCATAAATCATAAGAAATAACAAAAATAACAACTTAAATAACAAGATCTATGGCATAAACGAAAATCAAAGCTACAAAAGTTAGATCTACAAAATATAACAACTTTAAACAAGAAAATAATAATGATACAAGATAATAATAATGGAGAAGAGGAGTGTTTCATTTTTTGCATCATCATCCTAAGCTTTTAAGCTTATGGAAGGTCATTTGATGCATGAAATTTTCATTACACTTTACCTATACCACCTATAGAAGCTTTGAGAAGAAGATTTGCTTAAAAATCTTCAAGAAATATGTGTGGAGGCTCAAGAATGGAATGGGGGCCGCTTGTTCCTTGAAGAAACAAGAACAAAAAGAAGAAAGAAAGAGAGGAAAATGAGAGAGAAAAGTTAAGGAATGAAAAGGAAAATGAGTAAATGAAGAAGAGAGAGAAAATCAGTGTATTAAATGTGTTTTAATGAATTGAAGGAGTAAAAAAAATAAAACAGGCAGAAATGGGGGGGCTGTCCACGTGAAGAGAGAAGAGGGAGAGAGGAATTTGTTGAAAATTTGACTTGAAATTAAATTGTGTAATAAATGGTGTGTGTAGCTTCTTTAAGAGGAGTGAAATATAATTAATTTAGTCAAAATGGAGTAAATAAAGGACAATGGAAGCCATAAAGAAGGGAGAAAAATCTGCCATGAAGTGTGGGATAATGTGTAGAAAGATTGAAGTGAAAAGGAAGTGATATGTGTAAGGTGTACTTGAAAGTATGGGTTGTAAAAGTAATTTCTTAATAAATAAAATAAAATTAGAAAATTTATTCCAAATATTTGTAGTAGATTTTTCATAATTAAAATTAAATAATTATTTGAATTATTTTAATATTTTAACAAATATGTTACCGGTATGATCAAAATACGCGAATATGGGCTATAAATGATATTTTTATAACCCGAAAAATTCTAGAAAATTATTTTATGAAAATAAAAATATTTTTAAATTATTAAATTAATTTATTTTATTTTTAGTATCGGGTCTTAAATAGAATCTGATCCTGTAAAAGCTCGAACTAACTAAATTTTAGAAAAATAAAATTTTCTATAATATATAAAATATTTATCTAAAAATATAAGGCTTTATAAGAATAAAAATTGTGTAATGAAATAAAAGTGAATAGTGCAAAAGACTAATTAATTACCGGTAGTAATTAAAATACGATAAAAGGTTGTAACTGTAACTTTTATAACCTAAAAAATTATATAACTGATATATTTGAAAATCTTATGAAATTACGAGTCTAACGGTAATAATGGTATATTTTTGATATCTCGAGCGTCGGGATACACTTTTCGAAGTCTGTATCATAACGGGTTCGAAATAGGTCAAAAATTTACCATATGATATTTTAAACAAGCTTATATTACTACGAGCTATTCTACATATTTAAAATACACCTCGGCCTCTAGAGTTAGGGGCGCTAGACTGCCAGACTTAAGCTCTTGTATTTCGATTAGGGTTTCCGGATGATTTTTCTGGTTTAGATCTTTGCTAATTTGGAAACTGATATTTGATGTTTATACAACATATTTGATTTGAGAAATTTATCTTAAATTTCATTTTTATAAGTATTTAATATCTTTTAACGTTTTCGGAATTTTTTAATTGGGTTTCATTTCCGAAAGTTAATCGTTATTTACTTTTTAATAATTTTTTTTGTTGCTTTATATTACCCGATTTTATAAATCGGAGTTATGTATGGAATTTGTTGTAAGTAGTGGTTTTGGAATTGAAGTATGATGAGTTCTTGTTTTGTTTTTAAGGATTCTAATTTTTCTCAAGATTCGGAAATTTTTGGATTCGCTCGTGTTTTTAGACTAGTTGAAATTCGATTTTAATTTGGAATGATTTTTAGGGTTGATTTTCGAAGTTCATCTTGAAATTATTTACTGAAATTTTCCGGGGTTTACACCTAATATTAAAATTTAAATCCCAAAAATCAACTCAGGTTAAAACCAAATTCTAAATCAAGTCAAACACCAAAATTCTTAGTCTTGAGAGAACAAGAACCCTTGAAACAAAATATAAAATATAGCTATCAATTGAATCAACATACGTACATCAATCAAATCACTTATTCGATTCCTAAAACGCAAATCAAAACTATATATTCAAATAAACGCTCAAACAACGAAATGCTAAGGTCTTAAAACCCTCAATGAATTTTAGAAATGGAAACTTCAATTTTCACCAAAAGTCAAACTGAGTCAACTCATACCCTTAGACTCGGTTAAATGATCTCGAGAACTAAAAACTATTAAATAATCACAAATAAAATAAACCATAGATATCGAGATAAAGATATAAAACGGTCAAAACTAAAAAATTGTATGATCTTACGAATAACTCGACAAAACCGGAACCCTAAAAGTCAACAAAGCCTATGACAAACCCTAGTGTTTAAGATCTGGTAATCCTGCAATCTCAAAACTTAGAAAACGAAATTAAGTTATGGCTTAAAATAGTTCATAATAATATAGGGTGACACAAAAATATCAGATTCGTGAATTTCGAGTATCCTTAGGACTCAAACGAGATCAGTTCTCGAAAAGCATGTCTCGGAGCTCGGAATATTAAAAATATTCCGTTAATACCAATAGACTTGTAAAAATACAAGGATTCCAAAAATATCAGTTTTAGAATTTTTCGGTAGCTAAAAATTACAGATATAGCTAGATTACGCGTATTTTTTTACTACCAGGATTTTATATGTTAGTCTACTATTCATAGTACTATTCCTACTATTCATTACTATTTCACTATCTTTACTTTTTTTTACACCTTTCTTACACCTACATACCTATTTTCTTACTTTTTATATTTCCAATACAACTTTAATCACATCAAACCTTACACATTACTTCTTTTATTACAAAACAAACTAAAATAAATCAATTTCCCCCTCTCACAAGGAGCAAACCGACGCCTCCCCTCTCCATCAATCTCAATTTTATTTCTTTTTCAATTTATTTTATTACATCTAAAATTCACTCCAAAAAATCTATAAATACCCCCTTCCTCCATTCTTTCACACAATTCATTTCACTACCAAAACTCTCTCAAAATCTTCTCTTCAAGAATTCTCTCTACCAAAACTCTCTTAAACCAATTCCTCACAGAAAAATCATTCCTTATACGTAAACTATCTACCACATATCACTACTCACATAATACCCCTTTCATCTACCATCTTCATATCACATAAACCTTAGGCAAATATTTTCATATTCACTTATCATGTTCATATAACTTAACATAAGTTTAGTGTATATTTCTTAGACTCATGAGAGTTAAAGAAGCAACAATTTATTCATGTTTTGTTTTTGTTCATGTTTCTACTCTTTTCTTTATATTAATATTATGTTGTTATTATTATGGTTATTATTTGCTTCTAATCTAACTTATATAAAGTATTATGTATATTATGTATATATATTTATTTAGAGCATATAAGCTCATTTGTTATTTATTTACGTTCAAGTTATGCAATTTATTTATTTCATGTTATTATTAAGACTAGTCTTTCTAGTCTTAGACTTGTCCATATCAAGTCAAAACGATCTTTTATTTATTTTCTTTAATCTTTTGGGACTAGTCCATTCTTAGTAATGGGATGCCTTGATGAAGCTAAGGCTCTAATACTTGACCGGGATACCTTGATGAAGCTAAGGTTCCCAATACTTGATATTTTATTTTCTTGCTTATTAATTTTTTCTAGTATTTCTTATGTTCTTATTATTTTATATGCTCATAATACTTGCATCTACATAATGTTAATGTCTCAACTAATTCAAAAGTAGAATTTTATTTTATTAAAAGAACTTAAAAACCAAATTTTATATTATGTGACTTGTCACAAAATAATAAAATTATTATTAACAACATAAAAATGAAGTAATACAAGTTTGCTCAAGATTTTCTCAAATAACAAAGATAACTTTACTAAAGAAACATAAGGAATAAATATCTTCTTTGTATATTATGGTAACCTAAGTTTTAGTAAAATAATTTGTTAATATTCAAAGTTTTTACAAAAAGTTTAAGATTTAAACTCTTTTTCACTCCATAACAAAGCTAAGAAACAAACTAGTTTTCAAAGTTAAAATGAATTCAACCCATAAGTTATAAACCCACTTAGGAAAAATAATGATTTTCAAATTTTTAAAGAAAGAACTTGTTTTCAAATAATATAAACAAGATAAGATTAAAAACAAAGGGTTTTATCAATAAAAAAAATTCTTTTCAAAGGAAATAAAAGAACAAGTTTTAGAAAACAAAAGCTTATATTTTAAAATAATAAATATGAGAAGATAAGACTCATTTTCTAAAACCATTATAAATACAAAAAGGTTTTCAACAACTTAATACACTTTTGATAAATTTGATTTTTTATCACTAGAAGTAAAACTTATGAAAGATTAAGGTTAAAAGAAGATTTACTTGTTCTTGGGAAAAAAATAAAGAAAATAAAATAAGAATATGCCCATTTATAACAACCTAGGAAAATATAAAGTTTCTTCAGATACTTGAAAAGAAATTTTCAAAGTTAAAGCTTAACAACTCAAAATGAATTGTTTTATGAAATAAATTGTTGAGACACTATCACTAGAATTTTTGCATATAAAGTGAGCTTATCTATATACTCAAAGGATTTATCAATTATATATATACATATATATATGTCTATATTTTTACTAAAGGATTTTGAATGAAGTTGAGTTAGAAAATGGATTTGCAAAAGTTTAGAATTATTCGTTCCAAAAATTTACCCAACGTTTTCGGAACCCAAATGACCTTTTATAACAAACATAACCTTAGAAATAGATAAATCTTTTCGAATAGGTAGAAAATGGTATATTATATGCGAAATTCCGAGTTAAAATGAGCAAGTTATGGTCATTTTAAGTTGGAATTTCCTCTTATACGATTTTACCGCGATTTTAAGAAAAGTTTAGAATCTCCAAAAATAGAAATTTTATGAAAGACTTATCCCGAGTATTTCTTTTGTCTAGGTGACGAAAGATACGAGATTACCCTTCTTGAAGATTACTATGATTAAGAAGATCGCGAAATGGACGAGTGAGTTATTCCTCTTAATTTCGTTACCTTGCTTGTGCTTGTAAAGTAGTAGCATTAGCATACTAAGAAAAGATAAAAATGGATATATATATATATAATATATATGTGGGGACTTCGAGATTATGAGTATATATGCGATTCTATGTTTATGCATGAAATGAGGATTAAGAGTATCGCAACTTCAAACTGTTGTTTAAATAATATTGTTTACTTGCCAGTATGATTGCTTATTAATTGCTAAATTAATTGATCGCCTCCTAATAAACTTTAATAATGCTTGGCTTAAGAAAAATGAAACCCTTACACATAACATCCATCGAGTCACATCTCTTTTGCAAGGCTACTACTCCTATGCGTAGAGTTGGATTGGCTATGATCGTACGGTGACATGGGCCATGTTCCTTCCTGGAGAATCCAAATTGCTCGGGGAAAGTGACTCTAGGTTCGGAGCCGAGCCAACCGAACGCTGTGGGTAAGGACTTAGGGACTAGCAGTAGAAGGTCGAGGATCTTCAACCTCGATTCCCTAACCTTTGATACGGAGGGGTAAATCCGTTCTATATGGTTTCTGAATAACAATATATTTGCGTAATCAT
Organism: Combretum micranthum; assembly: GCA_024138025.1. Lineage (NCBI taxonomy): Eukaryota > Viridiplantae > Streptophyta > Magnoliopsida > Myrtales > Combretaceae > Combretum > Combretum micranthum. The sequence continues at coordinate 104,669 of JAMXBD010002293.1, read as the reverse complement.
GTGATTGTTGCATTGTATGCATAGCATATGCGTGAAAATCTAAATGAACTTGTTTAAATATATGGTGCGAATGAATGGAATATCTCACTAAGCTAGTTGTAGCTTATACCCCTATAGATTTTGCTGAAACAGGTATACCAGTGGCTTAAATTGAGGAGCATGAGATTAAGGAAGTCATGGAAGGATGTTAAGCTTCTATGAAGGAAATGGAATCATAAGATGAAGTAATTTTGTAAGGTTCTTTATATGTAATGACTTATATGATTAGTGATGTATATTTATTTGAAGATAATAGAGGGATTGTAAGCCCCAGAAAATCTCAGTAAATAATTCCAAGATGAACTTCGAAAATAAACCCTAAAAATCACTCCAAATTAAAACCGAACTCCAACTAGTAAAAAAACACGAGCGAATCTAGAAATTTCCGCATCTTGAGAAAAATAAGAACTCTTGAAAACAAAATAAAAACTCAACATACTTCAATTCCAAAGCCACTACATACAACAATTCCACACATAACTCCGACTTATAAAATCGGGTAATATAAAGTTCAAAAACAAATAATTAAAAAGTAAATAACGATTAACTTTCGGAAATGAAACCCAATTCAAGAATTCCAAAAACATTGAGAGATATTAAATACTTACAAAAATAGAATTTAAAATAAATTTTCTCAAACTAAATATTTTGTATAAACGTAAAATATCAGTTTCCAAATTGGCAAAAACCTAAACCGAAAAATCACTCGGAAACCCTAAGTGAAATACAATAGTTGAAGTTCGGTAATCTAGCGCCCTTAACCCTAGAGGCCGAGGCATAGTTAAATGTGTAGAATAGCTCGTAGTAATATAAGTTTGCTTAAAAATATCAGATTGGTAAATTTTTGACCTATTTGAACCCGTTTGGATACAGACTTCGAAAAGCGTGTCCCGGGGCTCGAGATATCAAAAATATACCATTAGTACCGTTAGACTTGTAATTTCATAAGATTTGCAAATATATCAATTATATAATTTTTCGGATTAAAAAGTTACAGTTATAACCTTTTTATCGTATTTCCATTACTACCGATAATTGATTAGTCTTTTGCACTATTCACTTTTATTTTATTGCACAATTTTATTATTCTTATAAAGTCTTATATTTTTAGATAAATATTTTATATATTAGAAAATTTTGTTTTTCTAAAATTTAGTTCATTTCGAGTTTTTACGGGATCAAATTTTGTTTAAGAACCGACACTAAAAATAAAATAAATTAATTTAATAATTGGAAAATATTTTAAAAATATTTTTATTTTGATAAAATAATTTTTTTAGAATTTTTCAGATCATAAAATATCATTTATAGCCCATATTCGCGTATTTGGATCATACCGGTAACATATTTGTTAAAATACTAAAATAATTCAAATAATTATTTAATTTTAATTATGAAAAATCTGCTACCAACATTTGTAAGAAATTTTCTAATTTATTTTTTATTTATTAAGAAAGTACTTTTACAATCCATACTTTTTAAGTACACCTTACACATATCACTTCTTTTTCACTTCAATCTTTCTACACTCTATCCCACACTTCATGGCAGATTTTTCCCCTTCTTTATGGCTGCCATTGTCCTTTATTTACTCCTATTTTGACTAAAATTAATTATATTCCACTTCTTCTTAAAGAAGTTACATTACACATTAATTATACAATTCAATTTTGAGTCAAATTTCAACAAAACCCTCTCTCTCCTCTCCTCCTCTTTCATGTGCAGCATGTCCCAATATTGGCTACCCTTGTTTTATTTTTTTCTCTTCTTTCATTCATTAATATACTCATTTTCTCTCTCTCCTTCATTTACTCCTTCTTTCCTTTTTCATTCATTAGCTTTTCTCTCTCTTTTCCTCTCTTTTCCTCTTCATTTTGTTCTTGTTTCTTCAAGAACCAAGCTGCCCCACTTCTTTTGTTAGCTCCCACTCATATTTCTTGAAGATTTTTAAGCAAATCTTCTTCTCAAAGCTTCTATAGGTGATATAGGTAAAGTGTAATGAAGGTTTCATGCATGAAATGACCTTCCATAAGCTTAAAAGCTTAGGATGATGATGCCAAAAATGAAACACTCATCTTCTCCATTATTATTATTATCTTGTATCATAATTATTTTCTTGTTTAAAGTTGTTGTATTTTGTAGATCTAACTTTTTATAGCTTTGATTTTTGTTTATGCCATAGATCTTGCTATTTGAGTTATTATTTTTGTTATTGCTTATGATTTATGCATATATTCCTCATTCACATGTGTTCATGCATTTAAAACTAGTATAGTAAACTATATCTAGTGTTTTGAGTTCATAAAATGCATTAGACTTTGTTTTATGTTCATGATAACTTGTAGTAGCATGATGATGGTAAGAATGTTTTAGAAAACTCAAGATCTATTTTATTTTCAACAAAAATAATTTTTGAAAATTCGGATGAAAATGGAATCATATTTAGAAAAGTTGTTTTTAACTTCAAAATGTGTATTTTTCATTTAAAATGAAGGGCTTAGGGTATAGATATTATAAATGAAATATTTTGATGAGTAAAGTTTAGATCTATGAGTTTATAGTTTACTACCATGGATTTCTATTAGATTTATGTTCATATTAAGTATAGATCTTGGTTTTGAACTCAAATAAAAATTGTGAAATTCGTATTTTGGTAAGACTCCTATTTAAAAACCACTTTCCAAGTGTCAAAATATAATTTTTACTTAAGATAATGAAGGCTTAATATATGTATATCATCAAGACTTCTTTTTACAAGAATCAAAGGTGATTTTCAAAAGTTATTTACAAAATAAAAATCTTATTTTCGGATTTTGGCCAAGGCATATTTTAAAAACATGTTTTCCAACTCAAAAATGAAGTTTTTATTTAAGAAATAAAAGGCTCTTAAGATATGATATGTAAGGAATGGATTTTCATAAGCTTAGATAGATTTTAGCAAAAGATATGACCAAAAATAAATTTTGTAAATTCGGATTCTAACTAAGACCAATTTTTAAAACCCATTTATTAACTCAAAAACTCATGTTTTAAGTGAAAAACGAAGGGTATAGGTAATAGGTATCATTAAGTAGTGATTTTTATAAGTTGAAATGAGTTTGATGAGATTAAAGTGTAAAACAAGAAGTAGAATCAAGATGAAAAATTTTGAGTTAATAGTCAATTTGTGAAATTCGTAAATTTGAATGAAGGCCATAAGAACACCTATTATCCAAGCTCAAAATGAAAGTTTTATGTAATGAATGAAGTCCTTAAGTAATAGGTACCATAAAGTCTTGAATTGTAATGCATTGAAAAGTTTTTCCCAAAGAAATCATTCAAAAAGTGATTTTCTAAAATTCGGATTTTTGAGTAAATCCTATTTGAAAACATATTTGCAAAGTGTAAAATGCAAATTTTTGTGTAAAAATGAAGTCCTTAGTGGTTATGTATGATTAAGCCTTAATGTCCTAAGTATCAAATGACTTTTACTTAAAGGAATCACTCAAAAACTAATTTTGCAAAAATTCGGATTTTGGAATCAACCCTACTTGAAAACATATTTACAAAGTGTAAAATGAAAATTTTTATGTAGAAATGAAGGTCATAAGTAATATATAATGAAGACTCATTTTAACAAAAATGATTATATTTTCTTAAGTAATAAATCCAAAACAAATGGAAATGATCAAAGTTAGAAAACTAGATTTTTTTATTAGTAGTTGTTATTATGGTATTGCAAAATAAAAAAATTGTAAAATTTTCTTTTAGCAAAAATCATCAAGATCATGCATACATTAAGCTCATCTCATGTCATTCATGTTAGGAAATCACTCATATTTCATGTATAGCTAATTTATATAGTAGGAACATTACAAACATTTACAAAACTATTTTTTGGAAATTGAAATTGTTACTGCCCTAATCTGATCCGAACTTTTCGAAGCTTCAAAGTTTTCAAAACTTGAAAATACTATTAGAATTAGATAGATCTTTTGAAGTAGATGGAAATCGATATATAATTTGCGAGATTCCGAGTTAAAATGACCAAGTTATGGCCGTTTTAAGTTGGAATTCCCGCTTAGACGAGAATTGCGAATTGGATAGTTTGTATAAGATAGTTTAGATTAGTTAAGGGATGAAATACTTATTAGAGTATTTCTTCTTTTTTAGGTGACTCCGATATCAACGATTCCTTACCACCGGATTACTTGTACGAAGAGACCGGTGATCCAATGGCCAAGTGAGTATTACTTCCGATTTCATTTATTGTATGTGATTGTAATAATAGTTGCACTAGATATTTGGTTAAGATAAAATGGATATGCATGATGGGGACGAATGGGGACTATGTATGCTTGTTGTTGATATGAGAAATGGAATGTAAGAATATCGAAGCCGAGTGATTAACTATTGCTTGTATAGATGAATTAGAATTGATTGTCTGCGATTATTGATTGATCATTCAAAAGAATTGGTATAATTGATTATTCGGAATTGAAGATGAAATTGAACTCATTCATATCATGATGGGTATGGAGCATTAGCATTTATTGGTTTATCATTGTACCTTAAACGATTCTTGTTAGTTTATCGTTGTACTTTAAACGATTTTATAGTTTATAGTTGTCCGTAAGCTGAAACGATCTTGGTTCGTACCACGGGATTCGTTAATCTGCTAACCCGGGATGGAGGGCGCAAGTCCATCCACATATGGTTTCTGGCAGGTCATATGTTTGTTGAATTCATGTGTTTGATGCATATCACTTGTCTGACTAATCACTTGATTGTATGATGTGTTATAAATGTAATCCTGGAAGTTTTCACTCACCAAGCTAGTGTAACTTATACCCTAATAGATGTTTAAAATGAACAGGTTATCTCAAGAATGCAAAGTGGGGACCGAAATGGTTGGAGCCGAGAATGACTTTGGAATTCCAGCAGGAAATAAGGATACTTGAAGTTATTAGCTAGGTTCTATGATTTGCCTTGTAATAGTTCTATGTAGAGAAGTCCTTGGATGAATGTAATTGAAGTATAATATGTTTTGTATTTGGAGTATAGTAAATTGTATTTCTTTTACATTGTTACTCAAGCGTATCAACATAAAATGTATCACTTCGATATGTCTCCTCCATTTGTTAGACACCTTGTACATAGTATGGAAGCCTTCGCGTGACTGAGGCGGTCATTCTTAGGCTTTAATATTGTGTACGGCGGATTGCCACGTTTAGGTACCCTTCGAGGCGTGACAGATATGCCCCTACGAATTGAAATGTAATATGTGTATGTTTTATAATAAGTATTCTCTTTGCCTTGTTACTTATTTATTATCAATATAAATTGCACTACTCCGATGCGTTCTCTTGGTTGTGATGTATGCCTTGTACATGATATGGAAGCCTTTGCGTGACTAAGGCAGTCATTCCTAGGCTTTAGTACTGTGTACAGCGGACTGCCACATTTAGGGTACCCCTCGGGGCGTGACAAAAGCCCTTAGTCTTTCTTATACTATCTGGTGGAATCCTGTTCCTAGTTCTTGTAATAGTTTTATCTATAATGATTTTATAGGAAAGGAAGGTTATAGATTTATTTAGCTTTCTTTGTGTAACTTGCCCTGTTTTGGGTTGAACTTTCTTTGTATCTTTTCTTTCTGTTAATAAATCTGGACTTTATTGAAAAAAAAAAAAAAACACTTTTCTCCTTCCATGAACCTGTAAACTGCAAATCTAACTCTCAACTGGGTAGTCAGGTCTACTATCGTCGTCTCCTTGATCAAAGATCAATCATAACCCGAAAGATCATATACAATGTCTTCATCACCTGTACTTGAAATTTTAAAAAGTGAGTTGCGAAGCTTAGTAGAATAACTCCAATCTTTTAAAGCAAATACAAATGCACACGCAACAGATATATTTACCAAATGCACTTAGTCTAATGCAAGCAATCAGTTTGTTATCTTTTTATAGTCAGCAAATCAACATAGTTTAGAACTATGTATACTTATCACGCCCCGGAGGTACCCTAGTAGTAGTAAACAAGTCACACTTGTATACTATCACTAGATTACCTTCAGAGAATGACAGGTTTTCAAAACAATAGGATCTTTTTAGTTGCTTGATAAAAAATGACAAATACCCGAAAAAATAAACTGGTAAATAACTTCTATCTTAAAACATTACATAACTATTACAAACCAAATAGTCTTACTGTAGTACACAACTGGCTAATCTATTCTAATAGTACATAACCATTCAACCAAAAATATAACCATAGACTTCCAGCTCCTAAGCTCTTATCGGAGCCATATTCCTAGAAGTGACTAACCATGGTCGTAAAGTAAACCTGAAAAGACTGTTGGAGTATGAGCGAAACCACAGCTCAGTGAATAACCAGACATACCATACATCACACAAGTTATTGACAAATCATATGTAATGCAAGTACTCAATCATATGCACAAATACAAGCTTGGATGATCTAGAATCCAAACAGGAAAAAGATTTACACTCTCTTTTTAAGGGTTGAAGAACCATTACTCCATGACCCACCTGCCTAAGAGAGACTAAGTACACAGGAGAATCAATGATTTCTCGTTTTAGGGTTATCACTTTGAATATAATCAATTAAACTGACCATCTCCTGCACTCACCTTAGAAACTCCTTAAGTATTAATCATTTCAAAGCAATACTACGGGCGGCGTTCTTCGGTGCCACTTAGTTCCCGTAGAACCGACCGAACAAAGAATACCTTGGAAGAACTAACACATTAGAACAACCAAGCATAAACAGAGAACCGAAATATTAGTACGTAGCAGGCTGTCACCCCAATATATATATGCAATAATGCAATTCGTGCAATGCATGATAAGATTATTTTGTTAAGTCAATAATTCTTAATCAATTTCATGGTGACCATACATTACACATAATCATCATTATACTACTTCACAACACCAAATCATTGCATTATCACTTTTGTAAGGATATCTTAACAGTCATACAATCAGACCACAACATACTTTCAACAAAAACAATCGATTAGTTATCTTTGCATTACATATTCAACTACTTATAAGCATAAACAGTATAATATGACCGAATTACTCACCTGCTCATACGGACTCACTCGTAATAATCAGCTGGTAGATCCTCTATTGTATCAAAGTCACGTATTTAAGATGAATAAAGTATTAATCAATATAAATTATATAACTAAATTCCTATATGTGACTAGTGTCCTAAACTTGATTTTTATCAAGCTTTGGTAGTGACTAATGCTAATTCTATGTTATTCTATACTGATTTCCATATAGAAAATTATCTTTATTTATTAATACTTAGTGTTGTCGTGTTTCTCCTATTTTATCTCGTATAATTATTTCGTTATTTTTAGGAGTCACATTACTCAAGAATTTAGCTTATTTGAATTTCCATTCTTATCTATTTTATCTATTTAAAACAAATATTTGACTATTTATAACTTTTATTAATACTAAATATTTTTCCTTAATTCTAGGGTTTCAAGAATTATTAGATATTAATCCAAATATTCTAATTATTTGTAATTACTTATCTATGTCATAAATTCTATATTGTTATATATATTTATAATATACTAAGTAGATGTATTGCATATATATATATATTTATTCTGTTTAGGTCAAAATACGCTTTCGTTGAAGATCTTTGAATGTATCCGGCTCAAAGCCGCCGGCCTTCAAACCCAGGTGCCGGTGTAGACTTGTTTTTGAAAATTATTTCATAGAAGTTGCATCGGCTTTGAAAGCTGTCGACTTTCAACGTACGCTGGCTCTATGCCATCGGCGTAAATCTCCAGGTAGCTGGCTTACACTCATTTTGCGTGAAAATAATCTTTACGTAGCTTCTGTTCAGTATAAGCCGCCTCTACGCCGCCGACCTATCCATGTAAGCCACCGACGTTGAGCGATTAGACTGTCGGCTTTGAGACAGTGTTGGTACTATTCATCATCTTCTTCACTGATCCGATTCGTATTCTTTAAATTTTTCACATTAAAACCATTATTAAACCGTTCCTAAGTGTTTATATATATTATACATAATCAAACAACAACTCTTAACAATTCTATATACATATATATTTCGATCTCGATTCTTACTAAAATAAAACTAGGGTTTCGGATTTTTACCTCGTTTGAGCTCGTCCGATGAAATTCGAAGCTTGTAGTTGTGTTTATTACGTTTCTAAGATTATTAGAAGTCAGTTATAATCCTTAGTTTTGAAAGAAAATCATTTGAACTTCATCAACTTACCTTTGAACTCGTATTCAAGGGTTTTTATTATTGTTTTTCCTTTGATCCACACTTGGTTGGTTTGATCCGTTTGTTCTCTGTTTTTGGTTCGTCTTGGTTGCTATTTAGGAGTAGTTTCGTGCTGGGGAGTTTGGGAAATAAAGAGGATTGTTTGTTTCCCCATTATGAGTCTTAAAAGCATATATATAGAAGAAGAATAAGAAGGAGTTACGGCTGCGTTTCTCCTCGAATTATCTTCGGATTTGATCTCATTTGGCTGTTGTTTTCAAGCCAATTAATGAGGATTTGAGTTGGCAAGTGATGATTGGTGTGGAGGTTGTTTTTGTTGAAAAATTTGGGTAGATTATTGTTGGATTTCGGCTCTGTTCTTCCCGTATCTTTCCCAGTCAATTTCCACCGAATGCAGCCGCAAAATATATATATATATAGTAGTTAATTATTTAATTGAGTTTTAAGATAATTTAACGAGTTATACGGGTACAAATTTGCTAATATTTGAGAGTTTCTGTACAAAAATATGTTTAGAGGATTATACAAAACACTTAGATTATCAAATAATACAATTTTAGGTTTTATATATGTAGTTAATTAATTGTATAATTTTATCTCCCGCGATTAAAATTTCTTAAGCTCATTAGGTCAATTTTATATTAGGCTTTAATAGCTTAAGAAAACTCGGTTTAGAACAATGGCATGCATGGTTGTCAAACTCGAGTTTCTACATAGAATCGCCAAGGAGTTCGTAGAATCGGAACGTAAAATCGAAACGTAGAATCGTAAGATTCTACAACTAATGTAAATTTACTTACAAAAACTATTGATGTACTTACTGAAATAATAAAACTTTAAATAAATTATGAAAATAAAGAATTTAGTATTAAATTAATTATGTATAACCAAAATTTAAGTTTTATCAATCATAATTCACATACTGTCATTAATATATTTACTACAATTTTATAATTAAAATAATTATTTTTATCTAATAATGATTCATAATCTATAATTATTAAGATGTATTGCAAATCATTTAAATTATCATGTGTGAGTAGCTTGTTTTGTGTAGTAATGAATATTTTCATGTTCACTATATATTTGCACAAAAATCATTATATTTATGGCAAATATATTTATAGATAGAAAATTATTAAAAAAGGGAAAAACATAGCACTGTATATATTAGTTTAATTTTCATTCAAAATGTTCAAAATATATCATAGTATATAACCTAAAAGAAAATAACTCTCTAAAAAATACAAAAAAAGGAAATAAAAGGAAAAAAATATTAAAAAACTAAAATTAAGTTAGATTAAGATAAATATCAAGAACCAACCCCAAAAACCCTAAATTTAAATATATTAAATTGATTGCATTTTTAAAGTTCAAATAGAAAAAAAAGTGTAAAATTACAACTTTAAGATTTTACTACGATTCTACTTACGATTCTACTATCGATTCTACCACCGATTCTACCATTTCTACTCACGATTCTACGATTCTACTTACGAGTTTACTCAAAAAACGATTTTGAATGCGAGTTGAATCGAAATATCATCATCAACTCGTAAACTAGTAGAAACGTACGAGTAGCCTCGCGAAGCGTGATTCGATTATTTATTTGGAGTTCAGATCTTGAGTTATTCAACAATTTATGTTTTCGTTGTGTATTTATAATCCTATCAGTTTATCTTTGGGTCATTGTTTTCTGTCTATAAGCGTAATTAATCGTTTACTTAGTATTGTACTTAATACGGAGACTAAATTATATATATATCTTTAGTTTTGATACTGTCATGAAATCTTATTAGTACGTTTAATTTTAACTAGGAATCTTGAATTTAGCGTTTAAGTCTAAGTACAGGCTCATTACTACTCGTTGTTCTAATCTCGAATCATTATCGTGATAAAAAACAATCATTTAATCCCTATATTCATATTTTTCTATTTAAATCTATTTATATATCAGGGTTCGGTTTAAATTTTAGATTTTCTTTTAATCATATCTTGAATTATTCATTCAAGACACGAAATCTCGTTTTTGGTATCAACTAGGGTTAAAAATTTCTTTATTCAATTCTAAATCCTTTATCTAACCAAATTCTAGATATATCTATTCTTAGACTTTATTAGAATCTAAATCTATTATCTAGTTCATACAATCTACTTTAGAATCGTATACTAGAGTGGAAAATTTATGGGGTTTACATTCTCCCCCCCTTAAAATAAGCTTTGTCCTCAAAGCTTGAGTACGTAACTGAATTCTTAAACAAATGTGGATAGTTTTTCTTGATCTCCTCTTCTAGTTCCCATGTAATTTCTTCGGTTTAGAAATCCCATAATACTTTGACATAATGGATTTCTTTATTCTTGAGTACTTGCACTTTTCGATCCAATATTTTAACTGGATGCTTTTCATAAGTCAAATTCTCCTTTAAATCAATTGGTTCCAACTCCACTATCTTATCTGGATCCGGTACATACTTCCTTAGAACCGATACATGGAAAACATTATGTATACCAGATAAATTGGGTGGCAATGCAAGATGGTATGCCAGGTTCCCAACTCGTTCCAATATCTCAAATGGTCCAATATATCTAGGACTCAACTTGCCTTTTGTTTATCTACCATGAAGACTTTTGATTGGACTTATCTTTAAGTATACATGTTCTCCTTCATTAAATTCCAATTCTCTTCTCTTCAAGTCCGCCCAGCTCTTTTGTCTATCTTGTGCTGCTTTCATTCTTTGCTTTATTACAAATTCTCAATTGTTTCCTGAACCAATTCAGGTCCAACCAATACTTTCTCCAAGTTATCCCAGAACAATGGTGACCGACACTTCTACCATATAAAGCTTCATAAGGTGGCATCCCTATGCTTGAATGGTAACTGTTATTATGCAAATTCCACTAATGGTAAATGTTGGTCCCAATTTCCTTTGAACTCCATAATACATGCTCTCAACATATCCTCCAATGTCTGAATAGTCCTTTCTGTTTGTCCATCAGTTTGAGGATGATAAGCTGTACTAAATTTCAATTGAGTTCCCAAAGCTTTTTGTAATCCTTGCCAAAATCTGGAAACAAACCGTGAATCTCGATCTGATACTATACTGACAGGTACACCATCTCTCTCAAATATATTCGTGCCAATTTTTCTAATGAATATGTCATGTTAATTGGCAAGAAATGAGCTGATTTTGTGAGTCTATCCACAATAACCCAAACAGCATCATGACCCATTTGTCTTAGGTAATGAGCACACAAAATCCATGGAAATTGATCCCATTTCCATTCAGGTATTGGCAATGGTTTCAACAATCCACCTGGTTTTTGATGTTCAGCTTTATCCTTTGACATACATCACATTTAGCAACAAATTCTGCAATATCCTTTTTCATTCCATTCCACCAATATGCACTTTTCAGCTCTTGGTATGTCTTTGTTTCTCCTGGGTGTATAGAATATCCAGAATAATGTGCTTCATGCATTAATTCTTCCTTAAGTTTTCATCATGTGGCACACACAATCTTTTATTCATTCTTAACACCTCTTCTTCATCCACATGAAAATCCTTGTACTTTCCTTGGATATTCCTTGTTTAATCTCTTGGATTTCAACATCTTCTTTCTAGCTTCCTTAATCCTTGAAGCAAAGTAGGTTCCAAAATTAGGTTTCCCAATTCAGCTTCCAAACCTTGCATTGAGAATTCCAAGTTTAATCTTCAAATTCTTGATGAGTTCTTTCTGTTCCGTCAATATTGAGGCCACTTCTCCATAACTCTTTCGGCTCAATGCATCAGCCACGCATTCACTTTACCAGGATGGTAATTAATGGTAAGATCATAATCTTTAATCAATTCCAACCATCGTCTTTGTCTCATGTTCAACTCTTTTTGTGTAAATATATACTTCAAACTTTTGTGATCAGTATATATTTCACATTTCTGTCCATACAAGTAGTGACGCCAAATCTTGAGTGCAAAAACAATAGCAGCTAATTCTAGATCATGAGTGGGGTAATTCATCTCATGCGGTTTTAATTGTCTAGAAGCATATGCTATTACTTTTCCATTTTGCATTAACACACATCCCAATCCATTTCTGGATGCATCACTGTAGACAGTATATAATCCTTGTCATTGGGCAAAACCAAGATTGGTGCTGATATTAACCTTTTCAACTCTTGGAAACTTTGTTCACGTTGATCATTCCACTCAAATTTCTCATTCTTCCTGGTCAATTGAGTCAAAGGTCTTGCAATCTTTGAGAAATCCTTCACAAATTTCCGATAATATCCTGCCAATCCCAAGAAACTCCTAACTTCAGTAACAGTTTCAGGTCTTTTCCATTCCACAATAGCTTTAACTTTTGCAGGATCAACCGATATTCCTTCTCCAGAAATAATATGTCCAAGGAATGATATACTTCTAAGCCAAAATTCACATTTAGACAATTTGGCATACAGCTTATTGTCTCTCAATATCTGTAACACACTTCTCAAGTTCTCATCATGTTGTTCTTCAGTAGACGAATATACAAGTATATCATCTATGAAAACAATCACACAGATATCCAGCAAAGGTCTAAAGATACGATTCATCAGATCCATGAAAACTGCAGGTGCATTGTTAATCCAAATGGCATGACCAAAAATTCATAATGACCATACCTAGTTCGGAATGCAGTCTTTACATCCTCTGCTTTAATTCGGATTTGATGATATCCTGACTTTAAATCAATTCGAGAAAATACCTTTGCTCCTCTCAACTGATCAAAAGATCATCAATTCTGGGTAAAGGATATTTGTTCTTGATAGTTACTCTGTTTAATTCTCTATAATCAATACAGAGTCTCATTGAACCATCTTTCTTTCACAAACAATACTGGTGCTCCCCAAGGTGAAACACTAGGTCTGATAAATCCTTTATCCAACAATTCTTGTAATTGCACCTTTAATTCTTTTAATTCCACAGGTGCCATGCGATACGGAGCTTTTGATACTGGTTCTTTCCAGGTATCAAATCAATTGAAAATTCCACTTCTCTGGTGGGGGTAATCCTGGTAATTCCTGGAAATACATCTGGGTATTCACACACTGTTCGAATAGTATGAATATCCAATACTTTGGATTCACCCTGTTGTTCCAAGAATACACCATATCTCCATATCTTCTTCATTTTCCACTTCAATTGCTGTTATCCTATTTCCGACTCCTTTGAGTATCTCACCCTATACTCTTTTCTTTCTCCTTGATTATTGACAAAAGATACTATTTGAGATGGCAATTAACTTTTGCTTTTACAGTTAACCAAACCATACCCAAAATAATATCATATTTTTGCATCTCTATCAGAATTAAATCAGCAATTGATTCTTGATTTCCAATCTTTAGTGGACAACTTTATCATCTCCCGTGTTACCACTAAATCTCCAGTTGGCGTAGTAACTCTCAATTCTTTACTCATGCTTTCAATTGGTAATCTTATACGCCTTGCTAATCCGATTTATGAAAGAATGCGTTGCTCCCGTGTCAAACAAAGCATACGCAGTCTGATCCCACTACTTGAATTGATCCTATGTATCAATTATTAAGTTCATGTTATTTTCAATTCATAAGGACTTCTATTCTCATTACTTGTGATTGTGTCTAATAACTTTAGATAAACAAATATGTAATTACATACCTGCAATGAGTCCATATTCTTCAGGATCAACTTCCTCCCAAATATTTTCTTCATCTTCCTCCTCCATCTCCACATTCTCAAGGATTTCCATACATGGCAAAAACTCTGGCCGTCGTACTGGCTTTATTGGCATTTCCATTTTTCGATCCTGAACTCCAATCATTCCTTTAGGTGTGAAGATCCAGCTACTGCACTCTTTCTGTGGACAGTTGGTTGCTATGTGCCCAACTTTGTTACATACATAACAAGTTGCAATTTTTCTTTTTGGACAATTATTTGCCATGTGCCCACTTTCTCCACAATAATAACATTTGTTTTGCAATTGTGGACAATTCTTGGGTAATGAGAACCTTTACATTTCCAACATAACATTATTCTTCCCAATTACTCCTCCTTTGTTCACATTGAAAGGTTTAAGAATTTAACCTTCTTAGGCACAGAACTTGCCATAGAACCATCATACATTCTCTTCCCGAAATAGTTCCTTTCTTCTTATACCTCTCAATTTCATACTTCCTTGCTCGTTCGAGCTTTTTCTATCATGGCTGCAAAGTTATCAACTTCAAATTCAGCAAGTCTTCTGAAAATGAGGCTCAGTCCAGCCATGAAAGTCTGTCTCTTAGCTCATCACTGTCCCGATAAGCATCTGGAGCAAACTGTAACAACCGATTAAACTCATGTTCATACTCATCAATGGTCTTAGTCCTTGGTCAAATTCATCAGGTCAGTGCTATATTTTGCTTTTAACTGCCTGGAAAATATTCCTTCAAAAATTCTCGTCTGAATACTTCCCAAGTAATCGGTTGTGACAAACTTCTTTGTTTTGAATTCCACCATATTCTTGCTCTCAATCTTAATAAATAAGTCCATATGATACTTTCAGAGCTTCAGGTACTTGGAAAACATCCAGGGATCGTTCAATCTGAGCTAGCCAGTCTTCAGCTTCTTCTGGCTTTCCTGGTATTCCTTCAAAGTATCTGTTGCATTTAATGAATTCTGGCAACAAATTCCTTGAGGACGTAAAGGTTGGTGGTGGCAATTCTTGTTCATATCGAGGCGGTCCTTGCACCTCTGCAGCAGATTCATTTGGGTTCACTGGTCCATTTTCCTGAAATTGAACCGGTGGAGTATGTCTTTCATTTCCCTGGGAATTGGTGAGGCATTGCTGGTGCCCAGCAGGTGGTGCTACATTTGTTGCTTGATATTTTGCAAAGCTTGCAAAATCAAGACATTTTGTTGTTGAACTTTGTAAAACATCCTCAATTCGGTTTTGGGATGTTGCAGGAGCATTTATTGGTGGATCTCCAGAAATCTGGCATTTCTACTTTTATTTCTTCCTCTTGGCATTCTATTAACATTAAACAGTTATTTAGATTAGATCATAATTTCTTCACCAAAAGTCATCAAAGTCATTCATATATATACACATAACAAATACATATGAGCTCTCTGGTTAGTGCATTATGTACATTTCAAAAATGGCACTAATGCTAAACCTAGTTTTTCTATCATAGTCATCAAAAGATACATATGCATCATCCTACATCTCATATGCATATCATCAAAAGTCTATCAATATCATCCTATCATGTCATCATAAATAGATAATACATCATCATCATAATACTATATCATACTCAGGGACGAGGGTAAAGACGACCCTTGCCCTTCTCCTAAGGACCTAAATGAGGGTAATCATCATCTCCCTCTGAACTGTTGTCATCAATCTCAATCATCGTGCCTTTGTCTCCTGGAGGTGCTAAAGTCAAGTCTGTATCCATAACCCGAATACCTTTGGGTGTAGGCCTCAGCTCACTCTCAGCACTAGGTGGTATATCTCTCTCAATCCATCCTCCACATGCTGATCCAATCCATCTAGCATAATTAAAATCAGAGACATACTTCTCTGCTTCAATCCTTCGTCTCTTACCTTCTTTTTCATCCAGTAATTCTGTTGTTATACTTTTTGTATGAACAGTGGTCTGCACTGACTCCTGTACTGCTCTATCCTGCACAAATGAAGGACGATGGAACTCACCTGCAATCTTAGGTATAATAGGTGGTTTCCTCATCAAAATGCGTCTGGAATGGCTGCATCTGCTAACTCGTGCAAGCATCAGGTCATCATCATAAGCTGCATCACCTCTCACCCGAATATGACCCTGTCTAATATCATGAGCATAAAACTGCTCCCCTCCTTATAGATACCCAGACTCTAAAATCTGGAGGCTCTGGCCCCACAGATTTGGATGAGACTATGAAAGCTATATTATCAATCTCCAGGCCCCGGGGGTACCCAGTAGTAGTAAACAAGTCACACTTGTATACTATCACTAGATTACCTTCAGAGAATGATAGGTTTTCAAAACAACAGGATCTTTTTAGTTGCTTGATAAGAAATGACAAATACATGAAAGAAATAAAGTGGTAAATAACTTCTATCTTAAAACATTACATAACTATTACAAACCAAATAGTCTTACTATAGTACACAACTGGCTAATCTATTCTAATAGTACATAACCATTCAACCAAAAATATAACCGTAGACTTCCAGCTCCTAAGCTCTTACCGGAGCCATATTCCTGGAAGTGACTAACCATGGTCGTAAAGTAAACCTGAAAAGACTGTTGGAGTATGAGTGAAACCACAGCTCAGTGAATAACCAGACATACCATACATCACACAAGTTATTAACAAATCATATGTAATGCAAGTACTCAATCATATGCACAGATACAAGCTTGGATGATCTAGAATCCAAACAGGAAAAAGATTTACGCCCTCTTTTTAAGGGTTGAAGAACCATTACTCCATGACCTACCTGCCCAGGAGAGACTAAGTACACAGGAGAATCAACGATTTCTCGTTTTAGGGTTATCACTTTGAATATAATCAATTAAACTGACCATCTCCTGCACTCACCTTAGAAACTCCCTAAGTATTAATCATTTCAAAGCAATACTACAGGCGGCGTTCTTTGGTGCCACTTAGTTCCCGTAGAGCCGACGGAACAAAGAATACCTTGGAAGAACTAACACATTAGAACAACCAAGCATAAACAGAGAACCGAAATATTAGTACGTAGCAGGCTGTCACCCCAATATATATATGCAATAATGTAATTCGTGCAATGCATGATCAGATTATTTTGTTAAGTCAATAATTCTTAATCAATTTCACGGTGACCATACATTATACATAATCATCATTATACTACTTCACAACACCAAATCATTGCATTATCACTTTTGTAAGGATATCTTAACAATCATACAATCAGACCACAACATACTTTCAACAAAACAATCGATTAGTTATCTTTGCATTACATATTCAACTACATACAAGCACAAACAGTATAATATGACCGAATTACTCACCTGCTCATACTAACTCAGTCGTAATAATCAGCTGGTAGATCCTCTATTGTATCAAAGTCACGTATTTAAGATGAATAAAGTATTAATCAATATAAATTATATAACTAAATTCCTATATGTGACTAGTGTCCTAAACTTGATTTTTATCAAGCTTTGGTAGTGAATAATGCTAATTCTATGTTATTCTATACTGATTTCCATATAGAAAATTATCTTTATTTATTATTACTTAGTGTTGTCGTGTTTCTCCTATTTTATCTCGTATAATTATTTCGTTATTTTTAGGAGTCACATTACTCAAGAATTTAGCTTATTTGAATTTCCATTCTTATATATTTTATCTATTTAAAACAAATATTTGACTATTTATAACTTTTATTAATACTAAATATTTTTCCTTAATTCTAGGGTTTCAAGAATTATTAGATATTAATCCAAATATTCTAATTATTTGTAATTACTTATCTATGTCATAAATTCTATATTGTTATATATATTTATAATATACTAAGTAGATGTATTGCATATATATATATATATTTATTCTGTTTAGGTCAAAATACGCTTTCGTTGAAGATCTTTGAATGTATCCGGCTCAAAGCCGCCGGCCTTCAAACCCAGGTGCCGGTGTAGACTTGTTTTTGAAAATTATTTCATAGAAGTTGCACCGGCTTTGAAAGCTGTCGACTTTCAACGTATGCCGGCTCTACGCCATCGGCATAAATCTCCAGGTAGCTGGCTTACACTCATTTTTGCGTGAAAATAATCTTTACGTAGCTTCTGTTCAGTGTAAGCCGCCTCTACGCCACCGGCCTATCCATGTAAGCTACCGACGTTGAGCGATTAGACTGTCGACTTTGAGACAGTGTTGGTATTATTCATCATCTTCTTCACTGATCCGATTCGTATTCTTTAAATTTTCCACATTAAAACCATTATTAAATCGTTCCTAAGTGTTTATATATCTTATACATAATCAAACAACAACTCTTAACAATTCTATATACATATATATTTAGATCTCGATTCTTACTAAAATAAAACTAGGGTTTCGGATTTTTACCTCGTTTGAGCTCGTCCAATGAAATTCGAAGATTGTAGTTGTGTTTATTATGTTCCTAAGTTTATTAGAAGTCAGTTATAATCCTTAGGTTTGAAAGAAAATCGTTTAAACTTCATCAACTTACCTTTGAACTCGTATTCAAAGGTTTTTAGTATTGTTTTTCCTTTGATCCGCACTTGGTTGGTTTGATCCGTTTGTTCTCTGTTTTTTGTTCGTCTTGGTTGCTATTTAGGAGTAGTTTCGTGCTTGGGAGTTTGAGAAATAAAGAGGATTGTTTGTTTCCCCATTATGAGTCTTAAAAGCATATATATAGAAGAAGAATAAGAAGGAGTTATGGCTGCATTTCTTCTCGAATTATCTTCGGATTTGATCACATTTGGCTGTTGTTTTCAAGCCAATTAATGAGGATTTGAGTTGGCAAGTGATGATTGGTGTGGAGGTTGCTTTTGTTGAAAAATTTGGGTAGATTATTGTTGGATTTCGGCTCTGTTCTTCCCGTATCTTTCCCAGCTGATTTCCACCGAATGCAGCCGCAAAATATATATATATATATATAGTAGTTAATTATTTAATTGAGTTTTAAGATAATTTAACGAGTTATACGGGTACAAATTAGCCAATATTTGGAGTTTTTGTACAAAAATATGTTTATAGGATTATACAAAACACTTAGATTATCAAATAATACAATTTTAGGTTTTATATATACGTAGTTAATTAATTGTATAATTTTATCTCCCGCGATTAAAATTTGTTAAGCTCATTAGATCAATTTTTATTTTAGGCTTTAATAGCTTAAGATTTTCTTTTAATCATATCTTGAATTATTCATTCAAGACACAAAATCTCGTTTTTGGTATCAACTAGGGTTAAAGAATTTCTTTATTCGAATTCTAAATCCTTTATCTAACCAAATTCTAGATATTAATCTATTCTTAAACTTTGATTAGAATCTAAATCTATTATCTAGTTCATACAATCTACTTTAGAATCGTATACTAGAGTGGAAAATTTCCAGGGTTTACAATACTCTAGTCCCGAACTCGAAGTAACTCAAACTTCTCTTTAAAAACAACCAACTCTTTGAAAATAAGGTAATTATTTACATATATGGATGAGTGGGTACTCCCCAAACATCCTCGTTTTCCCCTAATTCTACCAGAATCATCTTTATGCACGAGTCCACTCGGGACAACCTCACACATAGATCATCAGGGTGCCTCACTAGTATCACTGTTTGTCAGGTCTTTACTGGTCAAAGCCAAACACAACCAAGCAAACAATTATTAAGCTGAATAGAATTAAGTTCATTTAAAGTTCTATCCCTACAACCAATCAAGCAATACTAATCTTACAAGCAAAAACAACAAACAGGGGTTGGTCGTACCTTTTCCAATTCTAGGAACAATCTCTCTAAATCCACAAATCCCTTATGAACAACAACACAAAATCTCCAAATCTCCTAATATACAAAATATGACAGAAAATAGAAATATGTAAATACTCGACCCATTCAAACCCTAACCTAATATGAGAAACACCAAATATGAACTTCTTCTTTGATCGACTTCCACAAAATCCAACAAGAACAATTTTTCTTCTCAAAACCCTAATTTATAAATTAACAATTTTAGACAATCCATTATCATCATAAATCCCTTGTTAATTCTAAGATAAAGAGGATGAAACTTACTTTAATTAATCTTAATTCTTGATAATTCGCCAAATGATTGGATCTTTCCAAAACCCAAACCCTAGGTTTCATAAACAAACAAAACCCCAAATCCAAAAATTATTCTCTTTATTTTAAATCTATGATTGAGATGATATACTTGCTTGATTCAAATCTTAATCCTTGCTTGTTTTCCTGAATGATTGGATCTTGATCAAAACTAGGGTTTCCCAGAAAAATTCCTTCAAAATCTAAACAAAACCTTAAGGAAATGAAATGATATATGAAGAATCTTGATAGATAAAGGCATGATTACTTACTCTTGATCCAAATCTGATCTCCCTTGATCTTGTTCTTAAAAAACACTCAAAAAATCTCAATTTTCTCTCTTTGGTCGAAGGAAGGAGGTTACAAATGAAAAACACAAACCCTAGGATCTCTTATTGTAAACCCCCAAATTTTTTGAATCGGTTTAGCCTAAAACCCTAAACTAGAAGTCAACCAGAACTCTAAAAGTCAACAAAACCCTAGTTAGACGTAATAGCTCAAAGTTCCGCAATCCCGAATAAGCAACTCAGTAAGAGTAAGTAGGAGTTTAGAATATAAAATAGTGTGTAATTATCTAAGGAAACGTAAAAAGATCATATTAGTAAAACCGCAACTCGTTTGAAATCCGATCGGACACGGTTGTTGAAAAACGTGTCCCGGACCTCGGAATAGTAAAACTATTCCGGATATACCATTAGACTTGTAAAAATATAAGGTTTTCAAAAATATTAGTTTTATAATTTTTTGGTAAGTAAAAATAACAGATATCGCAATTATACGCGTATTTTCTTACTACCGGTACTTTATTAGTCATATCTACTTTACATTACACTATTCGTTACTATTCTACACTATTTTTTTATCTTACTTTTTTACACCTACTCTTACACACACCATAACCTATAACATTTACTTTTTACCTTTCCCATAACTTTATTTCACATCTACTTTATTTATTACTTCATTTAATCCACAAAATACAAAAAAAATAAAAACTCTCCCTCTCTCCTCTCTATGTGGCCGGTGCAACCCCCTCCCCTCTCTTCCTCAATTTGTTTCAATTTTCTTTTATTTTAATCACACAAAAATCACTCCACATTTCTCTAAATACCCCCTCCTCTTTTACTTCTTTCACACAATTACTACCCACAAACTTATTACTAAAACTCTCTCAAATTCTCCTTTCAAAACTCTCCCCAAATATCCTCCCAAAACTCTCTCAAATTTATTTCAAAACAACTTCTACCTACAACAAAAACCCATAACCACATAACACTACCAAAGTCTCCTTTAGGTAACCATCTCCTATTATTTTCTTCTTCTCATGTCATGTAACTTTACATGACCATAGTGTGAGTTTCCAAAGACTAAATGTTATGGAAGCTACATTATGTTCATGTATTGTTCTTGTTCATGAAAATCTAATTATGTTTATGTTATTAGTGTTGTTCATATTATTGTTACTATATCTAGGTATTATTATCTACATATATATACATATTCTTTAGAGCATATAAGCTCATTCAATTTATTTATTTTATGCAATGCAATTTATTTATTTATTCCATTGCAATTTATTTATTTACTCCTTGTTATTTTAAGACTAGTCTCTAGTCTTAGACTTGTCCTCATCAAGTCAAAATAAATTTTTCTTTCTTTCATTTTATTTTTATTTTGCGACTAGTCTACTTCTTAGTCCCAGGAGCCTTGAAAAAGCTAAGACCTCCCAATACTTGACTTTATTATTTATATTATTTTTTTTTACTATTATTTCTCATGAATCATGTTCATTAAGATTGCTGTCCAAAATTTCAAGTTCTAAAAAAATTGACAAAAAGGAGATTTTATCACTTAGAAATAAGTGTATGTAAAGTATAAAACCTATGATTTGACAAACATAAGTTTATTTCTTTTTAAGTTACAAAAAAACCCACTACAAATTTTAGAAAACGACTTTTGTCATGAAAAGCTTCTTAAATCCTTTAATATTCCTTCGTTTTTCCAAAAGAATAATTGTTGGTACAAAATGATTTTTATGGAAAAGATAACATAATGAAAGAAGGAGGAATTTTCAAATAAAGATCTTTACAAATAAACAAGACAAAGAATTTGTATAGGAAAAAAAATGAGAAAAATAGTATTAATATAGAAAACTTAGAAAAGAAAATTTATTTTCAAAAAGTTAATTGGAAATGTATAGATATGCCAACATAAAGCATCTTTGGAAAACAAAAGAAATAAAATATTCATTTCAAGAGATTTACAAAATGAATTCTTGTAAACAATATTTTTCTAAAACTCCAAAACCGACATTACTTTACTCGAGAAACATGATTGGACAACAAAAAACTTGAGCATGAATAAAATATGAGCTAATTAACCATAAAAAGAGAATTTTTCAACTATATAGATAACTAAGTATTTATCAAACAAATTTTGAGTTTGATTGAACTAAAGTTGTTTTTTAGTTGGAAATTCGTGGTGAATTTTATCGCCACTTTTTCGAGGACTAAATGGTTTAGTTTGATAAAAATAGTTTTAGAAATGAATAGATCTTTTCAAGTAGGTAGAAATCGGTATATTATATGCGTGATTCCGAGTTAAAATGACTAAGTTATGGCCATTTTAAGTTGGAACTTTCCTTTATACGAACTTTAACGTTCTTTTGATATTGTCTTGTCAAAATTCAAGAAAATCATTAAGAAATACTCATTGTGGGTATTTTCTTTGGCTAAGTGACTCCGAGAAAGGATACCTATATCCCGAAGATTATTTCGATTGAGTGGAGTGTGTGAACGACTCATCTGTATAGAAGAATAGTCGACATGGCATCGTGAGTTTATTTCCTTTAAATGTTATACTTGTTGTGCTTGTAATTTACTTTCATTAGAGCTAGGAAAAGATAAATGGATATGTATATAAAATAATTCTTTGAAAAAAATCTTAAGAATATCGAGGTCGGAATTGATTTAAATGTTTTTTTTAGTATAACACTTGCTTGGTATGATATGCTTTGATCGCTTTAAATTAGATAATAATAATGTTTTGACTGCCACGCCCCGTAGGGTATCCTAAACGTAACAACCCGCCACATACTAAGTAAGACTCTCGAGTTCCCTACCCAGCCCTTCGGGAGTCTTAAGTAGATGTAAAGCGTTCCTTTACGACAATAGAATACTTCACAAATGGAGTTAAACAGTTTAATGTGGCATTCATTAGCCATAGATAATAAATCAAAACGCATAATTATAGTTTACAAAATCTAAGGGGCATTCCCCCAAAAAATAACGTCCATTACAGTCATCCAGAGTCCTTAGTTTCCAATGGAAGTCTATACAAAAAGAATGGATTAAACTTCTACGGGAAACTCCTATCTCCGGTACCTGTGCTGTGGCTTGCCTCGGCCTAAGCCATATAAACTCGTGCTGCAATAGATAAAAACTATGGGGGCGTAAGCTAACTAGCTTAGTGAGTAATAACTTCCATAACACAATTAAATACAATCATTCAAGCAAGTGATTATTCAAGCAAGTGTATGCATCATACAAATGTGATCAACAAACATATGACCAACCGGAAATCATATGTGGATGGACTTGCGCCCTCCATCCCGGGTTAGCAGATTAACGAATCCTGCGGTACGACGCCGTTTAAGCTCACGGTCAACTAACAATATTTCGTTTTATGGATCACGATTAACCAACAAATTCGTTTTATGGATCACGATTAACCAACATATTCGTTTTATGGATCACGAAAAACCAACCAATGCGAATGCTCCAACCCCATCGTGATATGAATGAATCAATTTACAATTGAAGTCGAATATTCATTAATTCAATTCTTTTAGGTGACCAACAAGTATTCGCAGACATTCATCATAGATACTAGCTAATCAGTCAATAGCTTAACACCCGGTTTCGATATTCCTTAAGTTCCATTTCACATATCAACAGTAGACAACATATATAATTCCCATATACCCCATCATGCATATACAATTTCTTTTTATCTTTGCCTACACACTAGTGCCACTACATTACAATCACATTCATTAATTGAGAGTGGAAGTAAAACTCACTCGGCCATTGGACGCCATCTTCCTAGTAGTAGTAGTCGGGAGGTAGAGTGTCGTCCTGCTCGGGATCACCTACCAAGCAAGAATAATCCTAATGAGACTCTCATTATGTAACTAAATCAAGCTATACATCTAAACTAATGATTCGGATTTCTCGCTATTTGCGGAAGTTCCGACTTAAAACGGCCATAACTTGGTCATTTTAACTCGGAATTTCGCAAATTTTATATCGATCTCTATCTACTTCGAAAGATCTACTATTTCTAGTATTATTTCCAAGTTTTGAAAATAGTAAGGTCACAGGAACAGTGGGATCAGATCTGTTCCACAATGTTCCAATCTCAAAAATTTGTTTTGCTTTTGATAAGAAATGTTCCTAGTTGATGATTCATGCATGAATGATATGGGAATGAATTACTAATATGAATGCCATGTATGACTTAATATATGCATGGTCATAATTTTGTGATAATAAACTCTTATGAACTCTAAGTGTTGGAAAATTCCATAAAGGTTATTTCTAAGAAGCTATTTTTCCACATTATACTCCTTAGGGTTTCTTTGACTTTTAATCTTGTAATCCACTTGTTTCTAACTAAAAATAAGTTCTCAAAGTCTATATTAATCATGGCCTTCATTCATGCATAAAAATTCCCATTTTTCATTTGGTAAACATGTCTTTTAACAAGCTTTTTGTAAAAATCCGAATTTTCTAAATTTCATTTTCTTGCATTTTTCTTAAGGAAAACTTGTCTAATGCATTAAAAATTGAAGCTCCAATATATATATTATCTAAGGACTTCATTTAGCTTATAAAACATCCAATTTAGACTTAAATACCAAGTGTTCTTGTAGGCATGAACCTAAGTTACGAATTTTAACTATTGATCAACATTCCAATATTTTTCATTCTAACTCCACCACTTGTTTTACATTCCTATCATGCCTAAACTCATCTAAACTTATAAAAATCATTCTTCAATATACCTATTACACATACCCTTCATTTTTCTTATGAACATGAGTTAAAAATGATTTTGGTGGCTTTTAAGTAGGGTTTCATTTCATCCGAATTTCAACATTTCATATTTGACAAAGTCCTTCCTTTTTCAATGTTCTTGCTTCCTATATGTAAGATCCACTATCTAACATCTCTATACATGAACAAGACTACATTTTTATGATCATCAATGCATGAAAACAAAATAACTCTATGATCATGCATGTACATGAAATGTGGTGTCTAAACTTTAGATCTACTATATATAATGCATGAATCATGGATCTCATGGCATGAACAACAATATATGCAAGATCTCTACTTTACATGCATGAACAAGTTGATATTTAAACATAAACTCATTCTAAACACTAGATCCATGTCTTGTGATGGCTTGATATTCTTGTTCATGTGTTTTCATGTCCCTACATGCTCATTGGGATTTAAATGAGAAAACACACAAGAATAGTCTTGCCATTACAAGATTTAGGATGAACAAGGTCTAAAATCAACATACCAAAGGAGTCTAAGTGGAAATGGAAGAAATTGAGTTGAAATGTAGAGGAGAGGGAGGGGGGCTCTCGGCAATAAAGAGAAAAGAGAGAGTTTTTCTCTTTTTAAAATTTTGAAACAAGAAGAAATGAAGAGAGAGAGAGAAAAATGTTTATATGAAGTGTTAGGGTTTAGTAATAAAATGAAGTAAAAATAATTGAATTGAGGGAAACAGGGGGGGGGGGGGGGGGGGGGGGGGTGGGCGCCGGCCATCTTTGGTGTGTGTGTGTGTTTTGAAAATTGATATTTTGTAATTTAGTAAATTAAAATGTAATAAATGTGATAATTGATTAAGAGACAAAATTTCTTGGAAAAGAAAATTGAAATGAGTAGTTGTAAGGATGTAAGAATAGGGTATGGGTAGTGTGTAGTGTAGGTTGTACTTGTGAATAGTAGACAAGACATCTACTTTACCGGTTGTTCCGAAAACACGGGAAAAGCTATAACTGTAATTTTTATAGCTCGGAAAATTATGAAATTGATATTTTTGGAATCCTTATAAAATTACGGTTCTAATGAATATTCCGGAATTTTTCTGAATCCGTGGTCCGGGGCACGCTTTTCCGTAATTGAGCTCGGGAAGGCCCGGAATTGAAAAATTCCCGAATTTAAAACTTTCAAAGGTTTAGAATGTACTTTTAAACAATAATTCAAATTCATTTACTTCATAATATTTATTTTATTATAAACCGAAGGAAAGCCGGATTTAGGGTTCCTAGGCTTCACTCACTAGACTCAAACTGGACCGGATTAGGGTTTCGCTTCCAACTCCCGGGGTTTCTTGACTACTGAATACCGGGGTTTACAACCTCCCCACCTTAAATAAAGTTTTGTCCTCAAAACGGAACTGACATACCTTGCCCTTCAAATATCTCGGGGTACTTCTCCGGATTTCCTCTTCAGCTTCCCATGTTGCTTCCTCAAAGGCATGATTCCTCCATAACACTTTCACGTAGTGAATGTCTTTGTTTCGTAGCCTTTGAGTTTTCTTATCCAATATCTTCACTGGGTGTTCTTCATATGTCAGGTTTTCCTTCAACTGAATTGGTTCCAATTCCAGAATCCTTTCTGGGTCGGCAACGTATCTTCTCAAAACTGACACATGGAATACATTGTGGATCCCGGACAAATTTGGTGGCAGGGCTAGCCGATATGCTAGATCTCCGACTCTTTCCAGGATTTCGAAGGGTCCAATGTATCTCGGGCTTAACTTCCCTTGTGTACGCATCCTCTTGATACTTTTAATCGGGTTTATCTTCAGGTATACATGATCACCCACCTGAATTCAAGCTCTCTTCTTTTCAAATCTGCCCAGCTCTTTTGCCGGTCCTGAGCTTCTTTCATTTTCCCTGAATCAACCTCACTTTATCCGCGGCTTCTTGTACCAATTCCGGCCCAATTGCTACCTTTTCCACTTCATCCCAAAACAAAGGGGATCTACAACGCCGTCCATACAAAGCTTCATACGGTGGCATCTGGATGGTGGAGTGATAGCTGTTATTGTAGGCAAACTCGATTAGGTGTACATGGCTATCCCAATTCCCTTTGAATTCCAAGGCACACGCCTCAGCATGTCTTCTAGGGTTTGGATCGTCCGCTCAGACTGTCCATCGGTCTGAGGGTGATAAGCCGTGCTAAATGCAATTTAGTGCCCAAGCTCTTTTGCAAGCTTGTCCAAAACTTGGACACGAATCTCGGGTCTCTATCGGATAATCCCTGCAGGTATACCATGTAATCTTACGATCTCTCTGATATAGATCTTGGCTAACCTTTCCATTGAGTAGGTCATATTTATGGGTAAGAAATGCGCCGACTTAGTCAATCGGTCCACTATACCCATATTGCATCACAACCAGATGGAGTCTTGGGAAAACCACACACAAAATCCATGGATATCTGATCCCACTTCCATTCGGGAATGGGTAAGGGCTTTAGCAATCCGCCCGGTCTTTGGTGCTCTACTTTCACCTGTTGGCATACTGGACACTTCATCACATAATCTGCCACATCTCGCTTCATGCCATTCCACCAGTAGCGGCTCTTCAAATCTTGATACATTTTGGTGCCTCCCGGATGCATGGTATATCCGGAGTTATGTGCTTCACTCATTATTTCCTTCCTCAACTCCTCGTCCTCTGGTACACACAGCCTTCCTTTCATTCGGATCACATCTTCATCATCTACGGCAAAGTCAAGGTACTTTCCTGCTTGGGTTTCCCTTTTTATCCTTTGTATCACCTCGTCATATCTTTGGGCTTCTTTGATTCTCTCTATGAGGGTCGGTTCCAGTGCCAAGTTGGATATCTCAAGCTCAGCGCTTTGATATGAACTCGATCCTTAGCTTCTCAAACTCCTTAATCAAATCTCTTTGACTCGTGATCAAGGCGGCTACTTCCCGTGATTCTTCCGACTTAGGGCATCCGCAACCGCATTTACTTCCCTGGACAGTAATTTATTCCCAGATCATAATCCTTTATTAATTCTAGCCACCTCCTTTGTCTCATGTTTAGCTCCTTCTGTGTGAACAGGTATTTAAGACTCTTATGATCTGTATATATCTCACACCTCTGTCCGTACAGATAATGTCTCCATAACTTCAAGGCAAAGACAGCAGCTAGCTCCAAATCATGCGTAGGATAATTCTGTTCATGCGGTCTTAATTGCCGCGAGCATATGCAATGACCTTCCCCTCTTGCATCAGAACGCATCCAAGGCCATTCCTTGAGGCGTCACTATGTACCGTGTAGGGCTTTTCTGGGTCTGGTAAAACTAGAATCGGTGCCGAACCAATCGTCGCTTCAATTCCTGAAAGCTCTGTTCCCTCTTGTCCGTCCAAACGAATTTCTCATTCTTTTGAGTTAGTTGAGTCAGTGGCTTGGCTATCTTAGAGAAATCCTTCACAAACTTGCGATAGTAGCCAGCTAATCCCAAGAAACTCCTTACTTCAGTAACTGTCTGCGGTGGCTTCCAATCCACTACAGCCTTGATCTTTTCGGGGTCAACTGATATCCCATCACCAGTTACTACATGTCCAAGGAATGATATTCTGTCCAACCAAAAATCACATTTGGACACTTGGCATACAACTCATTATCCGTAAGGTTTGCAACGCCAATCGAAGATGCTCCTCGTGTTGCTCTTTGGTCTTTGAATATATGAGGATGTCGTCTATGAAGACTATCACACACTTATCCAAAAGTGGCTTATAGACTCTATTCATCAGGTCCATAAATGCAGCTGGTGCATTAGTCAGTCCAAATGACATTACCAGGAACTCGTAGTGTCCATAACGAGTACGAAAAGCCGTCTTAGGTACATCCTCAGGCTTAATCCTCAACTGATGATACCCCGAACGTAAATCAATGCGTGAGAACACACAAGCCCCTTGCAGTTGGTCAAACAAATCGTCAATTCTTGGCAAGGGATACCGATTTTTGACAGTCACTTTATTCAACTCCCGGTAGTCGATACACAATCTCATCGATCCGTCCTTCTTCTTCACAAACAAAACGGGTGCGCCCCATGGCGATACACTTGGTCTTATAAATTTCTGATCCAGAAGTTCTTGCAACTGTGTCTTTAGCTCCTTCAACTCAGCCGGTGCCATCCGGTATGGCGCTTTAGATATCGGTTCGGTGTTGGAGCCAAAACAATCTCAAAGTCAATTTCTCTTTTTGGCGGTAATCCCGGCAAAATTTCTGGGAACACATCCAAGTATTCATTCACCACTGGAATATCCTTTTCCTCACGGGTTTCCCCTTCATCCAAGACACCTCAATCGGTATTATCTCCTCATCCTCCATCATCAACTCAAACGAGCTCAACTCCCCTTCTTGGGACTAAGGTTCCTCCCACAAATTCTACTTTTTCTCCCGATTGATCATAAAAACATACTGTCCTCTTTGGCAATCCACTATTGCTTTCACTTTACTTAACCAACTCATTCCGAGGATGATTTCGTATTTGTTCATTTCCAACATTATTAAATCACTTTTGGAGTGGTGACCGTGGATTTCCAATGGACAATCTTTTATCAGTTCTCGGGTTGACACAACACTCCCTGTGGGGGTCTTAATCCTCAAGTTAACCGTGGTTGTGGCTATAGGCAATCCAAGTCGGTTGGCCAAACTATAGGTGATGAATGAGTGGGTTGCTCCCGTGTCAAATAAAACATAGGCCTCCACGCTATTCACTCGTATGTGTCCTGAGGTCAATAAACACCCATCACATATGGTCCTTAAAATACTCTTAAGGCTATCCACATAGGGTCTCTACTTCCAGCTTTCCATAACATATTCAATTTCATTTAAACAATAATCAAATTAAATAACTTAAATTTCAATTAGGAGGGGTTTCCGCTACTAACCTGTCACCAGGCCGCCATCAGCATTCTCGCTTTGATCCAAAGCTGCCAACTCCACTTCCTCATCTTCGTCTTCTTCCACCATCCATTGGCCTTCCAAATTGTACAGCCTCATACCATGCATCGCTGAAGCTGCCCGACTCCGCTCTTATTACCAGACCTCATGGGGTTGGTATTACTCGAGGTTCCGAAGGGTCGGGTGGCCACGCTTTTCCGTTGAGAACATTCGGAAGCTAAGTGCCCTTTCTCCTTGCAAATAAAGCAAGTCACTGCCAGCTTCTTCGGGCACGTATAAACCATGTGGCCAGCATCACCACAAAAGTAACATTTGTTCCTCAACTGCGGGCATTGCCTAGGCGCATGCGTCCCCTTACATTTCCAGCACGTGACATTGGTCTTGAACTGGGTCGGCTTGCTGCTAGACTCCTCTTTAAACCCTTGGTACGGCCTGTACCTTTTTCCTTTGAACCCTGAGCTCGAGGCATCAAACGGCCTCTTTCCAAATACCCTCTTTTCAGGCTCCTGATATTTCCTTTTTCTAGCCCCTTCAATTACCCGGGCCTTCTCTACCATCTCAGGGTAGGTCCTTACTCCAAACTCTTCCAACTTAATCCGCAACTCCTCATCTAAGCCTCCCAGGAACACTTGCTTCTTCAACTCTTCGCTATCCCTGAAAGACTCAGGTGCATACTGCAGCAAGTGGACGAACTCAGTCTCGTACTGTTCTACCGATCTCCCTTCTGCTTACATGGAGGAAATCAGCACTATATTTCACCCTCAAGCTGGAGGGAAAATAATTGTTCAGAAATTCCCGGCGAAAGGTTTCCCAAGTGGCCGGGGAAGTCAAATTCTTCTCTTGGAGTCCCACCAGACCGTGCATTATACCTCAGCATATATGTCCCATATTCCAACTGCAGATAAGGTGGATCTCGTATGCAGCAAAAGAACGCTCAACTTGAGCCAACCAGTCCTCGGCTTCATCCGGTTTACCGAACGCTCCATCAAAATACCGGTTGCTCTTAATAAAGTCCGGTAAGGAGCTTCGGTGGGGTCTCCTGTATGGCGGGGGTGGCGGCAATGGCACATTATAGGAATGCTCCTCTTGTGGAGCGGTGCCTCTGCAGTCATTTCCCGATGATCTGCGGGTGGTGGATGTGGGGCCGAATCCCGGGCACTTTGCCCTGGGTGTGGGTTCTGAACTGGATTCTGATTCTGGATGAAGTGTTCAGAAGATTGGCCAATTGTCCAATCGCATTTAGCACATCACCCTGTTGGTTTTGGGTGCAGCTCCTTGGGGGTTAGGTTGTGGCATAGCCGGTTGATCGGCTTCGTTCGAATTAGACCCTTGTTCCCGATTCCGAATTCGGTTTCGTCTGTTTATACAATGTTTAATGAATTTTTAGTATCTTTAGTAAGTTTTAAATTTCGAAGGAACAAGATTATTAACAAATTCAAAAGTTGCGAAAATCTGGAAATCAAACTCGGAAAGAAATGGAATTCATAAATCCATAAAATCATAAGGAAAATAAAATAAAATAAATAAAAAAAATTTCACACATAGAGTAACAAGTCGAAACTTCATAACAATAATGTGAATGAATGAATGTTTATGTGATCTATATGCGGTTGATGTTCTTTATGCCTCATGACTAGTATGCATGCTTTTCACAACTCCTTTTCTTTAAAACAAACTTGACCTTTTCATTACTTTAGTGAGCCATACAACAATATTACATCAAGATTTGGTCCCCAAAATTTGGCTAACTAAGTTCCAATTCCGATTCTAGACAACTTCCCTATTCCTGAGTTTAAATATATTTTTATGGATGAACATGACAAAAAAAAAAGGAGAAAAAGAACAAATAAATGCTAACTATCCTGAGATCCTAAGGCAAATTGGCATCCGTATTGCCTACTACAAAATAAGAAAATCAGGACTCCTCATGGACTTCATGGGTTAGCTAACATCCCGGTCTCTATTCATCACTAGAGTCATCGGGGGTCGGGCTAGGAGGTCGTCTCCTACTGGTAGAACCACCGTCGTCCCGTCGGATGAACAAGCTAAGGTATTCCCTCGTAGTCATCCTCCATTTCCTAGCAGGTCGGACTAAGGGTTCCGGGTTTTCACTTTCTTCCTCTTCCTCGGTACCTTGCCCTTCCCTCGGGCTTACATCATTCTCCTCACTCTAACCTCCAGCTCACCCACCTGAGTCTCTATTATCTCATTCACTCTCACTGGCTCTCCACCCATGCCTTCTACCTCCATAAGCTCGGGGGCTACAGGCTCAACTACCACCATATCAAGTACAGGGGGATTTTCATCTTCTACATAAACATCCTTCCACATCAAAGGATCAAACTCGGGCTCTACCCTACCACTATCAGGTATCTCCAGCTCTCGATTAAAATCCCATACAATCGGGTTGGGTTCCGGATTCACTTCAGCTTCCGGCTCGGCTGGTGGGGTAGGGGTTCTAGGAACTACATTCTCTTCCCAGTTAGGATCCTCCTCAGGGTCCTCTTCCTCTTCTTCTTCTTCCTCATCCTCTCCAATCACAGGTGCCCCATTCAACTGCATGCCTATATCAATAGCTGGAGGTGGAGCTATCACTCGGGGTGGAAGGATATCTAAGTAAACCGCATGCCAAGTGATGTGATTCCATGCGTCTGCTAAATTCCAGTCGGGATGATCATACAAGTTATCATGGGCATACACATATAAAGGTCCTATGGGGATCCATACTCTAAAATCTGGAGGGGTTCGGGTTCCTCCACCCTTTAAAATAAAAGTAGCTTCTCTAGTCATGGGCTCACACCCATAATCAACCATGATCCTTTCTAGAGTATAAATTGTCTCCAATTTTGTCTAGCTCCTTCTTCCTATGGGATCATACCTCAATCGATCCACTACCAAAGCCCATCTGGTATATCTCAATCCATCCTTCCACAACTTGTACATTTCCCCTATAGTCCGGGGATGTCTAGCTAAGGCAAAATCTTCACACAGCTCTCTTAGCCTCAACCTATATTCTACCATCGTCTCATCATTTCTCTTTGTGAAATTCCTGGCCCTCTCCCTGGTCTCACCCAGGGAGACCTACATCAAAACAATACTCCTAATCAGACTTAGCAAGAAAACATTTTTAACTCCATTTAACCTATTAGTTAGATTTCTAGGTCCGGTTTCTTTTAATTCTATTGTCTTGCTTTATAACCTAGTGCTCTGATACCAACTTAAACTGTCACGCCCCGTAGGGTATCCTAACGTAACAGCCCGCCACATACTAAGTAAGACTCTCGAGTTCCCTACCCGAGCCCTTCGGGACTCTTAAGTAGATGTAAAGCGTTCCTTTACGATAATAGAATACTTCCACAAATGGAGTTAAACAGTTTAATGTGGCATTCATTAGCCATAGATAATAAATCAAAACGCATAAATTATAGTTTACAAAATCTAAGGGGCATTCCCCCGCAAAAGAATAACAAGTCCGTTACAGTCATCCAGAGTCCTTAGTTTCCAATGGAAGTCTATACAAAAAGGAATGGATTAAACTTCTACGGGAAACTCCTATCTCCGGTACCTGTGCTGTGGCTTGCCTCGGCCTAAGCCATATAAACTCGTGCTGCAATAGATAAAAACTATGGGGGCGTAAGCTAACTAGCTTAGTGAGTAATAACTTCCATAACACAATTAAATACAATCATTCAAGCAAGTGATTATTCAAGCAAGTGTATGCATCATACAAATGTGATCAACAAACATATGACCAACCGTAAATCATATGTGGATGGACTTGCGCCCTCCATCCCGGGTTAGCAGATTAACGAATCCTACGGTACGACGCCGTTTAAGCTTACGGTCAACTAGCAATATTTCGTTTTATGGATCACGATTAACCAACAAATTCGTTTTATGGATCACGATTAACCAACATATTCGTTTTATGGATCACGAAAAACCAACCAATGCGAATGCTCCAACCCCATCGTGATATGAATGAATCCAATTTACAATTGAAGTCGAATATACATTATCTCAATTCTTTTAGGTGACCAACAAGTAGTCGCAGACATTCACCATAGGATACTAGCTAATCAGTCAATAGCTTAACACCCGGTTTCGATATTCCTTATGTTCCATTTCACATATCAACAGTAGACAACATATATAATTTCCCATATACCCCATCATGCATATACAATTTCTTTTTATCTTTGCCTACACCACTAATGCCACTGCATTACAATCACAATCATTAATTAAGAGTGGAAGTAAAACTCACTCGGCCATTGGACCCCAATCTTCCTAGTAGTAGTAGTCGGGAGGTAGAGTGTCGTCCTGCTCTTGATATTTTGTAATTTAGTTAATTAAAATGTAATAAATGTGATAATTGTTTAAGAGACAAAATTTCTTGGAAAAGAAAATTGAAATGAGTAGTTGTAAGGATGTAAGAATAGGGTATGGGTAGTGTGTAATGTAGCTTGTACTTGTGAATAGTAGACAAGACATCTACTTTACCGGTTGTTGCGAAAACACGAGAAAAGCTATAACTGTAATTTTTATAGCTTGGAAAATTATGAAATTTGATATTTTTGGAATCCTTATAAAATTACGGTTCTAATGAATATTCCGGAACATTTTTCTGAATCCGTGGTCCTGGGCATGCTTTTCCGTAATTGAGCTCGAGAAGGCCCGGAATTGAAAAATTCCCGAATTTAAAACTTTCAAAGGTTTAGAATGTACTTTTAAACAATAATTCAAATTCATTTACTTCATAATATTTATTTTATTATAAAACCAAAGGAAAGCCGGATTTAGGATTCCTAGGCTTCACTCACTAGACCGAAACTGAACTGGATTAGGGTTTCGCTTCCAACTCCCGGGGTTTCTTGACTACTAAGTATACCGGGGTTTACATTGACATCATAAATAAGTGGATTCATGCATACCATGAAGTGAGTCACGTTGCATTTGGGTTGTTATCCTTAGGTGAGAAGGATAGGAGGCTCATGTCGAAAGCAACACTTGGCGGAGTGTCTGAAAGCGATTGCTTGGCGGCGTTATGGAAAAGGAAATTCTTGGCAGAAGATCCGAAAGTAAGGCTCAATTCAAGTAGACTTCATATGCTTGGCGATATTGGTCGAAAGCATAAAACTTTTTATCAAAACTACTTGTTTTGAGGTTATGTATCATCAAACCCCAAATGGAGGGCACAAATCCATTCAACATATAGTTCCCATAAAACTATATGCCTTGTTTGCCCACGTGTATGTTGCATTCCACTTGTTTGATTAAATAACTTGTTTGAAATTTTATATGAAGTTATTTATGGAAATAATTCTCACTAAGCCTATTAGCTTATACCCCCATAGATATCTTTTGCAATTCCCTTATTTGTGGTTGAGGCCACGAGGACCCTGCGGTTAGGTTTTTTTTTTTTTGGATAAAGAAAATTTTAGATGAAGTTTAGTATTAGTAATGATGTACAAATATTCTTGTAATAGATTAGTGATCAAGGGAAATGTCCCTAAGTTGTAAAGATCCTTGTTATAAGTAATCGAATATTATGAATCCTCTTTTCTTAATATATTATTATATCTTCTTAAGCTTCATAATTCCACGTATGGTCCTCTAAAATTGTGAGAGCACGCCTTACACTTAATATCAAATCTTTTGGGAGTGGCTAAGGTTGTTATACTTAAGCTTTAATATTGAGTGTGGCGGGCTGTTATGTTTAGGGTACCCCTTGGGGTGTGACACTTATATAGGAAACACTTCGGACAGGAAATGCTAGCACTTATGCCAGTAGCTTATGTCGCCTTCTTGTTGGCTTTCACAAATTTAATAAAAGTCCGAGAGCTTTATGCCGGTGGCTTTTACATATAGGCCGGTAGCCTAAATACCAATTTTTTTTTTGTCAAAAGCTATTCTTCAAACATCTCTAGGTTATAGAAAAAAAAAAAAAAACATCAAGTTAATACTAAGGTGGACCATAAAACCCTCTTATTTTTCAACATATGGCAACTTTTGGCCTTTATCATAATTTATTGAAGATTTACTTTTTTTAAAGACTTGTTGACCATCATCAATGTGAGGGATGATTATTATATATCTCATTTATTAGGAATGACCAAAATTTCCTTGTCTATAATTAACAAATGGCATTCCTTTGCCTTTCTTTATAAAATATTTTTCTGTATATTACAAAAAGTTTGCGATTAAGTATTAAATTGATTACTTTAAAAATTAAAGTATTAAATTGAAGGGATAATATGACAAATGATATATGAATTTTAGAAAAATATGCAAGTAGGTATTTGAACTTCAAATTTGATTAATTTAGTACCTGAACTTTGAAATTGATCAACTTAGTACTTGAAAAACTTTAAAATTGATCAAATTAGCATTTGAAGAACTCGAAGGTACTGTTGGCATAGACAAAAGGTTCTTTTAGGTACTATATTAATGAATTTCAAAGTTCATGTGCTAAATTAATCAAATTTAAATTTTAGATACCTAATTGAATATTTTGTCCAAGTTTATATTCCATTCACAACATTAACCTTAAATTGAATTTTCGTGTAAAGTTTAGGTAACAAATTTGATATTTATCTTTAAAAAGTTATTTTTCTGGATCTTAGATTTTTGGTATATCATATAATATGTAAGAAAACATATATCAATGGCTAATTTTCCTTTTTGGTGACATTACATTATTGATAGGTTGATTAATATAAAATAGTTATATAAAAATGAAGATATAGGACATTTATTATTAAAAAAAAGTATTTGTAATATTAACCTAACATGATGCTATTTAACATGTTAAAAAGGAAGTATACATTATCATTATATTTTGTGAAATTTTAATTATTAAATTACAACCGAATTGTTATATGAGATCAAAAAGTGATTATTTGGTATGGTACAATTTACTTTATATTTTCTTTTCTATTTCTTTCTCTTAAAATTTGGCTGATTTTAATTTCTTTGCTTACATTTATAAGTGAAGGCTAGTTGAATGATATAGGCACAATCTCCCAACTCGATTTATTTAAGTTTGGTTTCATTTTTCTCTAAAATTATATTGGATAGTAACAGGGAACTCACATTTTTTGTTTGTTATCTTCTTTATCATAACTATGAATATTACAGACAATATACATATATTTTCCAAAGTCTACATTCCAAACACATGTTAAGATATTAAAATCAGGAAACCTAAAGGAAAGAAAAAAAAAAAAGAAAAAAAAGGCAATCTAAATGGATTCCAATCCAGACCAATAAGTAAGGAAAAGTGGGAATAAGTTCTTTACTTTAACTTCACCTTCTCTAAGCATTTACTTTGGTATATGTCTTAAGAATAAATTCAGATTACCTTATTGAAACAAAAGGACTTGTCACTCTTCATTTATCTATAAATGTGATGCATTATCAAGTTAATAAAGTTGCATTGTTTTCATACTTGCTTTATCCCTTGAATAAGGTTTGTGATCACAAGAAAAATTGGCTTCTCATTTTTTCCACAATCATTTGAATTCTTTTCTAAAAGAGAATGACCCTTCAATATCAAAGCAAAGAATATTACATCTGTTTCATCTTGTTATGCACCTTACTTGTGATTACCTTTTTAAGCTTTGTTGTCCAAATGTCTGGATTTGAAAATATGGTGAAACAATAAAAAAATGATGCAATTCACACTTATTTGTTTATATTTTTAATAACATGTTGAAAGATGGTTATCTTTTGCTGATTGAAGTGGATATTGTTAGGACTTCAACTTGGTGTTGTTTTGCTTTTGCAGTTAGTTTATTCTAGCTCTTATGATGGCTAAAAGCAATAATGGTGTTCAGACACTAGTTTTAGTTGGTCGTACTAGAAATGGTAAAAGTGCAATAGGAAATACCATTCTTGGAAAGAATGCATTTAAATCTAGGGCTAGCTCGTCTAGCATCACAAAGAGTTGTGAGTTGCAGAATACGATGTTGGAGGATGGCCAAACAATTAATGTAATTGACACTCCTGGTATGAACTAATGACTGGATTTTCTTTTTTAATGATGGATATTTTATAGAGAAATGGAAGCATCATTGACACAATGGATTATTTTAGGTCTCTTTGATAGTTCTACTGGAATTGAGTTTATTGGCAAAGAAATACTCAAATGCATTGATTTGGCCAAGGATGGAATTCATGCTGTCCTTGTAGTCTTCTCTATTAAAACTCGATTTTCTGAAGAAGAAGCAGCAATTTTTCATAGCTTGAGAAGTCTGTTTGGAAACAACATCGTAAACTACATGATTGTTGTTTTTACTGGAGGGGATTATCTTGAAGATAATGATGAAACTTTAGAAGATTACTTAAGTCATGAATGCCCTCAGCCTTTAAAGGTTACTAACTTATATTCTTTACTCATTGTTAATATTTTCTATTATGTTGAGCCATTTTTAATAGGAACTTAGTCTTGTCCTAATGTTTCAAATCTTTTTGGTTTTTGTTTTTGTTGTTTTTTCCCCTTCTTTAATGAAGGTTCCTCTTCTCCAATAATACCGTCATGTTTTGTTGGCTTGATATGAGTAGAGCAAAAAAACTATTTATCCCTTTCAAAGCTATTATTAAATTTAGCTTATTAGATGGATATAAAACATAGTTCATATCATTGTTGCCAAATGATAAATTGTAATTTTTTTTTCATGATAAATGGAATAGTTATTCCTTTCTTTCTTTCTTTCTTCGTCTTTCTTTATTTTCTTTTTTTTTTTTTAAAGTTATTTAGGAGATTCATGTCAAGAGTTAAGCTATAGTCTAGGAGAAAGATATATTGTTATTTTTAGATATATCCTTGATCCATTATTCATATAATTTTAATAGTAATAAAAGTGGTAGGTACCATTTTTTATATTCTACTTTTTAGTAAAAGTAATTACATTTCGACTTTATTCCATTTTATGAATGCCATTTTAGAAAATTTAATGTTGTAGTTATCTATCATGAAAAGCTTTAATCATATTTGTTTCCAATATGATCTTATATATTGTCATTCTATTTCAATTATTTGTCAAACTTGAAGCAATAGCTGCATTGTAGCATTGATCAATTTGAGTGAAAAACTTGTTATAGAAGTTTTACTCATCTAGAGGTTGCTTAATGCATCAAAAATCGATTTTCAATTAATCCATCTATTTCATTGCAAAACTCACCTAGAGGTAGACTGCTCTATTATTGATTTCATATTCTTGTAGCAATTGCAACTGAAGGATTGTTACTTGCATATCCAAAAAATTTCACTTGGAAAGGAAAAAAAATTGTGTTACTAGATATCATAAGCAATATCGCCTTTGTCGCAAGATTGAAATCTTTTGCTATTATCATGTAAATTGTATTATTTTCCCTTGTTTGACTCTCGCACATCAATAGCCATAATAAAAACTCATGATAGGTTTTTTCTTGGAGAATTTTTTTTTCTAAGTTTTTCCCCTCCCATTACTTCTGAAAAGATATTTAAGTAACTTGAATATATGAATACTTTAATACACTAAATGTTGATTAATTGCTTCATATTTTTAAGGGTAAATTTGGTGAATGTTATCTGAACTTTGACAAAATATAAAATTAGATGCTTGAGCTTTGAAATTGTTCAATTTAATACCTGAATTTTAAAATTGATTAATTTAGTAAATAAAAGAATTTTTACATACGCTACCAATACATCGTCATATTAGATAAAAATGTCATATAGGATAATGGTGTTAGTTAATTTGATGGATTAACATGTGCGAAAAATTATTTCAAGTGCTAAATTAATTAATTTCAAAGTTTAGGCACTTAATTACATATTTCGTCAAAGCTCAAGTACTATTGGCAACACTAACCCTATTTTTAAAGGCATGGTTCTCTTGAAATGGAGTCTATCTTTTTAGGAAGGAAGATGGTAATAAATTCTATATATGTGAAGACTTTGCATTTGCATAGGCCCACCA
The DNA here is from genome assembly GCA_024138025.1 of Combretum micranthum. Taxonomy (NCBI): domain Eukaryota; kingdom Viridiplantae; phylum Streptophyta; class Magnoliopsida; order Myrtales; family Combretaceae; genus Combretum; species Combretum micranthum. The sequence goes on along the minus strand of JAMXBD010002293.1, from coordinate 64,533 downwards.
CACGCTTTAGGAAACAATGCTACCCACACAACATAAAGTATGAAATATTGAAGCTTTTGACTTTAAAGAATTTAGAAGAATAAGATCATTTTTATCATATATTCAAATTCATTTAAGCTAATTTTAGCCTATTATTAAAATTTTGAAGGATATTCTCATCCTTTGTGGGAACCGGATGATGCTTTTTGATAATAAGACAAAAAATGAATCAAAGAGAAAAGCACAAGTTCAAGAGCTCTTGTTCCTTGTAAATATGGTCATCAATCAAAATGAAGGAAAACCTTACACTGACGAGTCGTTTGCTAATATGAAGGTTAGTGGATTATGTAGATTTATATAAAGCAGCTGTTTGGCATTTCCTCTATAGTAACATTAATGTCTATTTGAAGCGGCAAGAAATTATTAGTCTTTCAAGAGGATATACCAAAGCAGATTTGCCTAAGTTAGAAGAGCAGATGCAAAGAACTTATGAGGATATGCTTAAGGGAACAACAAAAATGGTAATTTTGGCATGACTTTTTGTGACTAATCTTTTTAAGCATTTTTTCGGGATAAATGTCACAAATGGTACCTAAATTGTGACAAAATATACAATTAGATTCCTGAACTTTAAAATGGTTCATTTAGTACCTAAACTTTGAAATCGATAAATTTCATATTTGAAAGAACTCGACAGAGGTAATGTTAGCATGTATAAAAAATTCTTTCAAGTACTAAATTGATCAATTTCAAAGTTCATATACTAAATTAATCATTTTCAAAGTTAATATACCTTATTACATATTTTGTCAAAATTCAGGTATCATTAGTGACATTAAACTTATTTTTCCTTTCATTTTCATGCATGGTATTAAAGGTTAATGTCATGAGTGATACCTGAAATTTGACAAAATATGCAATTAGATACCTAAACTTTAAAATTGATCAATTTAGTATTTGAACTTTGAAATTAATCAATTTAATACTTAAATGAACTTTCCATGCATGCTAATAGCACCTCGATCAAGTTTTTTTAGGTAATAAATTTAACAATTTCAAATTTTCTTATGTACTAAAATAATCAATTTTAAATTTTAGGTACCTAGTTGCATATCTTGCTAAAGTTTAGGTACCTTGTGTGATATTATCCATAGTATTAATGTAATATATAATCTATAGGGCAAAATGCAAAAGCATCCCCTAAACATTAGGAGTGGCGCAAATTGACCCTCCAAACTTCAAAAGTGTGATTTTTGACCCTCATAACTATAAAGAATTTGCAAATAAGTCCTTTTTGCACTATTCATTCAAAAAAGTGCAAAAATTTAGTGTGAAAATTGTATGGATTTTGTACAAGGATTATACAAATTTGAACAAACAAAGGTAGGAAAATATAACAAGATGGATTATTTGCAAATTCTTTATAGTTATAGGGGTCTAAAATCACACTTTTGGAGTTTGAGGGGTCAATCCACACCACCCTTAAAGTTTAGAGGGTGTCTTTGCATTTTACCCTAATTTATATGCTTGTTTAATGTTGAGTTCAAAAAGAAAAAAAAAAGGAAATGGGAAATCCATGTGGATTGTTAATTCAATTAGTGATTGATATATGTGATCATAGATTGAAATTGATTTAAGTGATGCCCACTGACTAGACTAGCCTTGCTCTACTTAATTGATAATTTTGAATCCAATATTAACTTTAGTGAAAGAGGATCATGATTTGTTTCTTTTATGGATCTTAAAAAAAGTTTTTCATTGGAAGGTTCCTAAGATGGTTGCTTATACTCTTATAGGTGTGTTAAGAGGTATTGTAAACTGGGTTTAATGATTTTGTTTATAAAAATATGATTTGCATACAAGGTCATCCTTTAACCAAGAGAATGACTACAATATATGCATATGGAATACTTTATAACTAAGTTGACAATTATATTAAATTAACTAGCTCATTCAAGTACTATTAAAGTCTAGCTTGATACATATTTATTCAAACCAACTTAATCAAGCTCCAACTTTCTTGCTACTTAGAATTTGATTGGTTCACTACAAATGAATAAGAGTAAAAAATTAATACTAATGGGTATTCATGCAATGATTAGCATACACTACTTGTCTTACATGTCCATTCATGTACGTGTATGGTTTTTTCTTAAAATTAGTTTATGATTTTGTCCTTAATGCATATCTTCATATATGTATAGCACTGTATTCAAGTTTTTTTCCTAACCTTTCAATGCTTTGAGTTGAAATGTCCATATGATGCTCTAAACTTTAAGAATAATAATTCAGTTACACATTATTCATTGGATATTCTATAAGACAAATGCCTTATAAACATATCCCTTTGAAAATTTGCTAACAAATTGAGAATAACAGTTACATGTAGTGTTTTTTTTTCTCCCACTCAAGCCAACTGTTGTATTGAGCTATTGTTTGTATGGATGGTTTTCCTAGGTGGAAGAAAATAATAAAGAGACAATTATCATGCTAGAGCAAAAATTGGCGAAAGAGGAAGCTACTAAAAAGAGGGCAAAGATGCATGCACAAGAATCTCAAATCAAGTCAAATGATGAAATTTGCAAACTGAGGGAAAGTTTAGAGGCTGCTCAAGAAGCTCAAATAAAGTCAAATGATGAAATTCACAAACTAAGGGAGAGTTTAGAGAAAGAACCTACAATAGAAGTCCGTAATGGCACAGATTGCATTATGCAGTGTCAATGCTCTCTATTAAGTTTATCAATTAAGATTGGTCCATATATATTTTCCTTTAAGATTTTAAAACAAGATATCTATAAATACTTGTAAATTGAGGAAGCGACCTTATGATACTCTAAATTTTAAGGATAATAATAATTCACTTGAATATTCTTCATTAAGTATTTTATAAGATAGACAGCTTATGAGCACATCCTTTTGAAAATTTGCTAAGAAATTGAGAATAATAGTTACATTTAGTGTTTTTTGCCCTTTTTCACACAAGTTGATTGTTGTATTGAGCTATTGATTACATGGATGGTTTTCTAGGAGGAAGCAAAGCTTAAAGAGACAATTATCATGTTAGAGCAGAAATTGGCAGATGAGGAAGGTGCGAGAAAAAGGGCAGAGATACATGCACAAGAAGCTCAAATAAAGTCAAATGATGAAATTTGCAAACTAAGGGAAAGTTTGGAGACTATTCAAGAAGATCAAATCAAGTCAAATGATGAAATTGGCAAACTGAGGGAGAGTCTAGAGAAAGCATCTACAATGGGAGTACGTAATGAAACAGAATGCACTATCTAGTGATAATGCTCTACTAAATTTATCAATTAAGACTAGTCAATATATATTTTCCTTTAAGATTTCAAAATAAGATGTCTACAAATGCTTGCAAGCAGAGGAAGTGTCCCTATGATATTCTAAATTTTAAGGATAATAATTCAATTAAATACTATTCATTGGGTATTCTATAAGAAAGATGCCTTATAATCACATCCCTTTGAAAATTTGTTAAGAAATTGAGAATAATAGTTACATTTAGTTTTTTTTTTTCTTTTTCACTCAAGTTGATTTTTGTATTTAGCTACTGATTGTATGAGTGGTTTTCCTAGGTGGAAGCAAAGCTCAAAGAGACAATTATCATGCTAGAGCAGTTGGTGGAAGAGGAAGCTATGAGAAAGAAGGTAGAGATGCATGCACAAGAAGCTCAAATCAAGTTAAATGATGAAGTTTGCAAACTGAAGGAAAGTCTGGAGTATGCTCAAGAAGCTCAAATCAGGTCAAATGATGAAATTTGCAAACTAAGGGAAAGTCTGGAGACTGCTCAAGAAGCTCAAATCAAGTCAAATGATGAAATTGGCAAACTGAGGGAGAGTCTGAAGAAAGCACCTACAGTAGAAGTACGTAATGAAATAGATTGCACTATCCAGTGATAATGCTTTCTATAGTTAATTAATTAAGACTGTTTCATATATATTTTCCTTTAAAATTTCAAAATCAGAAGTCTACAAATGCTTGAAAGTAGAGGATGTGTCCCCATGATAGTCTAAATTTTAAGAAGAATAATTCACTTTAAGATTTTTCATTGGTTATTTTATAAGACATATGCCTTATAAGCATATCCCTTTGAAAATTTGCTAAGATATTGAGAATAATAGTTACATTTAGTGTTTCTTTTTTTTTTTTTTTTTTTTTTACTCAAGTTGATTGTTGTATTGAGCTATTAATTGTATGAGTGGTTTTTCTAGGTGGTAGCAAAGCTTAAAGAGACAATTATCATGCTAGAGAAGAATTTGGTAGAACAGGAAGCTTCTAAAAAGAGAGCAGAGATGCATGCACAAGAAGATAAAATCAAGTCAAATGATGAAATTACCACACTGAGGGCAAATCTAGAGAATGTTCAACAAGCTCAAATCAAGTCAAATGATGAAATTCAAAATCTGGAGCAGAGTTTAAAAAATGCACGTACAACGGGAGGAAAAGATGGAACAGGTTGCACTATCCAGTGACAATGCTTTCTATTAAGTTCATCAATTAAGACTGTTCCATATATAGTTTCTAGTAAAATTTCAAAATAGAATGCTTGTAAATGCTCGTAAATAACTAATAATATGATAATTGTTACTTTAATAACTGGTTTTAGACTTTGAGATATGTGTATATATATAAATGATAATTATTTAGTTATGCTTAATTAGTGAAGATTATATTGGTATGCACATGGTTGATTTCTAAAGAAGGAGCAATCTAATAATAAACTGTTAGAACTTGTCAAGACCATATTAGAGGGCCTAATAGGATCATTATAAAGTTATTGTATTATGTCTATACCCACAATATTAAAATCTTTGCATGTGAGAAATTGCAAGACTCTACCTATTTATACATTCCTTATATTTAATTATATATATATTATTGTTTATTTAAAAATTAATATATGATAGTTTGCTAAAATCTTAGAGAATTGCCATTCCCTATTAAATAGTAAATAAGGAATTAACATTTGAAAATGTTTAAGCTTTAGTTATTCCCTTAACTTTATTTAGCTCACAGTCTATATTAACTCACATATGCTCCAATCTTTTTATCTGGCTAGAGATACATGAACAAAAGAGCACTTTATAGTTGTTACCTAATCCCAACATACTCTAAGACCTACAAGAGAAACTATTGGAGTATGCCACTACTTAGAGAGTATATCTATCACAAACATACGTCAAGTAAGTGCAAGCAAGTTATATTAATAAAATATATGAAATGCTAGAGACAAAAATGTGGAATACATTCATTATACTTAGGTATCCATAATCTAAATAAGGTATGGATTTACGCTCTTTGATATTAGGGTTCTAAGAACATTGTTGTGTTATAAATGCTCAAACTAAGGTTATGGTATCAATAACAAAAAAAGCACCGCTTAGGGGATACATAAATATTCATTACAATTTTTAAATTTATTACTTTCAACTTTATGTATGATAAAAAAAATCATTTTATCAACTCTAATTTTCAAAATCAAACCCCTAATCTTAATTCTTCCCTTAAGAGATAACCATTTTTGAGTCCTTACTCAAATGGACGATGATCTCTAATGTTTAAAAATTAGTTTCCCTTTTTTGTGATTGTGCCCTAGGCCAATAATTGGATATTATCATCCTTATATTTTATTAATAAAGAGGCATTTATTATTATATTACTTGCATGTTTACCTTGTAACAATGTTTATGAATAATCATGTAATTATTCTAAATGTCCCTAGATGCTCATTATTGTAGGAAGAATTATGAATTAAGTCTAATATGAGGTTTACTTGATAATTGTGAGATGATTATATGTACATAAATACAAATCAAACCCATAGGTACATGTTGGTAAGCTAAGTATTGTATCAATCCGCTATGAGATCACTATATAGATTAATGTCATAAGCAATTCTCATAATAACTATTCCAACATGAGAAAAATCATGAGCGTGGTGTGAATCATATAAACGAAGATGAGTGATTAAGATGAGATTTACCTCTCGTTATGAGAGAGAAAGCTATAGTCCCCTTGATAAGTGAGACTAAAAAATGCATAGTTCTACTTAAATAAATTGATAGTATGATCAATGTCATTTGTCTTTATTAGTCCACTAGGAAATCGAAAAATGATTAGATTGATCAATACAAGAGTGATATTATACATGCCTTATGTTTATTCTAGATATTACATGATAAAAGGATTATGATATAAGTTTTAAATTAGGTTATGTCATATTGGAAACATTCATTTAATTTAGGTAGTTATAATATCTTACTATGGGCCACTTATGACTTGTGGGCCTTAAACAAGATTTAAGCCCAATCTAAGGTGTGACAGTATATACTAGCTATGTCACGCCCCAAAGGGTACCCTGAACGTGGTAGTCCGCCGCATATAATATTAAAGCTAATGAATGACAACCTTAGTCATGCAGGAGCTTCGATATCATATGCAAGGCGTGCTTCCAAGATAGTAGGAGACTCATGGGGGTATTACGTTTAAATAGATAACAAAAGCAAGCATGAACTTAAATAGATAAACATAAGATTTTCATTTAATGATAAATTCGTACATCATCTTAGGGGCATTCCCCCACCTTAAAGTCTTTGTTCAACTATACTAATAACAAAATAAACATAAGTACCACATAAGTTTACTCTAGAGATTTTCCTAGAAGTCTATGTTCAAAACTAAAAATACATAACTTCTTCCAAAAACTCCTAATAGCTTACACTCGTACCCGGCATACGGGGCTTCTTGGGCCCAACCATAGATAATCATCCTGTAATAGAAAACTATAAGGGTATAAGAAAGGCTAGCTTAGTGAGATAATTCCATTCATAAAACATTTCCATAATTCAAACAAGTATTTAATCAAAACATATGAAAATGCACAAATCATATGAACAAGCAAGATAAACATGATTAACCGGAAATCAAGTGTAGCATGGATTTATCGCCCTCCATGACAAGGGTTGGGAGGTTACAGGCCCATACGACCATTAATATCTGCAGATTTACCGGCTCCTCCTTGCTCTGTAAACTTTCCGGCTCCTACTAGCCACCATGTAGACTTTCCGGCTCCTACCAGCCACCACTACCATTTCCTCGTTTTCCCACACGAAGAAAAGTAGTGAAACAAATATGACTCATGTATATGATATGCATGGATTAATTTCAATATTCAATTAACCAAAAAAATGTTTAGTTCAAGTTAAAGGCGATCAACACAATTCTCATCATATCAATACAAGAATCACAAATTATTTGTCAAACCAACTTTCGATATTCTTAATCTATATTCAAGCAATCATAATCTCAAGTCACATGACAATTGTTCATTTTATCTTTCTCTTAACTTCTAGTGCTTCTATTTACAAGCACAAAACAAGGAAATGTAATAAAATGCATATCTCACTCCATAATCGGTAGGTCTAATCGAAATATTCCTCCGGATAGATGATCTCGGGTCCCTCATCACCTAGACAAGATGAAATACCCAAAATGAGTCTTTCATAAAACTTCTATTCTTGAAGATCTTAAACTTCTCTTAAAATCACGGTAAAATCGTATAAGGGGAAATTCCAACTTAAAATGGACATAACTTGATTATTTTAACTCGGAATTTCGCATATAATATACCGTTTTCTACCTACTCAAAAAGATGTATGCATTTATAAGCTTATTTTCATCAAACTATGTCATTTGGGTCCCGAAAAAGCAGCGACCAGATTTGCCACGAATTTGCAAAAACTTTTTTTCCTTTTTATAAATAAAGCTCATTTGAAAAGATGAATATTTCAAGTATTTTGTAAACTTTTTGAAAGGTATATACATATATGTAATGACTCATAACAAATGGATGAAGTAAATGAAGTTGTCTCAACTTATGAAAAGTAAGGTTTTAAAAGACTTTGAACTTTGAGATTTGTTGGGATATCCATTTTACTTTTGAAAAGATTTTGAGTTATTTGAGATGAATATTCCTTTTTCTAAATTTAACCTCTTGTGATTGCTTTAAATTCCTAAGGAGTGGTTTTATTTTCTAAACTTAGATTCCAACAACTTTTAAAAGTAATAAGATGATATTTTTGTTTCTTGTAATGATTCCAAAAGAATTTCTAATACTTGATGAAGAATAAAGGGATAAGGCAAAAAGAGAAATGCCAATGGTAGAGGCAACGGTAAAGCAAAAGGTCATACCAAAGCAAAAAGGCCCAAGCCTCGACCTAAGGCCAAGCCACCCAAGGAAGGGGTTTGTTTCTTCTGCAATGAACCAGTGAATTGGAAGAGGAACTGCAAGCTCTATTTGGAAGATCTAAGAAAGAAGAAGGGTAGTGAGACTACTGCTTCAGGTATTTATGTTATACAAGTCAACCTATCTACTTCTACATCATGGGTATTAGATACTGGATGTGGGTCTCACATTTGTGTAAATGTGCAGGGTCTACAGCAAAGTAGAAAGTTAGCTAAAAGTGAAGTGGACCTACGTGTAGCAAATGGAGCAAGGGTTGCTGCATTAGCTGTGGGAAATTTTGAATTAACTTTGCCTTCTGGGCTTATTCTGGTTTTAAATAATTGTTATTATGTGCCTGCTATGAGCAGTAACATTATTTCAATTTCATGTTTGGACAAGGATGGTTTTAGATTTATTATTGAGAATAATACAATCTCCATCTATCGTGGAGACATCTTTTATGGTATTGCTCATTTGATGAATAGTCTCTATATTCTAAACTTTGATGAATCTGATCATAAGTCCATTTATAACATTAATACCAAAAGGTTCAAATCTAACAGTTTGAATCCAACTTACTTCTGGCATTGTCGTTTAGGCCACATTAATGAGAAATGCGTATCAAAGCTTCATCAAGATGGGCTTTTAGATTCATTTGAATTTAAATCATATGAATCATGCAAATCTTGTTTGAAGGGAAAGATGACAAAGGCTCCTTTTACAGGACAAAGTGAGAGAGCTAATGACTTACTGAGCCTAATACATACCGATGTATGTGGACCATTAAGTTCACCTACTAAAGGAGGTTACTTGTACTTCATTACTTTTACAGATGACTTTAGTAGGTATGGATATGTATACCTAATGAGGCATAAATCCGAATAATTTGAAAAGTTCAAAATGTTCAAAAATGAAGTACAAAATCAACTTGGCAAAAATATAAAAACGCTTCGATCAGATCGAGGTGGTGAATATTTAAGCAAGATTTCTCTGATTATCTTAAGGATTGTGGGATAATCTCACAATTGGCTCCTCCAGGAACACCACAATGGAATGGTGTTTCGAAAAGGAGAAATCAAACTTTATTAGATATGGTTCGATCAATGATGAATCAGACAGATCTTCCAATATCCTTTTGGGGATATGCCTTAGAAACTGCTGCGTTTATATTGAACAGGGTTCCATCAAAATCGGTTGAAAAGACACCATACGAGTTATGGAATGGGAAATGTCCTAGTTTGTCTTTTCTAAAGATATGGGGCTGTGATGCCTATGTTAAACGACAGGTGTTTGATAAGCTAGCAGCTAAATCTGACAAATGCTTCTTTGTGGGATATCCTAAAGAGACAAAAGGATACTACTTCTACAATCAATCTGAGAATAAAGTGTTTGTTGCTCGTAATGGTCATTTTCTAGAAAGAGAATTTGTCTGTAAAGGAATTAGTAGGAGTACGATTCAACTCGAAGAAGTTCGAGAACCACAGACTAGCATAGAACCCATGATAGATGTTTAATTAGACTCGCAATTAGTTGCTCCGCCTGAACCACTAACTGAAGGCCTACGTAGGACTGGTAGGATTCGTCACGAGCCTGAGAGATATGGATTTCTCGTTACTGACAATCGCGATGTGATGCTCATAGACCAAGATGAGCCCACATCATACCAGGAAGCAATGATGGGCCCCAACTCTAAAAAATGGTTATTAACCATGAGATCTGAAAATGCAATCCATGTATGACAATCAAGTATGGACTTTGATTGATCCACCCGATGGTGCGAAAACTATTGGATGTAAATGGGTTTTTAAGAAGAAAACTGACATGGATGGCAATGTCCATACCTACAAAGCACGACTAGTTGCAAAAGGTTTTAAACAAACTCATGGTATAGACTATGATGAAACCTTTTCACCTGTAGTCATGCTTAAGTCTGTGAGAATTCTTCTTACCATAGTTGCGTATTATGACTATGAGATATGGCAAATGGATGTCAAGACAACCTTCTTGAATGGAAACCTCATTGAGGATGTGTATATGACACAACTCGAGGGATTTGTTAATTCGAGGAATTCACATAAGGTATGTAAGCTTCAAAGGTCCATCTATGGATTGAAGCAAGCATCTCGAAGTTAGAATCTTCGTTTTGATGAAGCAATCAAAGAGTTTGATTTTATCAAGAATGAAGATGAACCTTGCATTTACAAGAGAGTTAGTGGGAGCGTAGTAGTTGTAAGCCCTAGAAAATTTCAGTAAATAATTCTACGATGAACTTCGAAAATAAACCCTAAAAATCACTTCAAATTAAAACCGAACTTTGACTAATCCTAAATCACGAACGAATTCAGAAACTTCTTAATCTTGAGAAAATGAAAATCTCTACACATAAAATAAGAATTCTTAAAATAAAATAAGAACTCAACATACTTCAATTCCAAAACCACTACGTACAACAAATTCCATACGTAACTCCGACTTAAAATCGGGTCATATAGAACCCAAAATCAGATTATTAAAAGGTAAATAACGATTAACTTTCGGAAATGAAACCCAATTCGAGAATTCCGAAAACGTTAAAAGATATTAAATACTTACAAAAATAAAATTTAAAATAAATATCTCAAATCAAATATGTTTTATGAACATAAAATATCAGTTTCCAAATTGGCAAAGATATAAACCGGAAAGTCAACCGGAAAACCTAGTCTCCAAAATTCCCGAGAAGCCATAGTAACCTAGATTCGGCGATTCCATATTCCTAAACCAAGGAGTCGGAATGAAAGAAAAAGGTGTAGTTAGTTCGTATTAATTCTAAGATGATCTAAAAGATGAGATTAACGAATTTTTGATTTATTTCGAACTCGATTGGGTACAGACTTTGAAAAGGTGCCCCGGGGCTCGAAATGTTAAATATACAATATTAGTACGGTTAGACTCGTAATTTCCTAAGCTTTCCAAATATATCAGTTTTATAATTTTTTTTATAACTAGAATTATTTGATTTTGCGATTTATTTCGTATTTTATTACTACCGGTATTTAATTGGTCTTTTGGTAATATTCACTACTTTTCATTTTACAATGTTATTATTCTTATATATAAACCCCGGTTGTCCTAGTAATCAAGTAAACTTCGAAAACCTGAAAACAAAACCCTAAACCGGTTCAGTCCAGATCTTGTGAGAAAAACCTAGAAGCCCTAAATTCGGCTTTCTTTCGGTTTTATATCTAAAGAACTTTTATAGAATAATTTAATGTGGAATATTGTTTTAAAATATATTTTAAACCTTGGAAAGTTTTGATTTCAAAAAATTTTCTATTCCAGGCTCTCCCGAGCTCCATTACGGAAAAGCAAGCCCTGGAACTAGAAACTCAAAAAAATATTCCGGAATACTCCTTAGAACCAAAATTTTATAAGGATTTCAAAAATATGAGTTTTATAATTTTCCGAGCCATAAAATTACAGTTATAGCTTTTTTCCTGTATTTTCTTTATTACCGGTAAAGTAGATGTCTTGTCTACTATTTATTACTATTCGTAAGTACAACCTACACGTACACCCATACCCTAGTCTTACATCCTTACAAATACTCAATTATATTTTCTTTTTCAAGAAATTTTTGTTTCTTACAAATTATTACATTTAACACTTATATTACACAAATTCCAATTTTTCAAACAAATTCAACTCTCCCTCTCTCTCCTCCTCACTTGGCCGCGGCTACTTCCCCCCAATTATGCCCCAATTTGTTTTATTTTATCTCATTCTTTATATCAAATAAACCCTAATTCCACTTAATATAAATAATCTCTTTCTTTTCTCTCTCTTCATTTTCATTTCATTTGTTTCAAAAACTCAAAAACTCTCTCTTCCTCTCCTCCATTGCCGTGACCCCCTCTCCCCTTTCTCACACACACACTTTGTTTTCTCTTCAAATTTATTACTCCACACAACAAATAGGTAAGAGATCTATACTTTAGGATCTTGAAACATGTATTGGCAAGTTCATTCATGTGTGATTCCACACAAAATTTCCATGAGCTTCAAGCTAGGGAAGTGGAAATACTTGAACATGAGATCATTGCCATCACAATGTTTTAGATCTTGTTATTTGAGTTATTATGCTATTATCTTGTTCTATTGTTAAGGTATGTTGTTACTATTAGTGATTTGTGCATATATTATTCATCATCTATTCATGATTCACATGGCTATCATAGTATTTATGCACTTATAACTAGTTTAGTAGACTAGATCTAGTTGTTTTAAGTTCATACATGCATTAGACTTTTGTTTTATGCTCTTAGATAACTTGTAGTAGCATGATGATAGTAGGAAAGCTTGAGGAAACTCAAGATCTATTTTAGTTTCAACAAAAATAACTTTTGAAAATTCGGATGGAAAATGAACCATATTTAGAAAAAATATTTTTCAACTTCAAAATGTGTATTTTTCATTTAAAATGAAGGGTTTAGGGTATAGATAACATAAATGAAAGATTTTGATGGGTAAAGTTTAGATCTATGAGCTTATTGTGCACTACCATGGGTTTCATTTATATGTATGTTCATATTATGTGTAGATCTTAGATTTAAACTTAAACAAAAATTGTAAAATTCGTATTTTGGCAAGACCCTTATTTAAAAACCACTTTCCAAGTGTCAAAATGTAATTTCTAATTAAGATAATGAAGGCTTAATATATGTATATCATCAAGACTTCTTTTTACAAGAATCAAAAGTGATTTTCAAAATAAAAATCTCATTTTCGGATTTTGGCCAAGGCATATTTTAAAAACATGTTTCCAACTCAAAAATGAAGTTTTATTGAAGATATGAAGGGCTCTTAAGATAGGATATGTAAGGAATGGATTTCATAAGCTTAGATAGATTTTATCAAAAGATATGACCAAAAATAAATTTTGTAAATTCGGATCTCAACCAAGACCAATTTTTAAAACCCATTTATCAACTCCAAAACTCATGTTTTATGCGAAAAATGAAGGGTATAGGTAATAGGTACCATTAAGTAGTGATTTTTATAAGTTGAAATGAGTTTTGATGAGATTAATGTATAAAATAAGAAATAGAATCAAGGTGGGAAATTTTGAGTTAGTAGTCAATTTGTGAAATTTGTAATTTTGAATGAAGGCCATAAGAACACCTAATATCCAAGCTCAAAATGAAAGTTTTATGTAATGAATGGACTCTTTAAGTAATAGGTACCATAAAGTCTTAAATTTTAATGCATTAAACAAGTTTTTCCCAAAGCAATCATTCAAAAAGTGGATTTTCTAAAATTCAGATTTTTGAGTAAATCATATTAGAAAACATATTTGCAAAGTGTAAAATGAAAACTTTTGTGTAAGAATGAAGTCCTTAGTAGTTATATATGGTTGAGCCTTAAATTTTCTAAGTATAAATGATTTTTACTTAAAGGAATCGCTCAAAAAAGAATTTTTGTAAAATTCAGATTTTGGAATCAATCCCACTTGAAAACATGTTTACAAAGTGCTAAATGGAAATTTTTATGTAGAAATGAAAGCCATAAGTAATAGATATAATGAAGACTCAATTTTAACAAAAATAATTATATTTTCTTAAGTAATAAATCCAAAACAAATGGACATGATCAAAGTTAGAAAACTAGATTTTTCATAGGTAGTTGTTATTATGGTCTTACAAGATAAAGAGTTATAAAATTTCCTTTTAGCAAAGATCATCAAGATCATGCATACATTAAGCTCATCTCATGTCATTCATGTTAGGGAATCATTCATATATCATGTATGCTTGATTCATCAAATAGAAACATTCCAAACATTTACAAAACTATTTTTCGGAATCGGAAACCGTTACTGATCAGATCTGATCCCTCTGTTCTGAGACTTAAATGTTTTCAAATATTGGAAATAATATTAGGAATAGATAGATCTTTCAAAGTAGATATAAATCGATATATAATTTGCGAGATTCCGAGTTAAAATGACCAAGTTATGGCCGTTTTAAGTTGGAATACTTATTAGAGCATTTCTTCCTTTTTAGGTGATCCCGAAATCAACGATTCCCTACCACCGAATTACGATTACTAGAAGACTGGTGATCCAATGGCTGAGTGAGTTTTCTCCTTATTTTGTTACCTTGATTGTGCTTGTAGTTAGTTGCATTAGAATTATAGGAACAAGATAAAAATCGATATGAATGGGGATGGGATATATGATGAGGCTGTGATGAATGTATGCCAAAGAATACTAACGCATATTGAAACCACGATTTGATTGGATAACTGCACCATTCATATTATTTCTGTTATGTGTATGATATTGGTTGGTCACTCTAAAGAATGTATGAATATTTTGACCTGAGCAAAAATTAAATTGGTCATGCATTGCATCGGACATATTGCATTTGGTAGCGTGCTACTCCTACGCAGGTCGATCGGTATGGTCCGAAGACTCATTTGGATAATGAGACCCGGTATCAGAGCTCATTCTTAGGGAACTAAGGTGCACCGGGGATGCATTCCATGTGTGAGCCTAGCCGAGTCGAGTGCTATGAGCCGAGGGCTTAGGGACTAGCAGTGGTCATATAGACTTCAATACCATCCCTAACCCAAGATACGGAGGGCATAAATCCATTTTGTGTGTGGGTTTTGGATACCCATACATAATTGTTTGCTCACGTGTTAGTTCATGCATAGCATATGGTTGATTATAACTTGCTTGTTATGGTACGGAATTAAGGGAATTCTCACTAAGCTAGTGTAGCTTATACTCCAATAGTTGTTTAAATGAACATGTTATCTCAAGTACGCTAAATGGGAACCGTGATGGTTGGAGCCCAGAATGACTTTGGGATTTCGGCAAGGAATAAGAATTATTGAAGTTATCAGCTAGTTTTATGATTTGCCTTGTAATAGTTTTATGAAGTGGAATCTTTTGATGAATGTAATTGAAGTTTAATGATTTGTATTTTGAAGTATAATGATTCGTATATGAAGTATAGTGATTTGTATGTGAAGAATAGTAAATTGTATTTCCTTTTGCGTTGTTACTCAAGCTATATCAACGTAAAATGTATTACTCCGATGAGTCTCCTCCATGTGTTAGACACCTTGTACATAGTATGGAAGCCTTCGCATGACTGAGGTGGTCATTCTTAGGCTTTAATATTGTGTATGATGGATTGCCACGTTTAGAGTACCATTCAAGGCATGACAGTAGTTTTCTTGGTACTTTACGTAGACGACATATTGCTCATTGGAAATAATATTCCTACATTACAAAAGGTCAAAACATGGTTAGGAAATTGTTTCTCAATGAAGGACTTAGGTGAGGCTCCCTATATTCTAGGCATCAATATCTATAGAGATAGATCTAGAATGACAATTAGCCTAAGTCAGAGTGCATACATTGACAAGGTACTAAAAAGGTTTAGTATGGAGAATTCCAAAAGAGGATTTCTGCCAGTATCACATGGAATCAAATTGAGTAAGACTCAATGTACCACTTCAAAAGAAGAATGGGAACGCATGAGTAGGATTCCATACGCCTCAGCTATTGGTTCCATCATGTATGCCATGTTATGCACTCAACCAGTTGTCGCTTATGCTTTAAGCATCACAAGTAGGTACCAATCAGATCCAGGTGAAAGTCACTAGATAGCAGTCAAAAACATTCTAAAGTACTTAAGAAGGACTAAGGATGTGTTTTTGACATATAGAGGTCAGGAAGGTGATCTTGTAGTAAATGGTTACATAGATGCCAGCTTCCAATATGATTCAGATGATTTTTTATTGCAATCTGGTTATGTATTTTGTTTGAATGGAGGTTGTAAGCTGGAAGAGTTCCAAATAGGACACGGTTGTAGATTCTACTACGGAGGTTGAGTACATAGCAGCATCAGATGCAGCTAAGGAAGCAGTTTGGATCAAGAAGTTCATTAGTACATTAGGAGTTATTCCTAGCATTGCAAATCTAGTGGACCTTTATTGTGACAATAATGGGACCATTGCATAAGCTAAGAAACCAAGATCACACCAGCTTTCCAAACACATACTCAGGCGTTACCATCTCATTCGAGAAATCATTGAAAGAGGAGATGTTGAGATATGCAGAGTACCCACAAATGACAATGTTGCAAATCCATTGACTAAGCCTCTTCCCCAGTCTAAACATGATAGTCATACTAGAGCACTGGGCGTTAGACTTATGATTGAGTAGACCTAATGCAAGTGAGAGATTGCCACTGATGTACCATAGCACATATGGATTTTATGTCATTTGGATATTTATTATCCTTATAAGCCATTCTATTTTTCAAGGTTTATTATTGGCCTTTTTACCTTGATAAAATAATTCCATGAGTAATTTTGTTATTCCTTATGTCATTAAATTATGTGACTTTAATAGTAAAACCATAAGGGAATAAATAGCTTTATTCTAAATTATCCCTAATCGTTCATTATATGGAATAATAATGAATTAAGATTAGTATGTACGCTGGATGATGGTCATGTTTTACTGATCATGGATATAAGATATCATTTCAGCACATAGATACATGTAAGAGTACATTGTATTGGAATGACCAATTATGAGAATACCATATGGATCAAAATGATAAGTATTTCTCATTACAGTAATTATTTAAGTCCTTTGACTTGATGACACCATAGATTCCTACATAACAAACTCCATATTTTAATTCAGTTCTTTATCATCTTTAATAAGATAATTATAAGACTGCTTTTGGATATGGAATAAGTTATGTGGAGGAATGTGAGTGTTCATGAGGGAATTTTTCCCTCTCATTAAATTGAGAGAGATATCTTTTGGGCCTCTTGTTGAGTAAGACTGAGATATGCATGGCTGTGCTCAAATGAATTGATAAGGAGTTATCAATGCTATTTATTTAAGTCAATCAAACTTTGGATTCAAGAAATAAGTGATTAAACAATATAAGTGTGTATTGATCCACACCTTATGTTTAATCATAAGATATCACGTAACAAAGGGACTAAATAATTAATTGTCTATAAGGTAAAATCGGATCACCGATCTTCACTTAATTTGGGTAGGTATAATGTCTTGCTAGAGGCCGCTTATGTCTCGTAAGTCAAAAGGGTTTTTGATCTACTGCCAACATTAAGTGAACCTACAGGGTCACACACAAAAGAATGAACTAAAAGGATCAAGGACTTGATATAAATAAGTCTGATGGGAATGATAAAGTCATTTATTAATCTTAATTTGTTAAGATTGATAAATAATTATTTAGCCTAGTGCAAGTGGGAGATTGTTAGTGTTTTTGCCCAAGGCCAAATATTTGATATTTTCATTTTATAATTTGTTAAGAACAATAAAATGATTATTCCCAATTGGATTAATAATTCTTATGTTTATAAATTATTTAATAATTTATTTCGTAAATTATTTTATAATTTATTATTATCCCTAATAAGATTAGGAGACTAAAGTTATTATTCGCATGAATAATAGACTTTAGTATAAATAGAACATAAAACGCTTTCCTAGGGTAAATGACATGTGTTGTCAAAAAAAATTTCGAAACCCTAGAGAGAGTGTGAGAAATTTGTATCTCTAGGAGCCCCTTCAAAACCAAATCTAGAAGCGTTCTAGATTGCGGTAGCACGCAAGAGGAGAATCAAAATCAAGGTCATTCTCGTGTGGATATCGTAGAGGGCGTTCGCAACATGGCAACGTCTACAGATTCGTATCATCAAATAGCTTTTTGAAATCGAAAAGGTATTAAAACTTGAACTTTTATTTTCGTTTTTGTATCTAATCAAAACCACATGGATACTGGAATTAGGGTTTTAATTTTAAAGAAAAATTCCGCTGCAAAACTAATAATAAAACCCTACAGTGTAGTACTCTTGAAGCATTCTCTACTTAACACTATCGGGAAAGAATTCTCTATAGAAGGCCTGCTGAAACATCTGCCATGTAATCATACCAAGCATGTGTCTTTTGGTGCTCAACCACTAGTTATTGGCTCTCCCAAACAGCAAATAACAGGCATATTCAGCTTTCTTGTTCTCTGGAATATCAAGAGCAGCAAACGTCTTCTCAACCTCTTCTATCCACAACTGTGCTTTGATAGTGTCACGCCCCAGAAGGTACCTTAAACGTGGCAGTCCGCCACGTATAATATTAAAGCTAATGAATGACAACCTTAGTCACGCAGGAGCTTTGATATCATATGCAAGGTATGCTTTCAAGGTAGTAGGAGACTCACAAGGGTATTATGTTTAAGCAGATAATAAAAACATGCAAGAACTTATATAAATAAACATGTAATAATCATTAGCATAAATGTCTCTTACAACTTTTTAGGGGCATTCCCCTGTTTTAATAATCTTGTTCATCTAAGCCATCATCATAAATATAACATAAGTCTACTATAGAGATTTTTCTTAGAAGTCTACATTCAAAACTAAATACATATAAACTTCTCCTAAAAACTCCTAGTTGCTTTGGCTCATGCCTGACAAACAAGGCTCCTTCGTGCCAACCACAAGTAATCATACTGTAACAAAAAGCTATAAAGGTATAAGCAAAACCAGCTTAGTGAGATAACTTCCATCTACAAAACATTTCCATAAAACACACAAGTATTTAGATAAGCATATGAGAATGCATCAATCACATGAGCAAACATAATACACACGATTAACTAGAAACCATGTGTAGCATGGATTTTACGCCCTCCATGTCGAGGGTTGGGTGGTTACTGACCCATACGACCATCAATAATTGCAGACTTACTGGTTCCTACTTGCCCTGTAGACTTTCTGGCTTCTACTTGCCCTGTAGACTTTCTGGCTTCTACTTGCCCTATAGACTTTCTGGCTCCTACTTGCTCTTTAGACTTTCCAGCTCTTACTTGCCCATGTAGACTTTCCGGCTCCTACTAGCCACCAGTACAACTCTTCGTTTCCCCACACAAGAATAGTAGTAAAAAATATATGTGACTCACAAATATGATATGCATGAATCATTTTCAATATAGGGTTATTCCATCATTGTCGAGTTCAAGTTAAAGGTGATCAAAACAATATTCATCACATCATTGTAAGAAAACATAAATTATTCATCAATTCTTCTTTTGATATTCTTAACTTTTATTCAATCCATCATGAATCCAAATCACACAATATTTCTCCATTTATCTTTTTCCTTATTTTCTAGTGCTACTGCTTACAAGCACAAACAAGGAAATGTAACTAGTAAGGGATTAACTAACTCCATGATGATCGCTCCTAGTTAAACTAATCTTTCGGGAAGGCGATATCGGTTCCTTATTCACCTAAACAAGATGAAATACCCAAAATGAGTCTTTCATAAAATTTCTATTATTGAAGATTTCTAAATCTATCTTGAATTCACGGTAAAATTAGATTGAAGGAATTTCCAACTTAAAATTGCCATAATTTGGTCATTTTAACTCGGAATTTCACATATTATATATCGTTTTCTATCTACTCGAAAAGACTATCTGTTTCTAAAACTATTTTGATCAAACTAAGTTGTTTGAGCTCTGAAATAGTGGTGATCAGATTCACCACGAATTTCACAAAACTTACATTTCTTCTTTTTATAAAAGCTCATATCAAACAGATAAACATTATAATGGTTTGTAAAACCTTTGAAATGTATTTATATACATATTCATTGACTCATATCAAATGCATGAAATTAATAAAGTTGTCTCAATCATGAATTTTTGGCAAAAGCAAAGTCTTCTAAAGATCTTGCTAGAAAATATCTCAAGTTATTTTAAATGAGTATTTTTCTTTTCCATAATTTCATTTCCTTAGTCTTTTTAAATTTCTAAAGAATGATTTTTATTTTCTTAGCTTAGTTTCTAATACGTTTTGAAAGTAGTAATAATTCTATATTTATAGAAATAATTTTCTTATTTCTTAAGATTATTCTACTTTTATGAAAGGAAATTTCTTGGTGTTTGTCAAACTAATATTGATGAAAAGTGAAGTTTAGTAAAACTTTTGTTTAATCAAGAATTTCTTTCCATTTTATGACTTTGTAAAGTGTATGTATGTGTTGTTAAAAAAAATCCCTATGTTCTTAAAATTTATAATGAACTCCTCTAACTTTCTAGAAAAAGTTTGTTAAGATAAATTCCTAAGTTGTTTATGAAAAATTACTTCCTTCTTAACAACATTTATTTCCTTGAGAGGAACTTCTATTTTAAGAAAACTTTCCCTCCGTTATCTTATTGAGACAAAAAACCAATATGTTCATGCATGTTCATGAGTATGAAATCATAAAGTTATGAAAACGTAAGAAAGATAAAAAATTAAAGCAATAAGCTAGTAAAGGAACATATCAAGTATTGGAACTTTAGCTTCATCAAGGTATCTCGGGACTAAGAATAGACTAGTCCCAAAAGAAAAAGAAAATTATTTTGACTTGATGAGAACAAGTCTAAGACTAGAAAGACTAGTCTTAAAATAACTTGAAAGTAAATAAATTGCAAGGTAAATAAATAAATTGCAAGGAAAGTAAATAAATTGCAAAATAAAGGAGCTTATATGCTCTAAAAGATATATATATCTACATAGATATATTTAGTTAAATATATATGAAAGCACCATAAAGGAAATAGATTCATGAACAAAAACAAAGTATGAACATATTATTGCTTTCTTAACCTTTATGGTTTAGAAAACACTCACTAAGCTCATACTAAGTAAATGAACAAATAGAAAACTAAAACTATTACCTATAGAAGAAGTAGAAACTAGAGAAGTCTTGAGAGAGTTTATGGAGAGATTTTGAGACAGTAATTTTAGTAAATGGAAGGTGTGAAGGAAATGGAAGGAAGAGGAGGTATTTATAGGAAAATGTGGAGGAAATTTTGTGTTAATTAAATCAATGAAAAATAAAATAAATAGAGGAAAAAGAAGAGGGGGCCAGTGCAAATGGAGTATGAGAGAAAGAGAGAGAAATTTATTTTTTTGTATTTTTGTTAATGAAAAGTAAGATATGAAAGATGTAAAGTTGTATTAAAAATGAAAATTGTAAGAAAATAGAGGTATGGTTGTAAGAAAAAATAGAGAAATAAATAGTGTAATATAAAATAGACATGACATTTAAAGTACCGGTAATAAGAAAATACGCGTATAATTGCGATATCAGATATTTTTAGTTACCAAAAAATTATGAAATTAATATTTTTGAAAACCTTTTACTTTTACGAGTCTAATGGTATATTCGGAATATTTTTACCATTCTGAGCCCCAGGACATGCTTTTCGAAAACTGTGTCCGATCGTGCTCAAAACGAAACGCAATTTAACTAATTTGATATTTTTAAGCTTTCTCATGTTATTACAAACTATTTTACATACTAAACTCTTACTTACTTTCTTAGGGTTGTTTACACGGGATTGTCAGACTTGAACGGTTATGTCTGACTAGGGTTTTGTTGGCTTTAGGATTTCCGATTAACCTTTTAATTAGGGTTTAAGCTTAATTAATCACAAAAATTTGGGGGTTTACAACCTACCCTCCTTAAGAAAGTTTTTTCCTCAAAACTTGAAGTTCATACTTGATTCTTTGAACAAACTTGGATACTTCTGGCGTATATCGCTTTCGGCTTCCCAATTGCCTCTTCATGTGAGTGATTCCTCCACAGAACTTTCACATACTTGATCTCCTTGTTTTTAAGCTTTTGCACCTTATGATCTAGGATCTAAATCGGTTGTTCTTCATATGTGAGGTTTTCTCTTAACCGTACTGGTTCCAACTCTGTGATTCTGCTAGGATCTGGCACATGCTTCTATAAAACCGATACGTAAGACACATTGTGGATTCCAGATAGGTTAGGAGGCAAGGCCAGGCGATAAGCAAGATCTTCTACTCTTTCAAGCACTTCAAAAGGTCCAATATATCGTGGGCTCAACTTTCCTTATGCTTGGACTCTGTGAATACTCTTGATGGGGTTTACCTTGAAATATACATAGTCTCCAACCTTAAACTCGAGTATACGACGTTTCATATCCGCCCAACTTTTTTGTCGATCTTATGCTTCCTCCATCTTGTTTTGAATGATTTTTACCTTGTCAACCACGTCTTGTACCAAGTCAGGTCCAATGCCCAACTTCTCTATATCGTCCCAGGACAATGGCGACTTACACCACCTTCCATACAATGCTTCGTAAGCTGGCATTTGAATTGTGGAGTGGTAGCTGTTGTTGTACGTAAATTCCACCAATGGTAGGTGTGTGTCCCAACTACCCTTGAACTCTATTACACAAGCATGCAACATATCCTCCAGAGTTTGTATTGTTCTTTCTGATTGACCATCTGTCTAAGGGTGATATGCAGTGCTAAAGTGCAACTTTGTTCCCAAACATCTTTGTAAGCTTGTCCAAAATTTAGACACGAACCTTGGGTATCGATCAGAGACTATTCCAGCAAGTACTCCATGTAAGCGTATTATCTCTCTCATGTATATTCTTGCCAACTTATCCATGGAATACGTCATGTTGATTGGGAGGAAATGAGCTGTCTTTGTCAATCGGTCGACTACAACCCATATGGCATCATATCCTACAGATGTTCTTGGTAGTCCACTCACAAAATCCATCATAATTTAATCAAGTTTCAAGAGTCCCCCTGGTATTTGGTGTTCCACTTTCACTTATTGGCATGTGGGACATTTCATCACGAAATCGACTACGTCTCTTTTGATACCATTCCATCAATAGTGGCTTTTCAAATCCTGATACATCTTAGTTCCTCCTAGGTGCATTGTACATCCCGAATGGTGTGCTTCATTCATGATTTCCATCCTCATTTCATCATCATCTGGGACACATAATCTCCCTTTCATTCTCATAACCTCATCTTCACCTATTGTGAAATCCATATACTTTCCTTCTTGCACTTCTTCTTTAATCTTTTGAATCACCTCATCGTACCATTGACCTTCCTTGATCCTTTCTACTAAGTTGGGTTCCATGACTAAGCCGACGATTTCTACTTCCACATTTTTCCCTAAAAATTCAATAATCATCTTCTCAAATTCGCTTATTAGCTCCTTCTTATCAGTGAGTAAGGTAGCTACTTCTCGATGATTCTTCCTACTTAGAGCATTTGTGATACCGTTTACTCTTCCTGGGTAATAATTTATTCCAAGGTCATAATCCTTGATGAGTTCCAACCATCTCCGTTGCTGCATATTTAACTCCTTTTGCGTGAATAGATACTTGAGACTCTTATGATCAGTGTAGATCTCACACCTTTGCCCATATAGGTAATGTCTCCACAACTTAAACGCAAACACAATGGCAGTTAGCTCCAGATCATGGGTAGGGAAATTTTGCTCATGAGGCCTAAGTTATCGCGAGGCATAAGTAGTCACCTTTCCATCTTGCATCAACACACACCCAAGGCCATTTCTAAAGGCATCGCTATGCACCGTATAAGGTTTCTCGGGGTCTGGTAGAACAAAATTGGGGTGGAGACAAGTCTTTTCTTGACTTCTTGAAAACCTTGTTCTCTTTTATCAATCCAAATGAAATTTTCATCCTTCTGAGTCAACTGTGTCACACCCCGAAGGGTACTATAAATGTGGCAGTCCGCCGTATACAATATTAAAGCCTAGGAATGACTACCTCAGTCATGCGAAGGCTTCCATACTATATATAAGGCGTCTAACACATGGAGGAGACACATCGGAGTGATATATTTTATATTGATACAACTTGAGTAACAATGTAAAGGAAATACAATTCACTTTACTTCAATTACAATTCATCCATAAATTTCGCTACACAAACTAAGACAATTCACAAAACTTAGCTAATATCTTCAAGTATTCTTTCTTCCTGTTGGAACCCCAAAGACATACTCGGCTCTAGACATCTTGATCTCCGGATAGCATTCTTGAGTTAATCTATTCATTCAAACGTCTATTAGGGTATAAGCTACATTAGCTTAGTGAGAGTTCCCTTAATTTCATACCATAACAAGTAAGTTATAAATCATCTATATGCTATGCATAAGCAAATGAGCATATAAGCATATGACTTTCCAGTAGCCATATATGAATGGATTTACGCCCTCCATTTGGGGTTGGGGTGGTCCATAAGCCATGCAACCATAATTCCAATCTCGAGTGGGGTGGTCCATAAGTCATACAACCATAATCCCGATCTCTTCCTTTTAGTTATACAACATCTGTTGTTTTATGTGGTAGTTTCAAGTGCCTACCTCACTTCCGTTAACTTAAGTAATTTTGTATCTTTAATTTTAACATGGGCCTCCACGCTTCTGCTTATATACCTTTGTCCCACCAAAGGAATACTTGCTAATGCAATGTGACTCACTACATGACATGCATGTACAGTTTATTCATATAATTATGGCATTTAATTATGTAGGTTAAGAGCGATCATAGGGAATTTTAGATAATTCAAGTCTATACTAGCTCATACAATGTTTTTACAACAAGTCTCGTCTCGATATACTTACCATTCATTCAACCAAGATTAGATCACAACTCATCACGATTTTATCTTTTCCTAATTCTAATGCCACTACGATTACAAGCACATACAAGGTAACAAAATAAGAGGAAAACTCACATGTCCATTTGTAAACCCCCAATTTTTTTGAATTCGTTTAGCATAAAACCCTAAACCGGAAGTCAACCGAAACCCTAAAGGTCAACAAAACCCTAGTTAACCATAACCGATTAAGTCCGGCATTACCGTTTTCTTTGGCCCTCCAACAGTCTATAGATTCAAAACCACTACACATGACAAATTCTATACTTAACTCTGACTTATAAAATTGGGTAATTTAGAACAAAAAAAAATATTAAAAAGTAAATAACGATAAACCTTCTGAAATAAAACTCAATTCAAGAATTCAAAAAACGTTAAGAGATATTAAATACTTACAAAAATAAAATTTAAAATAAATTTTTCAAACTAAATGTGTTGTATAAACATAAACCCTCAGTTTCCAAATTAACAAAGATCTACACCAGAAAATCACCCGGGAATCTCAAGTAGAATATAGCAGTTTTAGTCCGGAAATCTCGCGCTCTTAACCCTAGAGGCCGAGGTATAGTTTAAGTATGTAGAGTAACACGTAATAATATAAGGTCGCTTAAAAATATCATATTGATAAATTTTTGACCTATTCGAATCCGTCCAAATATAGACTTTGAAAAGCCTGTCCCCAGGCTCGAGATATAAAAAATATACCGCTAATATCGTTAGACTCGTATTTTCATAAGGATCTCAAAAATATCAGTTTTATAATTTTTCAATACCTAGAAATATCTGATTTTGCAATTATATTCGTATTTCTTTACTACCGGTAATTAACTGGTCTTTTGCACTATTCACTACTATTCATTACACAATTTTACTACTCTTGTAAACTCTTATATTCTTTTTATAAATATTTTATATATCACAGAAAATTCTATTTTTCCAAAATTTAGTTCATTTCGGGTTTTTAGGGGATCAGTTTCTGTTTAAGACCCGATACTAAAAATAAAATAAATTAATTTAATAATTAAAAAATATTAGAAAAATATTTTTATTTTCATAAAATAACTTTTTAGAATTATTCGGGTTATAAAAATATCATTTATAGTTTATTTCGCGTATTTTGATCATACCGGTAACTTATTTGATAATTCACTAAAATAAATTAATTAATTATATTATTTTAATTATGAAAATTCTGCTAAAAAATTTAGAATGCATTTTCTATTTTTGTTATTTTTATTTTAATTATAAAGAAAGTACTCTTACAAACCCATACCTATAGTACACATTTCACACATCACTTCTTTTTCACTTCAATCTTTCTACACTTCACTTATCACTTCATGGCAGAATTTTTTATCTCTTTTGCTGCCTTTTTTTCCTTTGAAATACTCCCAATTTGATTAAAATAAATCTATTTCAATCATTCTTTAATGAGTAACACATAAACTTAGTTACACATTACAATTTCAAGTAAAAAAAAAAAAAAAAAAAAAAACCAACTAAACCCCTCCCTCTCTCTTCCCAAAATCACGCCAGCCCTAGTAGAAGTCTTGGCTACCACTTCTTTTTTTTTTTTTATCTCATTTAAGTGTCTTTAAACTCATTCTACTTTCTATATATTCCCTCTCACATTCACACATTAACCCTTTATCATTCTTGCAATTTTTTCTCTCTATTTTCCTCTTTTTCTCTCTTCATTTGTTCTTGTTCTTGCAAGAACACTTGCTGCCCCTACTCAATAAATGAGCTCCCACTTACATTTCTTGAAGATGCATTAGTAAAACTCTTATTCCAAGGTTCCATAGATGATGTAGGTTGAGTATAGTAAGAGTTTTATGCATAAAATGACCTTCCATAAGCTTAAAAGCTAAGGATGATGATGCCAAAATAAAACACTCATCTTACTCATGATTATTCTTTTGTAATATTAGTATTTTCTTGCTAGCAATGGTTATATTTTGTAGATCTAACTTTTATGTAACTTTGATTATGTTTATGTTTAGATCTATGAGTTTATAGTTTACTATCATGGATTTCTATTATATTTATATCCATAGTAGATGTAGATCTTGGTTTTGAACTCAAACAAAAATGGCGAAATTCGTATCTAGGCAAGACCCATATTTAAAAACCACTTTCCAAGTATCAAAATGGAAGTTTTACTTGAAATAATGAAGGCTTAATGGGTACATATCATCAAGACTTCATTTTATATGGTTCAAAGGTGATTTTCAAAGATTATTTTTCAAAACAAAATTCTATTTTCGGATCTAGACAAAGGCATAACTTAAAAACATGTTTTCCAACTCAAAAATGAAGTTTTTATTCAAGATATGGAAGGCTCTTAAGACAGGATATGCAAGGGATGAATTTTCATAAGTTTGGATGGATTTTATCAAAAGATATGTCCAAAAACAAATTTTGTAAATTCGGATCTCAACTATGACCAATTTTGGAAACCCATTTTTCAACATCAAAATGAAGGATTTGTTTAAAAAATAAAAGGTTTATGGAATAGGTATCAATAGGAGATATTTGTTATAAGTAAATGGTAGATCCACTAATAGAGATTCTCGAAAGAGGAAGAGATTACAAAGTATAAAATTTGAGTTTTATCCTAACCTTGTGAAATTCGTATGGTTTCAAGACCATGCCTTAAAAACCCTTTTATCAACACCAAAACTTGTGTCTTATATGAAAAATAAAGAGTATAGGTCATAGATATCATCAAGTGATAATTTTTATAAGTTGAGATGGGATTTGCTAAGAAAAACATGTAGAGCAACGAGTAGAAATAAAGTAGGAAAATTTGAGTTACTTATCATTTTAAGAAATTCGTAATAATGGAGTAATGGCATGAAAACACTTACTTTCCAAACTCAAAATAGAAGTTTTATTAAAGAAATGAAGTCCTTAGTGGCTAGGTATGGTTTAGCCTTAAGTTTCTAAGTATTAAATGAGTTTACTTAAAGGAATCACCACAAGAATTTTTACAAATTCGGATTTTGGGATGAACTATATTTAAAAACATGTTTACAAAGTGTAAAATGGAAATTTTATTGAAAAATAAAGGCCTTAAGAAATATACATAATGATTACTTAATTTTAACAGAAATAAATAAATTTTATCAAGGAATTTTTCTAAAAACAAGTGGGAGTTGTCAAGAATACGAGACTAGCCTTTCTAAGTTGATTTTTCATAAAGTCTTACAAGGAAAAATTTTTCTAAAAATTTCTTTTATTTAATATCATCAAGAACATGTACACATATATCTCATGACATATCATTTATCATAGTAATTTGTTCATATTGCATGTATACTTGCTTTAGATAGTAAAAACTTCATGAACTTTCACAAAATCAATTTTCCAGTTTGGTTTTTGCTACTGATCTGAACTGATAGGATCTTTTCAAAGCTTAAAAGTTTTCAAACTTAAATATGATATTAGAATTAGATATATCTTTCAAAGTAGATAGAAATCGATATATAATTTGCTAAATTCCGAGTTAAAATGACCAAATTATGGCTGTTTTAAGTTCGAATTCCCGCGTAGGACGAGAATTACGAATTTGATAGTTTGTATGAGATAGAGTGGATTAGTTTTGAGTTGAAATACTCATTTGGGTATTTCTTTTCTTAGGTGACTTTGCTTTCGAGGATTCGTTGCCACCCAACTATTACGATTAAAATACCGGAGTCCAATGGACATGGGAGTTTTCCTCTTATTTTGTTACCTTGTTTGTACTTGTAACTAGTTGTATTAGAATTATAGGAATAAGATAAAAACCGATATAAATGGGATGGGATAGATAATGAGACTTTGATGTATGTATGCTAAAGAATACTAAAGCATATCGAAACCATGAATCGATTGGATAACTGCACTGTTCATATTGTTTTGCTTATGTGTATGATATTGGTTGGTCACTCTAAAGAATATATGAATAATTTAACTTAAGCAAAAATATATTGGTCATGCATCACATCGGTTAAGTTACATTTGATAGTGTGCTACTCCTATGCAAGTCGATCGGTATGGTCCGAGGTCACATTTGGAGAATGACACCTGGTATCAGAGTTCATTCATAGGGAACTAAAGTGCACCAGGGATGCATCCTATGTATGAACAGAGCCGAGTCGATTGCTATGAGCTAGGGGGCTTGGGGACTAGTAGCAAGTAGTGTAGACTTTCAATACCATCCTTAACCCTAGATATGAAGGGTGTAAATCCGTTCTATGTACGAGTTCTAGTTATCCTTACATAATTGTCTGCTCATGTGTTTTTTCATGCATAGCATATGGATGATTTATAACTTGCTTGTTATGGTACGAAATTTAGGGAACTCTTACTAAGTTAGTATAGCTTATAACCCATTAGTTGTTGGAATAAACAAGATGACGGGAGAATGCTACCTGGAGACCGAGATGGTTGGAGCTGAGTATGACTTCGGGATTTTGGCAGGAAGTAAGAATACTTGAAGATATTACCTAGGTCTTATGAATTGCTTTGTAATAGTTTTATGTAGTGAAATCTTTTGATGAATTGTAATTGAAGTATAGTGAATTGTATTTCCTTTACATTGTTACTCAAGTTGTATCAATATAAAATGTATCACTCCGATGTATCTCCTCCATGTGTTAGACGCCTTGTACATAGTATGGAAGCCTTCGTGTGACTGAGGTGGTCATTTCCTAGGCTTTAATATTATGTATGGCAGACTGCCACTGTAAACCCCGGTATTCTCAGTAGTCAAGGAACCCCGGAGTTGGAAGCGAAACCCTAACCCGGTCCAGTTTGAGTCTAGTGAGTGAAGCCTAGGAACCCTAAATCCGGCTTTCCTTCGATTTCATATAAAAAAATTTTATAATGTAAATGAACTTGAATTATTGTTCTAAAGTACATTTTAAACCTTTGAAGGTTTTAAATTCGGGAATTTTTCAATTCCGGGCCTTCCCGAGCTCAATTACAGAAAAGCGTGCCTCGGACCACGGATTCAGAAAATGTTTCGGAATATTCATTAGAACCGTAATTTTATAAGGATTCCAAAAATATCAATTTCATAATTTTCCGAGCTATAAAAATTACATTTACTTTTCCCTGTTTTCGGTACAAAAGTAGATGTCTTGTCTACTATTCACAAGTACAACCTACACTACACACTACCCATACCCTATTCTTACATCCTTACAACTACTCATTTCAATTTTCTTTTGCAAGAAATTTTGTCTCTTAAATAATTATCGCATTTATTACATTTTAATTAACTAAATTACAAATTCAATTTTTCAAATACACACACACACACACACATGGACTGGCTGCGCCCCCGCACCCCCCGCGCCCCCCCCCCCCCCCCCCCCCCCCCCCAATCCCCCCGTTTCCCTCTCAATTTATTTATTTTTACCTAATTTTAATTATCTAAACCCTAATTCACTTCATATATATACATATTTTTCTCTCTCTCTCTCTTCATTTTCTTCTTGTTTCAAATTGTTACAAAGTGAAAACCCTCTCTTCTTTTTCCTTAGTGTGCCGAGAGCTTCCCCCCCTCTTCCCTCTCAATTTCAACTCAAGTCTTCTTCATTTCTCCTTTAATCCTCCATTGGTAGGTTGATCTTAAGCCTTGTTCATCCCAAATCTTGTAATGGCAAGATCATTCTTGTGTGTTTTCTCATTTAAATCCCAATGAGCATAAGCAAGGACATGAAAACACTACTACAAGAATCTCAAGCCATCACAAGAAGTGGATCTAGTCATTGAATGAGTTTTGTTTGAAATATCAACTTGTTCATGCATGTAAAGTAGAGATCTTGTACATATATTGTTGTTCATGCCATGAGATCCATGATTCATGCATTATATATAATAGATCTAAAGTTTAGACATCCACATCTTCATGTACATGCATGATCATAGGGTTATTTTGTTTTCTATGCTTTGATGATCATAAAAATGTAGTCTTGTTCATGTATAGAGAAGTTACATAGTAGATCTTCACATATGGGAAGCAAGAATATTGAAAAAGGGAAGGTTTTGTTAAATATGAAATGTTGGAAATTCGGATGAAAGTGAAACCCTACTTTAAAAACCCCCAAAATCAATTTCAAACTCATGTTTCATAAGAAAAATGAAGGGCATGTGTAATAAGTATATTGAAGGAATGATTTTTATAAATTTAGGTGAGTTTAGGCATGATAGAAATGTAAAAATAAGGAGTAAAGTTAGAATGGAAAATATTGAAATATGGATGTATAGTCAAATTCGTAATTTAGGTTCATGCCTACAAGAACACTTAGTATTTAAGTCTAAATTGGATGTTTTATAAGCTAAATGAAGTCCTTAGATAATATATATATTGGAGCTTCAAATTTTAATGCATTAGACAAGTTTTTCCATAAGAAAAATGCAAGGAAATGAGATTTACAAAATTCGGATTTCTACAAGTAGCTTGTTTAAAAACATGTTTATCAAATGAAAAATATGGATTTTTATGCATGAATGACGGCCATGACTATTATAGACCTTGAAAACTTATTTTTAGATAGATAACAAGTGGATTACAAGATTAAAAGTCAAAGAAACCCTAAGGAGCATAAAATGGAAGAATAGCTTCTTAGAAATAACCTTTATGGGATTCTCCAACACTTAAGAGTTCATAAGAGTTTATTATCACAAAATCATTATGACCATGCATATATTAAGTTCATCACATGGCATTCATGTTAGTAATTCATCCCATACCATTCATGCATGAATCATCAACTAGGAACATTTCTTATCAAAAGCAAAACAAATTTTTGAGATTGGAACATTTGCGGAACAGATCTGATCCCACTGTTCCGTGACTTTACTATTTTCAAAACTTGGAAATAATACTAGAAATAGGTAGATCTTTCGAAGTAGATAGAGATCAATATAAAATTTGCGAAATTCCGAATCCATCTAGTTTAGATGTATAGCTTGATTTAGTTACATAATGAGAGACTCATTAGGATTATTCTTGCTTGGTAGCTGATCCCAAGCAGGACGACACTCTACCTCCCGACTACTACTACTAGGAAGATTGGCGTCCAATGGCCGAGTGAGTTTTACTTCCACTCTCAATTAATGAATGTGATTATAATGTAGTGGCACTAGTGGTGTAGGCAAAGATAAAAAGAAATTGTATATGCATGATGGGGTATATGGGAATTATATATGTGGCCTACTGCTGATATGTGAATTGGAACTTAAGGAATATCGAAACCGGGTGTTAAGCTATTGAATGATTAGCTAGTATCTTATGATGAATGTCTGCGAATACTTGTTGGTCACTTAAAAGAATTGAATTAATGAATATTCGACTTCAATTGTAAATTGAATCCATTCATATCATGATGGGGTTGGAGCATTCGCATTGGTTGGTTTTTCGTGATCCATAAAACGAATATGTTGGTTAATCGTGATCCATAAAACGAATTTGTTAGTTAATCGTGATCCATAAAACGAAATATTGTTAGTTGACCGTGAGCTTAAACGACGTCGTACCGCAGGATTCATTAATCTGCTAACCCGGGATGGAGGGCGCAAGTCCATCCACATATGATTTCTGGTTGGTCATATGTTTGTTGATCACATTTGTATGATGCATACACTCGCTTGAATAATCACTTGCTTGAATGATTGTATTTAATTGTGTTATGGAAGTTATTACTCACTAAGCTAGTTAGCTTACGCCCCCATAGTTTTTATCTATTGCAGCACGAGTTTATATGGCTTAGGCCGAGGCAAGCCATAGCACAGGTACCGGAGATAGGAGTTTCCCATAGAAGTTTAATCCATTCTTTTTGTATAGACTTCCGTTGGAAACTAAGGACTCTGGATGACTATAATGGACTTGTTATTATTTTTGCGAGGGAATGCCCCTTAGATTTTGTAAACTATAATTATGCGTTTTGATTTATTATCTATGGCTAATGAATGCCACTTTAAACTGTTTAACTCCATTTGCTGAAGTATTCTATTATCGTAAAGGAATGCTTTACATCTACTTAAGACTCCCGAAGGGCTCGGGTAGGGAACTCGAGAGTCTTACTTAGTATGTGGCGGGCTGTTACGTTTAGGATATCCTACGGGGCGTGACAGCTACGTTTAGAGTACCCTTCAGGGCGTGACAGTTTTCACAATGCACGTTGTCGGTGTAGATTAAAGGCTGGCAGTGTAAAGGGTAAAGCTGGCGGCATAACAACAATATAGAGCTCTTAGGTCATTTTTCTTTCAATATACGCCGGCACCTACGTCGACGGCATAAACCCCAATTTTAGCGGCATACACCATTCTACCCATTTTTCACAATTCAACACTGTCTCAACGCTAGTGGAGCCACAGCAATGTACACCAGCGATGCTCCTTCCTACGCTGATAGCGTTGAGCCGGTGTTCGATATGAAATTTTTCATCTTCCATCATATGTCTATCATGTGATCATAATATCACTATTATTAGATTTTTGTCCATATTAACCTTATAGTTTTATCTCATTGGTCACTTTTATCTTTCTTTATATATTATTCATTTGTATATTACAGCATAAGTTACTCAAATTAAGGGTTATATACTTGGATTTTTCGTTTTCAAATAAAAAGGTCATTAGTTATCTTAGTTTTTTCATCCTTAAATATTTGGAAGAAAAAAAATAAAAAAAATTCATAAAATTAGCCAAACATATAAAAATATGATATTTTTTAGAAAACCTTTTTAGGAGAAAATGTTTTCCGCTATCAAAAATTTGTGTTTTTCTTTAAGAAAAAAAGCAAGTCTTTTTTTTCCCTTCCAACTTTCCTTTTTATTATTTTTGTAAGCCCTGATTTTCTATGTAAACAAGCTTGACTTTGACAGTCGAATTGGAAATTGAAACCCTAAACTGGAATAGTAAGGGTTAGAATGAAACCTAGAACCCTAAGTCCAGCTCCACCAAGAATAAAACCATAAATCTTTTGAGAGTAAGTTAATATAGATTATAGTTCTAAAGAATATATCGAAACATAAAAAAATCACTTTTCAGAAAATTATCTATTTTGAACCCGACCGGGATTCGTTTCTGAAAACTGGCCCTCGGGACTCGAAATTAGAAAAATATATCGAAATACTCATTAAGACTGGATTTTAATAAGGAATTTAAAAATATATTTATTATAATTTTTCGATTTATGAAAAATACAGTTATAGCCTTTATATCGTATTTTCTTTACTAACCGATAACTTAATTGTCTAATCTACTATTCATTACTATTCACAAGTACAAACCCATACCCTACTCACACTCACAAACCATACCCCTACTCTTACATCCCTACAATCAAGCCTTACCTTATTATATCACATTTCTTACATTTACTTTTCCAACACATTTTATTACACTTTTAATCTGAAAAATTTGTACGAAAATTATTTCTCTTGCTCTCCTCTCCCCTATGGCCGGCGCACACTCCCCTCCATTCCCTTTTGATTTGTGTTATTTTTATTCTTTTATTTAATCATACAAACCCTAATTCAATTTCCTATATAAACTCTTTTATGCCTTTTCTTTCTCTTTCTTCATTTTCACTTTTGCAAAATTTCACAAACTCCCTCTCCTTCCTTCCCCTATTGTCGTGACACTCCCCTCCCCTTACACACTCACACAACAATTTTTCTTCTTCAAGCTTCCTTGTTTCACACACTAAATAGGTATAGATCTAAACTCTACTACCGCAAAAACATGTTGTAATATACGGAAATAAATATGAAAAATAATGAATTATGAATCATGAGATGATATAGGATAAGTTTAAGGTCAAAACAAGTAAGTTGTAAAGGCTTAAGTTTGATTGTAGAATGAATATTAAAGTTCGGATTTCTGCAATTTTTTACAGATGCTACGCTGCCTCTTAGAGAATCTAAGCCGCCGACCTAAAAACGGCGTAGGAAGGAAACAGTAGCGTTTTTCCTAAAGCTGGGTGGAACGCCGCTGGTGTACACTAGGGTTTCTCTTAACGTCTGCTAGGAACGCTACCGGTGTAGGGCATGGATTTGCTGGCGTATGTAGTAGGATTGAAGTTCTAGGACTTCAAAGCCCCGATGAACGCCACCAGTACTCGTGTAAATTTTGCCAATGTAAGGTATACGCCGACAAGATTTAAACGTACGCCGCCGGTATAGGATGGCATATGACCAAATTCTATAAATACGAGATGCGAAAAACGTTTTCGACAGAACTTTTTATTCATTTTCTTCTTGCGGCTAAAAGGCTTTTGGAGTGTTCTTGGAGACCTAGGCTTGGAGAATCATCCAGAGTGTGTTTTTTATCCAAACCAAGTGATTTTAACCTTCTCTCATGGATTAAATAATAATTTGTATGAGTTTGCTTAGGGTTTTGTTGTGTTCTTGAAGGAAAAAACGTGAGAAAGATTTAGATATCAGATTTAATCTGTCTTAGTTAGATAAGGAGTGAGTTTTATGATTAAAACAAGTATAATATTCTCATATCAGATTTATACAAATTTCATGCAAATTCTAAAGATTTTGTGATTTGTTTGCATGAAGGAAAACCCTAGATTTGGTTGGAATCCGAATTTGTGGATGTGAGTCGAGTTTTGGTGATCCAAATTAGTAAGTTTCGTCTTTTCGTTGATAAATTTAATCAATGCAAGATTAGATGATCTTTATATGTTCTTGTTATCATGTAATATTAGGGTTTTGAAGGATTATTGAGTTCTATAGATTGTGGTGGAAGATTGATCGGGTTAGACGATGCAACTTGGTGATTTCCTTTATCAGGTTATGATTTTGAGAGTTATAGTACATTAAGATTTGTTTATATTGTGTTCTTATTTGTTATACATATGTATGTTGTTAATAGGAATTTGGAGATTTGGGTTTGTTGTTGTATTGTTAATATTGATTGAAGTATTATGGAGATTCGGGAGATTTGGTTGTGGTTGAGTGTTTTCAATAAAGGATTTTTAGGAGATTCATATTAGAATTTCCTGAAACTGAGAAAAGTACGACCAATCCTTGCTTATTGTTTTTACTTATAAGTTATTATTGCTTGATTTGATGTAGGAATAGAATTTCATAATAAATCTAATTATAATTGGTTTAATTATTGTCTATTTGGTTGTATTTGGCTTTAACCAATAAAGACTTGGCAGATAGTGATACTGGTGAGGCACCATGATGATCTTGGTGTGAGGTTGTCCTTAGTAGACTCGTGCCTTGATATGATTCCGGTAGAATTAGGTGTTCTGGATTCGGGGTGTTTAGGGAGTACCCACTCATCCATATATGTATATGATTATTATTTTGAAAGAGTTGTTTGTTTTTCAATGGGGTCTGAGTAACTCCAAGTTCGGGATTAAAGTATGCCTAACACTCGACTGTGTTGTTTTGTTAGCCTAAGAAAGATAATAATATGACTAGTTGCATTAGTTTAAGTTGCATGGATTATCTGCCTATTGTATGTGCATATCCATTTATTTTTGGATTGGAGTTATCGTACTGGGCGTCGCCACTCATTCTTTTAAATTTCAGGTACAGATGAAGAAGATATAGTATATGATCTTTCTAGATATGAGTTATTCTTTGATAGTGGGGATGGCAATGGTGGATCCAACTACCCAGCAGGCAAACTAGTCTTCAGATATCAGGATTTCTAAAGAAAAGACATGTTTAGATCATTTAGAGTTGTAGTTGGATGATCATGTTGGATTTAAATGAAAAGATTTTAATGTAAATAGTTTTTAATTTCTGTTGAATTTGTTGGCTATGATATCAACTTGGATTTTATGCTTGAGATACCCTATGTGTTTACAGGTGTTAATTGTATTATTGTGGATACTTGTAAGCCCTGGGAAATTTCAGTAAATAATTTCAAGTTGAACTTCGAAAATAAACCCTAAAAATCACTTCAAATTAAAACTGAATTTCAACTAGTTCAAAAACACGAGCGAATCTAGAAATTTTCAAATCTTAAAAAGAAAAATTATTAGAATCCTTAAAAACAAAATAAGAACTCATCATACTTCAATTCCAAAACCACTATGTACGACAAATTCCATACGTAACTCCGACTTATAAAATCGGGTAATATAGAACCCAAAATCAAATTATTAAAAAGTAAATAACGATTAACTTTCGGAAATGAAACCCAATTCAAAAATTTCGAAAACGTTAAAAGATATTAAATGCTTATAAAAATAAAATTTAAGATAAATTTCTCAAATCAAATATGTTGTATAACCATAAAATATCAGTTTCCAAATTGGCAAGGATCTAACCCGGAAAAATCACCTGGAAACCTAATCGGAATACAATAGCTTAAGTCCGACAATCTAGCGCCCTTAATCCTAGAGGCCGAGATGTAGTTTAAATATGTAGAATAGCTCGTAGTAATACAAGTTTGTTTAAAAATATCAGATCGGTAAATTTTTGACCTATTTCGAGCTCGTTCGAATACAGACTTCGAAAAGCGTGTCCCGGGGCTCGAGATATAAAAAATATACCATTAGTACCGTTAGACTCGTAAATTCATAAGATTTCCAAATATATCAGTTATAAAATTTTTCGGGTTATAAAAGTTACAGTTATAACATTTTTATCACATTTTCATTATTACCGGTAATTGATTAGTCTTTTGCACTATTCACTTTTATTTTATTACACAATTTTATTATTGTTATAAAGCCTTATATTTTTAGATAAGTATTTTATATATTATAGAAAATTTTGAATTTAGTTAGTTCGAGCTTTTATGGGATCAGATTCTGTTTAATACCCGATACTAAAAAATAAAATAAATTAATTTAATAATTGAAAAATATTTTAAAAATATTTTTATTTTCATAAAATAATTTTTTAGAATTTTTCGGGTTATAAAAATATCATTTATAGCCCATATTCGTGTATTTTGATCATACCAGTAACATATTTGTTAAAATACTAAAATAATTCAAATAATTATTTAATTTTAATTATAAAAAATCTGCTATAAATATTTGGAATAAATTTCCTAATTTTATTTTATTTTATTTTATTTTATTAAGAAAGTACTTTTATAACTCATACCTTCAAGTACACATTTCACACAATACTTCTTTTTCATTTCAATCTTTTTACACTTTATTATATCAATTCATGGCAGATTTTTTACTCCTTTATGGCTGCCATTGTCCTTTAATTTACTCCATTTTGACTAAATTAATTATATTCCACACCTTCTTAAAGAAGCTACATTATACATTTATTACACAATTCAAATTCAAGTCAAATTTCAACAAATTCACTCTCTCCCTCTCCCCCAAATTCACATGCAGCTCCCCTCATTGTGGCTACCCTTGTTTTATTTTTTTTTTCCTCTTTCTTACAACTAATACACTCATTTTCTCTCTCTCCTTCATTTACTCCTTCTTTCCTTTTTCATTCTTTAGCTTTTTCTCTCTCTTTTTCCTCTCTTTTTCCTTCATTTTGTTCTTGTTTCTTCAAGAACACAAGCTGCCCCCAACTCTTTTATTAACTCCCACCCATATTTCTTAAAAATTTTTGAGCAAATCTTCTTCTCAAAGCTTCTATAGATGATATAGGTAAAGTGTAATGAAGGTTTCATGCATCAAATGACCTTCCATAAGCTTAAAAGCTTAGGATGATGATGCCAAAAATGAAACACTCCTCTTCTCCATTATTATTATCTTGTATCATAATTATTTTCTAGTTTAAAGTTGTTATATTTTGTAGATCTAACTTTTTGTAGCTTTGATTTTTGTTTATGCCATAGATCTTGCTATTTGAGTTATTATTTTTGTTATTGCTTATGATTTATGCATATATTCCTCATTCACATGTGTTCATGCATTTAAAAACTAGTATAGAAAACTAGATCTAGTGTGTTGGAGTTCATAAATGCATTAGACTTTTGTTTTATGTTCATAAGCAACTTATAGTGGCATGATGATAGTATGAATGTTTTAGAAAACTCAAGATCTATTTTATTTTCAACAAAAATAATTTTTGAAAATTCGAATGAAAAGGGAATCATATTTAGAAAAGTTGTTTTTCAACTTCAAAATGTGTATTTTTCATTTGAAATGAAGGGCTTAGAATATAGATAACGTAAATGAAAGATTTTGATGAGTAAAGTTTAGATCTATGAGTTTATAGCTTACTACCATGCATTTGTTTTATATTTATGTTCATAGTAAGTGTAGATCTTAGATTTGAACTTGAATAAAAATTATGAAATTCGTATTTTGGCAGGACCCCTATTTAAAAACCACTTTTCAAATGTCAAAATGTAATTTTTACTTAAGATAATGAAGGCATAATGTAAGTATATCATCAAGACTTCTTTTTACAAGAATCAAAGGTGATTTTCAAAAGTTATTTTCAAAATAAAAATCTCATTTTCGGATTTTGGCCAAGGCATATTTTTAAAACATGTTTTCCAACTCAAAAATGAAGTTTTTATTCAAGATATGAAAGGATCTTAAGATAGGATATGTAAGGAATGGATTTTCATAAGTATAGTGACCAAAAATGAATTTTATAAATTCGGATCCCAACCAAGACTAATTTTGAAAACCCACATATCAACTCAAAAACTCATGTTTTATGTGAAAAATGAATGGTATAGGTAATAGGTATCATTAAGTGGTGATTCTTACAAGTTGAAATGAGTTTGGATATGAGTAATGTGTAAAAGAAAAAGTAGAATCAAGATGGAAAATTTTGAGTTAGTAGTCAATTTGTGAAATTCGTAATTTTGAATGAAGACCATAAGAACACCTATTATCCAAGCTCAAAATGAAAGTTTTATGTAATGAATGGAGTCCTTATCTAATAGGTACCATAAAGCCTTAAATTTTAATGCATTAAACAAGTTTTTCCCAAATGAATCATTCAAAAAGTGGATTTTCTAAAATTCGGATTTTTGAGTAAATCATATTGGAAAACATATTTGCAAAGTGTAAAATGCAAATTTTTGTGTAAGAATTAAGTCCTTAGTGGTTATGTATGATTGAGCCTTAATTTCCTAAATATCAAATGATTTTTACATAAAAAAATCACTCAAAAACCAATTTTTACAAAATTCGGATTTTGGAATCAACCCCACTTGAAAACATGTTTACAAAGTGCAAAATGGAGATTTTTATGTAGAAATGAAAGTCATAAGTAATATATATGAGGAAGACTCAATTTTAACAAAAATAATTATATTTTCTCAAAACAAATGGAAATTATCAAAGTTAGGAAACTAGTATTCTTAAAAGAAGTTATCCTTGAAGTCTTGCAATATAAAGAGTTATAAAATTTCCTTTTAGCAAAAATCATCAAGATCATGCATACATTATGCTCATCTCATGTCATTCATGTTAGAAAATCACTCATATTGTATGTATAGCTAATTCATATAGTAGGAACATTACAAATATTTACAAAACTATTTTTCGGAAATTGAAATTGTTACTGCCCTAATCTGATTAGAACTTTTCGAAGCCTC
This sequence comes from Combretum micranthum, assembly GCA_024138025.1. Taxonomy (NCBI): domain Eukaryota; kingdom Viridiplantae; phylum Streptophyta; class Magnoliopsida; order Myrtales; family Combretaceae; genus Combretum; species Combretum micranthum. The sequence continues at coordinate 24,243 of JAMXBD010002293.1, read as the reverse complement.
AAAGTTTTCAAAACTTGAAAATAATATTAGTATTAGATAGATCTTTCGAAGTAGATAGAACTCGATATATAATTTGCGAGATTCCGAGTTAAAATGACCAAGTTATGGCCGCTTTAAATTGGAATTCCCGCTTAGGATGAGAATTGCGAAATTGATAGTTTGTAGAAGATCGTTTGGATCAGTTTGAGTTGAAATACTTATTAGAGTATTTCTTCCTTTTTTTTAGGTGATCCCAAAATCGACGATTCCCTACCACCGAATTACTTTTACTAAGAGATCAGTGATCCAATGGCTGAGTGAGTCTTCTTCTTATTTTGTTACCTTGCTTGTGCTTATAGCTAGTCGCATTAGAAGTATAGGAAAAAGATAAAAATTGATATGAATGGGGATGGGATACATGATGAGACTGTGATGAATGTATGCCAAAGAATACTAAAGCATATCGAAGCCACGATTTGATTGAATAACTGCACTGTTCATAGTATTTCTGTTATGTGTATGATATTGGTTGGTCACTCTAAAGAATGTATGAATATTTTGACCTAAGCAAAAATTTAAATTGGTCATGCATTACATCGGACATATTGCATTTGGTAGCATGCTACTCCTACGCAAGTCAATCGGTATGGTCCGATGACTCGTTGGAATAACGAGGCCGGTATCAGAGCTCATTCATGGGAACTAAGGCGCATTGGGGATGCAATCCATGTGTGAGCCTAGCTGAGGCAAGTGCTATGAGCCGAGGGCTTGGGGACTAGCAGCGGTCATGTAGACTTCGATACCATCCCTAACCCAAGATACGAAGGGCGTAAATCTGTTCTATGTGTGGGTTTCGGATACCCATGCATAATTGCTTGCTCACGTGTTTGTTCATGCATAGCATATGGATGATTATAACTTGCTTGTTATGGTACAGAACTAAGAGAATTCTCACTAAGCTAGTGTAGCTTATACCCCAATAGATGTTTAAATGAACAGGTCATCTCAAGAATGCTAAGTGGGGATCGAGATGGTTGGTGTCACGCCCCAAAGGGTACCCTAAACGCGACAGTCCACCACACTCGATATTTAAACTTAAGTATGACATCCTTAGTCATCCCATAAGTTTATATCGAGTGTAAGGTGTACTCACACAACTTTTAGGATCACACTTTGATTCGAGTAGTCTTAAGAAAGCATACATAGCATTAAGAATATAAATCACAACAAGATAAACAGTTAAACTTTACAAAAGCCAAGGGGGCATACCCCCGCCAAAATAATAGGAGTCTACATCGTTTAGCTCCAATTACACATATATGAATTCACATTAAAGAGATTTTCCTAGAAGTCCACGCCTACACTAGGTCCCGACTTCCTCAAAAGCTCTTTAATTCCATGTGATAAACCTGCACAAAATGTCCTCTCGGAACATCCAAAAATAGGAACGCTGCAACAAAAACTGTTGGGGTATAAGCTAATGCTTAGTGAGATTCATTTTCTTCAAGTAACATGCCCGACCAAGCTAAAATATCTATACAAGCAAGTTATAATTAAGCAACCATATGAATGCACAAGCATATGCAAACAAGCATATGACTTTCCGGTAGTCATAAGTGAATGAATTTACGCCCTCCATTCGGGGTTTGGGGTAGTTCATAAGTCATGCAACTACAATTCCAAAGTTGGTCCATAAGACATGCAACCATAATCCCAATCTTAAGTGGGGTGGTCCATAAGACATGCAACCACAATTTAATGTTGGTCCATAAGTCATGCAACCATAGTTTCATTATTCGAATGGGGTGGTCCATAAGTCATGCAACCCTAGTCCCCTTCATTAAAGACCCGCTGCCTCCCAGTACACCTTTGTCCCACCAAAGACATACTCGACAATGATATAAGACTCACTACGTGATATGCATGTACAGTTTATTCATATAATCATGACATTTACTTAGATAATTTAAAAGTGACCATACAATTTTCAGACATTCCAAATCTATACTAGCTCATACAAGATTATTACAACAAAGCTTGCCTCGATATACTTATCGTTCATTCATGCAAGTTTAGATCACCATTCAAACACAATTTTATCTTTTCCTAAGTCTAATGCCACTACTACTACAAGCACATCCAAGAGCATAATTAATTGAGAAATGAACTCACTTGTCCATGTAGTGAAAATCCACTAGTCGTAATAGTCCTCGGGAAGTGGTAACCCGTCCTCCAATTCACCTAGGTACAAAGAATACCCTCAATGAGCATCTCTTATGAAGTTCTATTAAACTTAACAATTTTATTTACTAAGTTCGTCAATTTCCGTCTAGGTTGAATCCTTAACTTAAAAAGGTCATATCTAACTCATTTTAACTCGGAATTTAGCTTATAATATACCGATTTATACCTACTTCGAAAGAGCTATCCATTTCTAAAGTTAATTCAAACATTTAAGGTCATTTAAGGGTCGGAAACGTACTGTACAGTAGGGTTGCGAAAATTCCAGATTTGAGCCTTTGTGAAAAATTGCCATATCTACTCTATTTAACTACTTAGACCAATATTTTAGTCCTAAGCTTGCAAGGAGATTCTCAAAACAAAATTAAGAGATTACACACTTATCTAATACCAAACATAAAGTTCAAATGAAACTTCTAAGAATCCATTTCATAAAACCGAAATTCACAAGTTGAAACTCATTGTCTTGTTTTGAGTAATTCCTTTACTAAAACTTACTTAGTTCAATGAAAATAATTTTCCTATATTATATCATCAAAGCATTCCATTTTCAATATAAAATACTTGTTTTGAGATCAAAAAGAAGGTTTTCAAAATTGGTCTCCCATAATTACGAATTTCCACTTTGAAGTTACAATGAAAACAAGACCTAAATTTTGTCTTTACAAACACTTGATTTAAGCAATACTTTTAGGAAAACTCATTTAAACTTATGAAAATTCATTCCTTAAGATATCTATATCAAGAGCCCTTATATTTTTGTCTAAATCTTCATTTTAAAGTTGAATGATGGGTTCCAAAAATAGGTCTTGGTCTTGATCCGAATTTTCATAAATTTATTTTGGACATATCTCTTGAGAAAATTCATCAAAACTCATGAAAACAACCCATTACATATTATATCTCAAGAACCCTTCATTTCTTGAATAAAATCCTCATTTGTGAGTTGAAAACATGTTTTTATTTTGGATCTTTGTCTTGATCCGAAAATACAATTTTTGTTTTTGAAAATAAACTTTGAAAATCAACTTTGATTCTTGTAAGATGAAGCCTTGATGATATACATCCATCAAACCTTCATTTTCTTAACAAAAGCTTCCATTTTAAGACTTGAAAGAGGGTTTTTAAAATAGGGCATTGACAAGTTACGAATTTTTCTTTTTCATTCCAACTTGAATCTAAGATCTACTCAATATATAACCATGAAAGCATAAGAAAAACTTAGTAGTAGGCCTTAAACTTCTAGATCTACACATAAACATAACTAAAGCTTGATAAAACTCTAGATCTACAAGCTATCACAAAACAAGAAGATAAACAAGCCTTCCATATAACAAAAATACTAAGAACAAAAGAGATCATCATCTAGAGGAGTGTTTCACTTCTTGGCATCATCATCCATAGCCTTTTAAGCTTGTGGAATGTCCTTTGATGCATGAAACATCCATGGTATCATCCTAGAACATCTTATAAGAGCAAAAGGGAAAGATTACCTCAAATAATTGCAAGAAATATGTATGGAAGCAAGAAAAATGGGACAGCTTGTTTCAAGAAGACAAGGCAAGGAAGAAGAGAAAAGAGAGGGAAAAAGAGAGAGGAAAAATATAGGGTTTAAAATGAAAGAGGGAAGGAATGAGATGTTTAATAGAGTTAAAGTGTGTTAAATAATTTAAAAAAAAAAAAAACATGCAGCTGCAAGGGAGGGGGCTGGCGTGATAGTGTAGTGTAGGGGGTGTTTAGTTGATTTAATTGTATTTTGAAAGTGTAACAAGTTGTATCCATTTCAACTAAAAGACTTTTAAAATATCAAATAATTGATTAAAAATAATGAAAAGTGGCTAATTTTATGGGGAATGGGCAGCTGCAATTTTGGGAAGAGGAGTGTAAGAAAAAGCAAAAGAAGACATAATAATGTGTAGTAATGATAATGTATGTGTACTTGAGATATGGGTTGATAAAGTGGCTTTTTGAATAAGAAAATATATAAAATAAATTAAGAAAAATATTTTTATTTAAGTAGGCAGAATTTTTATGATTTAAATAAAATAATCAATTAAATTATTTTTAGAAATTTAACAATTAGTTACCGGTAAGAGTAAAATAAGCTTATATGAGCTATAACTGATATTTTTAGAATCCGAAAAATTCTAAACTTGATATTTTTGAAATCCTTATAAAAATACGAGTCTAAAAATATTAAAGATATATTTTTAATTTTCCGAGCCCCGGGACACGCTTTCCAAAGCAGTATCCAAACGGGTTCGAAATAAGCCGAAATGAACCAATCTGATATTTTTAATAATTCAAATATTATTACGGACTATTCTAAACACTTTAATTATTTTTCGACTCCTCGATTTGCGAACTCGGGTTTTCAGGATCTAAACTGTAGGGTTTTACTCAAGATCCGTTGACTTAAGGTCTCTAGACTTTCCGGCTTAAGGTTTAGGGCTTAGAAAACAGAGGTTTACAGTTGGAGCCGAGAATGACTTTGGGATTCCGACAAGAAATGAGAATGCTTGAAGTTATTAGCTAAGTTTTATCATTTGCCTTGTAATAGTTTTATGTAGTAGAATCTTTTGATGAATTGTAATTAAAGTTTAATGAGTTGTATTTTGAAGAATAGCGAATTGAATTTTCTTTACATTGTTCTGAAGTTGTATCAACATAAAATGCATTACTCCAATGAGTCTCCTCCATGTGTTAGACACCTTGTACATAGTATGGAAGCCTTCGCGTGATTGAGGTGGTCATTCTTAGGCTTTAATATTGTGTACGGCGGACTGCCACGTTTAGGGTATCCTTCGGGGCGTGACAATATTAAAGCCTTTACGTGTCCTATTTAAGAGAGGATACGTGGTGGGTTGTAGTGCCTTCAGATTAGGGCGTTACACATGTAATGGCTATATCATTCATGGTGGATTCATAAAAATCCCTATAAGCTTCATGCTAGGGACATGAAACCACTAGAACATGAAGATCAAGCCATCACAAGTTGTGGATCCTGTGATTAAAGCTTGTGTTTTCCTCATAATCATAATATATGTTCATATAGTGATGAGTTCAAGTAGGAATCTTGCTCCTACATCATTGTCATAAGTAGTATATTTCATTTCATGAATTTAACATGACCACTATACTTAGATCTAGCTTTTAAACATTTGTTCTCTTACATGACACTATAGATCTCATGCATTTATTATGTTTAGGATGAGTGAATGGTCATAAATATCTTGTCTTATATAAATGAATGTTTTGTTACTGAAGATGAGTGTAAAAAACCAAGACATATCAAATATGAGTGTCCCACCTTGATAAAGAAAATGGAGCAATACAAAAAGAGAAATCGAGCAATGTTAGCAACATGGAGTGATTTAGATGATACAGAGAGTAGTCCAGAAGATACAGATGAAGAAAAAGAAGAAGAAGCAAATCTTTGTCTCATGGCTACCTCTGATGTACATTCTGAATCTGATAATGAAATTACTGAAGATAATATGCTTATTAAAATGAAAAAATTATTAAATGCTCTTAAAAAGGCTGACATGAAGATAACTAAATATGATAATGAAGTTAAATTGCTCAAAAATGAAAAGGAGGCTTTAAAACAAACAAATTCTTTACTTGTTGATGAAAACGACATATTAAAGCATGATCTTGAAAAGTTGCATATAGATAATGAGAAACTAAGAAAAGATAATAGTTTGTTAAAGAAAGAAACCGGTGTATTAAAAATAAAAATAGATGAGTTATTTAACTCAATAAAGAATACATTTAATAAATTCAATAAAAGTGACAAAAAGTTAACTATGTTGATTTCATCACAAAGATCGTCTTTTGAAAAACATGGTTTAGGATATGAGCATGGATCTAGTTTGATCTGAGTAAAATGTGTATGTAATTTCAGATACTACCAGCAAGTGTACTAGGTCTTGATCAAGTAATATAAAGTGAGTTGAGTATCGTTCCCATAAGGACTAAATTAATTACTAGATTGATATTAGATTTTACTAATATTTAGGCAATCAAAATATATTAATTAACTAAATAATTATATCTAATATGAATGCAACGAGATTATGAGAAGTTATATAAGATAAATGTGGGAAGGAACATAATCCATCCTAATTTTTACTAATCATGCTGAATTTATATTATATGAATAATTATAATTGTGGATATTTGTAAGAAATTGTCAATACCTAAAACTATCAAGTTTTAATAAACCATAAAATAATCTAATAGCTTCCGCTATACAAATTATCAATGGAATCTAATTTACAATCATAAATTTTCCAATTCTATAATTGTCTAATATTCTAAATTAACTTCTCCTAATTCCTTAGTGAGAAATTAAAATAAAATATTGCATGAATTGCATGGAACAATTTCTAAATTAAATTAAACTCAACTGCTTTCACAATTGTTGTTCAATCTCAATTCATGAATTCCTATGAACCCTAATTCTTTTTCCAAATTATCAGAATTCTTATTGATTCAAGTTCAATCAGAAATAAAATAGATAATTAGGATTCAATACAAATATTCCATAATTCTAATAATCCTATAATATAAGCTCAAGAATCATTTTAGCAAAATTAGGATTTCATCACATCCCACAAAGAAAAGTTTAGCTACTCATGAAAGATGATTCAATAATCAAATAAGAATATGCAATTGATAACATTATGAACAAACAATTCAGATAAATGAATTGCATAAGAAAGAGATCAGATATCACCAATTCAAATATCGCAATCTTCAATTACAACTTCTTGAAAGCTCAATTCTCTCACAAATCTCTATGAAATGCTGAAACTATTCATATACTAAAGTGTTTTCTATTTTACTTCTGCTTGTTCAACTGGAGGAGGGAAATCCCCTTTATATAGGAAAAATTTCGTGAGAAGCATTAATGGAAAATTGCAGTTTCAACTTGTACGCCAGTAGTTACAGATCCTATGCTGGCGGCTTATAGACGGCGTAAAGTTCTTTTCTTCCTTGCACCGGCAGCTTTCATCTTCGGTTACAAGTGTAGGCCGTTTCTACACCAGTGGCTTGGATATAAATCTAGCCGGCGTATATAATGAAAAATGAAAGGTTGAATCTATTTATAAGGAAAGCCGTCCTAAAGCCGACGGCTTTGATGCCGGCTTAGACAATCCATCAAATTTTGTCTTTTCATTTGTCACCGATCATGTGATATCCACTTGTCCCTTCTGATCATTGATCTACACCGCCTCAACGCCGGCGGCTTATTATTCGACGAAGGTTGTAACTTCTCTTGCACTGGCAACGTTTGAATGCTGAGCTACCAACCTTCATTCTACACTGGCCTATTCACCTTCTACGCCGGCGGCTTTCAAGCGGCGTATATTTAGTTGAGTCAAGGCTTGTAAAGCTGGTGGTGTAGGCAACAGCTTTGAATAAGTGCATCTTGTAAGCCGTCTCAATGCCAGCGGCTTTGACTTCAAAAAAAGCCGGTGTTGAATGAAACATTATAGAAGCTGGCTTCTTCTTCTTCCTACACTAGCAGCTTTAAGTTAGTGTTCTTGTCTTCTTCATTCTACACCGCCCCAAGGCCAGTGGTATAGAGGCAGGTTAAGAAATGTTATTTTGTTGGTGATGAAGGCTGGCGGTAAGCCGGCAGCTTTGGATTGGGAAAAGCCGGCGTATCCCCTGAGTTTTTCACATTTTCATTCCAAAATTTCTTGTTTTGATTTCTTTATCCAAATTAGACCTGAAACATGAATTTTAACCAAAACAAGTACCCATTCTAGCTATTTTGAACATCAATAATTTGTATATAATATGATCTTATCAATTTCCCCACACTTGAACTTTTGCTTGTCCTCAAGCAAAATAATGAAGAACAAAATTAATGAAATCTCTCATAGATAGTACATTTTTTCTAATTTAAGCATAATTTCTTTAACTTGCTTTTCTTCTATCTATTGCTCTAACCAAACGATTTTCTTATAATTAGAGTATTATAATTGAAATTGAGAATTTAATCCAAATAAAACAAGTTTTAATCTTAATCTTTAACAAAAGAACATTCTATTCAAAAAGTAAATACCCAATCCACTAAGGAAAAAAATACTCATTTAAACTTCAATGGACTTTTAGCTTTTATATATATATTCTCAGTAACACCAAATGAAAGCATGTGATATCTACTTTTTCCTTAGATTTTCTCCTTCTTTATTATAAGCCTCCTTTTATTTACAAATTTGCATTCATTTTTTTTCTTTTTTTTTCAAGCACTTATTTTCTTTTTGAGAGGTTTTTTGCCTCCATCTTTTTGCTTTTCAAAGTCCATGAATTGAACTTTTGCCTTTCTTTCCTTCTCGTTATAGTGAGTTCATTGAGTTGGCACATCCCAGGCTCATCACCTAAGTGACCAGGTTTCAAAATACCCCTAAGAACTCTTCCTCACTTTAACATTCAAGTTCAGATACTCATAACTCAAATTTTTAAGTCAGAAGAGTAGTGGCTATGCTTGTTTCTTTCTTTTTGAATGCAATAACAAATCAAAGACTTATTTTTATAAAGGATCACTAAGTTTAAAAGTTTCTTCTACCTTTTTCACTAAGTATTATAATTCAAAGAGTATATACAAACTAAAATTTCCTAGAAGTAAACCTGTTTATTTTTCACAAAAGGATTTGCCTAGCTCTTCAATTTACAATTCCAAAGTTAAAAATAAAGTAAACTTGTTTCTTAAGGATTTTACAACTTAATTCCAACTTAGTAGACCAATCACAACAGTAGGTGAGTAAGATACTTTTACAAGTTAATTTCATTTCTTTCAGTCTTTACTTTATACTATCTCCAATTCTTAAGAGATTTTCGAAAAATTTTGTCAGAATTTCCCCATACTAAACAGTGTCCTCACTGTTTCAAAATAATAGAACAGAAGAGAAAAGAAACATAAACAAAAACCTTTGTATTTTCCATTTTTGAATAAGAGCAGCAAAATTTAGAGCGGAGAGATTGTTTGTTCAGCCTTGTAAGCTCTACAAAAGAAAAAAAAAGCAATAATAAAAACTAAGTAAGCAGCACATATCAAAGTGAGTCTACCACAGGAACTTGGGTGCTCAATATATATATATATATATATATATATACAGGCCAATATCAATAAAGAACAAATGAGAGCTAGCAGGATCTCTAGCTCTCTGGCCTTAGACTGGCTCTGCTGGTGTGCTCAGGACTATGTCTCTAAGTATCTCCTGGGCTGGCTGTATGTGTGTGCTCTGAACTGAGTCTAGCTGTGTGATCTGAACTATGTTTAGACTCAGCAGATGTCTCATAGGTCATCTCATCCCCTCTCTCTGGGTTCAAACAGCAGATTGCAGTCTTCACTGCCTCAAAAATAGTCTTCCTGAATTTCTTGTTCTTCTTCCTCTCCTTTTCCTGTCTATCTCTGAGCTCCTGATTTTGCTTCTTCAACTCCTGAACATTCAGCCTAAGCTGGTCCATATCATATGCAGAAGAAGTACTGCAGGAGGAGGAGGAGCAGATGAAGATGGTATATCAGTCGGAATATCACCAGGAAAGATATCCTGGAATTCAAGCTCCTCAAAAACTGGTGGCTGAACTCCTCTAGGGTTTTTAAGCAATCCCCAGCCTATAAAAGGTGCTGATGAGATTTTCTTGCTTTCCACAAACTCATTTCCTTCAGGAGCTTCAAATATTCCCATTCCCTTCAGCAACTTGGTGATATAGCCGCCACAAAATAGGAGTCTAGTCCTAGTGTCATCAGCCTGCCTATATATGAAATTGGCTATCTCCACCCCCAAATCAATTCTATAGCCTTTAGTAAGGCTATAAAGATAAAACATATCAAATGTAGTCACCTTGCTGTGACTAGTCTTCTTGTAGCTCAATGTATGTGCAAGGATGTGGTGGACCAGCTTGTGCTCAACAGCACCAAATGCAGTTGCCAATTATTCTGAGGGAACAAATGGCTCATTTTCTCTCTCAGGAGGAATCAACTGATACCAGTAAGCCTCCTGAGTCATTTGACCTTCTCCATTAGGCCAATTGTTGGGCAAATTCAAGTTTTCCTCCTCCTCATCATACAGTCCCAGGAGTTTGCCCATCTGTTTTAGCTTTACTTCCCTGATCTCTCCCAATACCTGAAACTGAAATGTAGATTCAGCTCTGTCTGGTATATTCTTCAAAGTAGATAAGAACTCAATAGTCAAGTTCTTATATGCTGGCTCCCTGAAAGCAAATAATCTAATCCAAGCTGGATCTTGGATCATGTTTCTAATCCTATCAGTCAGCCCATATTCATCCAGTAAACTCCAATCCAAATACTGGGTGTTCAGAAAATCCATCTTCAATAGCCTCTTTTTTCTATCTTTGGCATACTCTGACTGGACAGCAGATTCCTGGTCTGAGAACCAAAAGTAGAGGCATTTGTAGTCTTTTGCTTTTTCTGTTTAGGAGCCATTCCTGCAATTTAAATTGAACTTAATTAGAACAGGAAATCAAAATTGAGTGCACTTTAAAGCTTAAATTACATGAATTTTGTTATTGCAAAGCTTTGCACAATTCCAATGAAATTCTTGTTGAATACATTCCTAAGTTATGCCTAATTCATTTACAACATGATTTCAAGCAGATTTGAATCATAGGCATATTAACTAGTGAAGATACTGACATGGAATTGATTTGAAGATCTACACTTGCTAAACAAAGTCAAAGCTGTCAGCTTAGCTTGGCCAGCTTAGACTTAAACGTTGGAATTTCAAATTTCACAAAGAGAAATGATTTTCAAAAATTTTCTCATTGAAAGTCCTGTAAACATTTCTATACCAAATTTATCTTCAAATTTTCCAGAAATTTGAAATCCCAAGTTCAAATTGGAAGGCAATTCATCAATTGGAGCTACAGAATAGTATGAAAGTTCATTTCATGCATCATATTTCAGTCAATCCAACAAAGCCCCAAATTCGAGATTAAACCTTGCTCATTAGCTCAAGAACCCTAATTTTTATTTTGTTCACCATTCATGGATCAACTAAGCAAAAATTGTAATTAACCAGGTACTGATCCGAAATCCAAGTTCAACAGACTATCAAAAACACCCAAGCTATCTATTCAATCAGAATTCGAAGTCATGTCCCATTCACCAATGTCAATAATCCTTAAGCGAATCAACAGATTGAAAACAGATGCAATGAAATGGTTTAAAGCAAAGAAAACTAAGAGCAAAAGTTATGAAAACTTACTTGTGCAAGATGGATCAAACTCAGTGGATAAAGGAATGAGGCAGTGGGGATGCGTTTATGAGAGTGAGAGAGTGTATTTGAGAGAAATGAGGAAGAGAGAGAGAGAGAGAGCATACCTGCTAAATTGGATTCTGTAAAACAAATGTCAGCATTTTTATAGAGTAAGTCGGCGGCTTACATGTCGGTGCAACAAAATTTAATTCATGCCGAGAGCAAATGGCCGGCGGCTTTCGCATGTACACTGCCGGCGTATAGGTCTACACTGGCTTGAAAGCTGGCGGCTTTCAAACCCAGATGCCAGCTTTGTTCGGGGTTCTAAAACCCTTGAAGTTTTGGTTTTATGCCGCCTTAACACTGGCGGTGTAAATAGTAAAGAGCCGGTGTAATTATTGTTGCATACGCTGGTACTAAGCTGGCGGCTTTGAGTTTCCAATTGCCGGCTTCTTTTGCGGTGCTTACCTACTTCCAAAAGTCATCTTTTGACTTGTACACCGGCTAAAAGCTGGTGGCTTAAGTCCTGCTTTTCCTTTATTTCTTAAAGCTGGCAGCTTTATGCTAGTGATGTACCCTAGGCCATATGGATTCTTTATCATTTGTATGTTTGTTATCAAGTCATTTTAATTATCAAAGTTATTTTTTGGCCTATTTACTTTGGTAATGTTATTCCTTGAATATTTAGTTATACCTTTTGTCGTTAAAGTATGTGACTTTAATAGTAGAACCATAAGCTGAATTATAATTTATTCTAAATTATCCCTAGTCACTCATTATGTGGAATGATAATGAATTAAGACTAGTATGATTGCTATATGATGATCAAGTTTTACTGATCATGGATATGGGATATCAATTCAGCACATAGATACAAACAGGATGTATTGTATTGGATTGACCAACTATAAGAATATTGTATGGATCAATGCAATAAGTATTCTTTTTTACAATGTTGTTTTAGTCCTTTGACCTAATTGGCACAATGGATTCCTATATAGCAGTTTTCATGTTTTGATTCATCTCTTCATCATCTTTAATCGGATGATTGCAAGAATAAACTTGGGCATGCAATATGTTATATAGAGGAATGTGAGTGTTAGTGAAGGGATTTGTTCATCTCATTAATTTGAGAGAGATATCTATCAGGCCCCTTGATGAGTAAGACTGAGAAATGCATGGCCATGCTTGAATGAATTGATAAAGAGTTATCAATATCATTTGTTTAAGTCAGTCAAACTCTAGATTCAAGAAATAAGTATTAGACAATATAAGAGTGTTTTGATCCACACCTTATGTTTGATTATAAGATATCGTGTAACAAAAGGACTGAATGACTAACTGTTAGTAGGTAAAGTCGGATCATCGATCTTCACTAAAATTGGGTAGACATAATGTCTTGCTAGAGACCAATTATGTCTTGTAGTCCCAAAAATATTTAAGAGATACTACCAATTTTATGTGAACCTACAGGGTCACACATAAAGAATGAATAAGATGGATCTTCGATAATCGTATTGGGAATTAATTAATTATTTATTTGTCGATTTTAATTAGATTAAAATTAACAAATAAATAAATTAACATAATAAGGATATATATGTCTTTCTAAAACCCTAATTTGTTTAGGGTAATTTGAAAAGACATAACCCTTACATATATCAGGGTAATTTGAAAAGACATAACCCTTATATATATATCAGGGTAATATGAAGGGACATAACCCTTCTATATATATTCTCTTTCTAGGTTAATTTTGATTATCTGACGCTGGCCGTCATTGAGAAAGAAAATTCGTGACCTAGAAAGAGAGTGTGAAGGATTCCCAAAGGTCGAAATTTCTCGACGTGCTAGCACACACGAAGATCTAATTCATTCGCGTGGATAGTAGAGGGAGTTAGTGTAATCTGCATCTCCCTGATCCCATCATCAAAAGAAAAATGTACACGATTCCCTTTTCTTTCTGATTTAATTGGAACGCTTGGATCCGATTGGGAATTTAAAAAAAAACGATTTTTCGCTGCACGATTCAGATTTGGATCGTAAATTCCCAACACTTTATGCTGGCTTTCATATTCTTCTTTCTCTTTTTTTTTTTTTTGTGCATAAATGACTCTAAAACATTGTACTCTAAATTATTAGAATACTTACCTTGTAATTTCTTGGAGCTTTTCTGAATTTGTTCCTCATTCTCTTTTTCCTAAAATTTTTGCATCTCCCTTGTTAATTAAAGCTCAATTTTTTATTTTGATCTGTCCACACTAAAAATTAAGTTAGCAAAAACAAAACAAATAAAACTATTCTTAAATTAAACATGGGTTGCCTCCCAAGAAGAGCTTAGTTTAGAGTCGCTTAGCCCGACTTTCCTCTTCTGGTCATGGTTCTTTAAAATTTATGACAGTGGTAGCACTATCATGATTTGTCCTTTCATAATAATGTTTGAGCAAATGCCCATTCATCTTGAAAGTCCGATTATCATCAGTTCTCAATTCTATTGCACTGTAGGAAAAAACTTTTGCAATTTCAAACGGTCCTGACCATCTTGATCTCAACTTTCCTGTAAACAACTTCAAACAAGAATTATAAAGTAAAACTTTTTGTCCAGGCAAAAACTCCCGCTTGATAATGTTTCTATCATGCCATTTCTTTGCTCGTTCCTTGTAAATACGAGAATTCTCATAAACTTCATTCCTCCATTCATCCAATTGATTCAATTGAAGCAATCTTTCTCACCTGCAGCTTTTTCATCAAAATTAAGGAATTTAATGGCCCAATATGCCTTGTGCTCAAGTTCTACAAGAAGATGACATGATTTACCAATAACAATCATAAATGGGGACATTCTAATAGGGGTTTTAAAAGCAGTTCTATAAGCCCATAATGCATCGTCTAGTTTTAAAGACCAATCTGTTCTAGATGCATTAACGGTTTTTTCCAAAATTCTTTTTATCTCTCTATTAGATACCTCAACTTGTCCACTTGTTTGGGATGATAGGGGGTAGCAATTTTGTGTGTAACACCATATTTTGACAAAAGTTTTTCAAATTGCTTGTTACAAAATGTGATCCTATCACGCCCCATTGGGTATCCTAAACGTAACAGCCCGCCACATATTATATAAGACTCTCGAATTCCCTACCCAAGCCCTTCAGGAGTCTCGTATAGATATAAAGCGTCCCTTTACGATAATAGAATACTCAATCAATGGAGTTGAGAAGTTTAATGTGGCACTCATTAGCCATAGATAATAAGCCAAAACACATAAATATACTTTACAAAATCTAAGGGGCATTCCCCCGCAAAATAATATTAAGTCCTTTACAGTCATCCAGAGTCTTTTAGTTTCCAATGGAAGTCTATACAAAATCGAAGTAAACTTCTATGGGAAACTCCTATCTCTGGTACCTGAGCTATGGCTTGCCTCGGTCTAAGCCAAATGAACTCGTGCTGCAATAAGTAAAAACTATGGGGGCGTAAGCTAACTAGCTTAGTGAGTAACAACTTCCATATCACAATTAGGGCAAATCATACAAACAAGTGATTAATCAAGAAAATGGTATGCATCAGACAAATGAGTTCAACAAACATATGACCAGCCGGAAATCATATGTGGATGGACTTACGCCCTCCATCCCGGGTTAGCAGATTAACGAATCCTATGGTACAACGCCGTTTAAGCTCACGGTCAACTGAATAATAATTCGTTTTATTGATCACGATTAACCAACATATTCGTTTTATGGATCACGATTAACCAATATATTCGTTTTATGGATCACGAAAAACCAACAAATGCCAATGCTTCATCCCCAACGTGATATGAATGAATTCAATTATATTTGAGGTCCAATAATAGATTAATCTGATTCTTGTAGGTGATCAACCATTATTCGCAGACAATCAATATAACTTCTAAGTAAGCAGCAGCAGCTTATCATCTGGTTTCGATATTCCTTAAATTCAACTTCACATATCAATAGCAGACAAGTATATAATTCCCATATACCCCATCATGCATATCAAGTTTTATCATTGCCTAAACACTAATGCCGCTATCAATACAATCACAAGCAACAATTGAGAGTGGAAGTAGTACTCACTCGGCCATGGTACGCCGGTCTTTTAGTAATAGTAATAGTAATCGGGCGGTAACGTGTCGTCTTGCTCGGGATCACCTACCAAATAAGAATAACCTAATAAGAATCTCATCACTAAACTAATTTGAGCTATGCATCTGAACTACATGAAATCGGAATTCTCGCTATTTGCGGAAGCTCTGACTTAAAACGGTCATAACTTGGTCATTTTAACTCGGAATTTCGCAAATTTTCTATCGATTTCTACCTACTTCGAAAGATCTATCCAATTCTAATATTATTTTCAATTTTTGAAAACATTAGGGTCACGGAACAGTAGGATCAGATCTGTTCCGTAACTTCTCCGATTCCGAAAAATTGTTTCGCATTTGATGAAAATGTTCCTAGTTGATGATTCATGTATAGATGGTACATGAATGAATTCCTAATATGAATATCATGTAATGAACTCAATATATGCATGGTTTTGATGATGTTTGATGATGGACTCTTATGAACTCCTAGTTTTTAAGAAATTCCTTCATGACTACTTATAAAAAGCTATTATTTCCAACCTTACATTCCCTAGGGTTTTCATGATTTTCTTCTTGAAATTTTCTTGTTATCTAAATAAAAATGAGTTCCCAATATCTATACTAATCATGACCTTCATTTGTGCATAAAAATCCACATTTTTCATTGGGTAATTATGTTTTTAAACAAGCTACTTATAAAAATCCGAATTTTGTAAATTTCATTTTCTTGCATTTTCTTTATGAGAAAACTTGTTTAATGCATCAAAAATTGAAGTTTCAATATATCTATTACCTAAGGACTCCATTTGACTCATAAAACATCCAATTTAAACTTAAATACTAGGTGTTTATATAGGCATGACTCTAAATTACGAATTTGACTATTAATCCATATATCAATATTTTTCATTCTAACTCCACTACTTGTTTTACATTTTTCTCATACCTAAACTCATCTAAACTTATGAAAACCATTCCTTAAGGGCATCTATTACATATACCTTCCATTTTTTATAAAAAAATATGAGTTTTAAAGTGGTTTTTGTGGTTTTTAAAGTAGGGTTTCAAAATCATCCGAATTTTCAACTAAGCTTTTCCAACAAAATACTTTCTTTTTCAAGTTTCTTGTCTTCTATACACGAAGATCCACCATCTAACATATCTATACATAGACAAGGCTACATTTTTATGATCATCAATGCATAAAAATCAAAATAACCATATGAACATAAATGTAGATGAAGATGTGAATGTCTAAACACTAGATCTAATAAATATCATGCATGATTCATGAGTTTCATGGCATGAACAAAAATATCTATGCATGATTCCTACTTTACATGCATGAACACAACACTATCTTCAACAAAACTCATTTAAACTCTAGATCCACTTCTTGTGATGGCTTGTTATTCTTGTACAAGTGTTTTCATGTCCCTAGCATTTGATCATTGGGATTAAATGGAAAAACACACAAGAATAGCTTTGCAATTACAAGATTTGGGAGGAATAAAGCTTGAAATCAACATACCAATAGAGATTAGAGGTAGAAATGAAGAGGAAATGAGTTGTGTGTGTGAGTGTGGAAGGGGGAGGGTGTCACGGCACAAATGGGAGGAAGAAGAGAGGGTTTTTCACTTTGAACAAATTTTAGAAGAGTGAAAATGAAGAGAGAGAGAGAGAAAAAGAAGCTTATATATTAATGGATTAGGGTTTTATTTGAATAAATTCAGTAAAAATAAATCAAATGGGGGGGGGGGGGGGGGGGGGGGGGGTGGGGGTGTTTAAAATTTGTTAAATTTGTAATTTATGTAATTAAAATGTAATAAATGTAATAATTATTTAGGAAACAAAAATTCTTGGGAAAGAAAATTGTAATGAGTTGTTGTAAGGATGTAAGAATAAGGTATGGGTAGTGTGTAGTGTAGATTGTACTTGTGAATAGTAGACAAGACATCTATACCGGTTATAACGAAAACACGCGAAAAGGCTATAACTGTAATTTTTATAGTCCGAAAAATTATAAAATTGATATTTTTGAAATCCTTATAAAATTACGGTTCTAATGAATATTCCGGGACATTTTTCTGAGTTCATGGTCCCGGGGCACGCTTTTCCGTAATTGAGCTCGGGAAGGCCTGGAATTGAAAATTTTCCGAATTTAAAACTTTCAAAGGTCTAAAATATACTTTAGATCAATAATTCAATTTCATTTTCTTTATAAAACTTCTTTTATTATGAAACCGAAGCAAAGCCGGATTTAGGGTTCCTAAGCTTCTCTCACTAGACCTAAACTGGACCGGATTAGGGTTCTGCTTCTAACTCCCGGGGTTTCCTAACTACTGAGAATACCGAGGTTTACAAATCCCCATCACTAATGATAGCTCTAGGCACCCCAAATCTGGTAAAAATATTCTTTTTCAAAAATTTCAAAACTACTCGGGCATCATTTGTTTGTAAAGCAATAGCTTCCACTCATTTAGAAACATAATCGACTGCCATAAGTATATATTTATTTGAAAAAGATGAGGGAAAAGGACCCATGAAATCAATTCCCCACACATCAAAAAGCTCAATTACTAGTATGTTGTTTTGTGGTAATTCATGTTTCTTTAATATGTTACCAGTTCTTTGACATTGAGCACAAGACAATAAATATTTCCTGCAATCACGAAACAAATTAGGCCAATAAAATCCAAATGATAAGACCTTAGCTGCAATCCTTTGAAGACCAAAATGACCTCCTGCTTCTTTTGAATGATAATGCTCAATAATGTTAAGCTGTTCAGATTCAAGCACACAATGTCTAATTACTTGGTCAATACATTTTTTGAACAAATATGGTTCATCCCAAAAGTAGCTTTTCACATCATGCAAAAACTTTTTCTTTTGTTGATAAGATAAACCATATGGAATGATTTTGCTAACCAAGTAATTGACATAATCAGCATACCAAGGCAAACTTAGGATCTCTACTGCATGCAATTGTTCATTAGAAAACTTTTCATTGATAGGAATATCTAAACTATCAGATTCTAGTCTAGATAAATGATCAGCAATCACATTTTCGGTTCCCTTCTCATCTTTGATCTCAAGATCAAATTCTTGCAGCAACAATATCCATCTAATTAGCATAGGTTTTGCATCAGCTTTGGCAAACAAATATATCAAGGCAGCATGATCAGTATATATTATGACTTTAGATCCTATCAGATAAGGTCTAAACTTGTCACAAGCAAATATAATAGCAAGAAGTTCCTTCTCAGTTGTGGCATAGTTTCTTTGAGCATCATTCAAAGTCCGACTAGCATAGTATATAACATGAAACAACTTATCTCTTCTCTGACCCAATACTGCTCCTACAGCAAAGTCACTGGCATCACACATAAGTTCAAAAGGCAGCTCCCAATCAGGTGAAATAATCACTGGTGTAGATGTGAGCTTTTCCTTCAATAAGTTAAATGCCTGCAAACAATTGTCATCAAAATTAAACGTTGTATCCTTCTCAAGGAGATTACAAAGGGGTTTAGAAATTTTAGAGAAGTCTTTAATAAATCTCCTATAAAAAACCAGCATGTCCTAAAAAATTTCTAACTCCCTTAACAGTGGTAAGTGGTGGCAATTTCTCCATGATCTCAATTTTGGCCTTATCGATTTCAATTTCTCTCACTGAAACTTTATGACCCAAAACAATCCCTTCTCTTATCATGAAATGATATTTTTCCCAGTTTAAAATCAAATTTGTTTATTTGCATCTTTGAAGAACACAAGCTAAGTTTTCTAAATATGCTTCAAAAGACTTTCCAAAAATAGAAAAATCATCCATAAAAATTTCAATAAAATTTTCAAGCATGTCAGAAAAAATAGCCATCATACACCTTTGAAAAGTAGCAAGTGCATTGCAAAGACAAAAGGGCATCCTCCTAAAGGTAAAAGTGCCATAGAGACAAGTGAAAGTGGTTTTTTCTTGGTCATCAGGAGCTATAGAAATTTGATTATAACCAGAATAACCATCTAAAAAGCAATAATAATCATGCCCTGCAAGTTTTTCCAACATTTGATCAATGAAAGGAAGGGGAAAGTGATCTTTTCTGGTGGCATCATTTAACTTTCTATAATCAATGCAAACTCTCCACCTAGTTACAATACGAGCAGGAATCAAGTGATTTTCTTCATTTTTCACTACAGTCATACCTCCTTTCTTTGGTACAACTTGAACTGGACTGACCCACTTACTATCAGAGATAGGATAGATAATACCTGCATCAAGTAGTTTCAAAACTTCCTTTTTTTACTACCTCTTTAAGTGTTAGGTTAAGTCTTCTCTATGGTTGAGTGCAAATCATAGGGCTAATTCCCTTGATATCAGCAATAGTCCAACCAATTGCTTCTTTATGCTCCTTAGAACTCAAGCAGCTGCTGCTCTTGTTCACCTGTCAAATAAGATGAAACAATTATTGGCAAAGTATCTCCAGTTCCTAGAAAAGCATATTTTAAATGTGAAGGAAGGGGTTTAAGCTCAAGATTTGGTGGTGTATCAATGATGGTACTGCTTGCTTTCACTAGTGCCTAGCTCCTCATAATATCTGGTTTTAATTGTTGAGGCACTTGCTCAACTTCTTCCTCTTGCTCATCACTCCATTCATCTAGATTTCTTAAAACAGATTCCACAGTTTCTACACCTACATTCTCTTCAACAGACTCAAATAAACTCATCAATAATATCAATAGTATAACAGGAACCTTTATCAAATTTTTCATTGCATCATAAACATTAAAGGTTACCTGATCATTTTCTACCCTTAAAGTGAGTTTACCTTGTTCCACATCAATTAATGCTTTACCGGTTGCAAGGAATGGTCTGCCAAGAATCATTGGGACTTCACGATCCTCATCCATTTCCAAGACTATAAAGTCTACTGGAAATATGAACTTGTCAACTTTCACCAAAACATTTTCAACAATACCACGTGGGTATTTGACACTTCTATCTGCAAGTTGCAAGGTGACATGAGTCTCCTTGCATTCTTCAAGTCCTAATTTCCTGAAAATGGATAGGGCATAAGATTAATACTTGCACCAGAATCAATAAGTACTTTATCAAAATGAAATTTTCCTATAGTGCAAGGAACAGTAAAACTCCCCTGATCTCTTTGTTTTATTGGCAGGCAAGGTGTACTTTTGTAAAATCATGGAGCATTCTCCTGTAAGCATTACTGGTTCATTTCCATCAATCCTTCTCTTCTTAGTAAGCAATTCCTTGATAAATTTTGCATATGAAGGCATTTCTTGAATCACTTCTAAGAATGGAATATTGATTTGCAACTTCTTGAAAACATCCAGAAACTTTGAAAATTGCTCATCCAATCTTTGTTGCTTCAATCTTCCTGGAAAAGGAATAGGTGGAACATAAGATCTTACTTCAGGTTATTTTTGCATAGGTTCCTCCATCTTTTGTTTTCCTTTGTCTTTGACTGGAATCTCCTCTAATTCCTGAACTTTTGCCTCAGCGGGCTCAACTTCTTGCCACTTCTCAAAACTATTGCATTCACAGTTTTAGGATTTTCCTCAGTGTTGCTCGGTAGAGAACCAGATGGTCTATTACCAATTTGCTGAGCAAGTTGATGGAATTTCCCTTGAAGATCTTGAATAATCGCATGCTGATTGATGTTGAGTGTGTCTGAGTAGTTTGAATGAAAGTCTTCAACAACTCATCAGTTGAAATTTGATTTTGCTGAGTGGAGGCTGAGTATTTCTTATGGGACCTTGTCTTTGAAATCCAGGTGGGGCTTGAACATTTGCATCATTTCTGTAGGAAAGATTTGGATGATTACGCCATTCTGGATTATAAGTATTTGAATATGGTCCATAATTAACCCTTCCAAAGTTTCCAACATAGTTGAGTTGCTCTCCACTTGATGATGGTGTAGTACCATGAGGACAATCATAAACTGGATGTGGTCCTGAGCACAACTCACAAGTAGCAACCTGATTAGTATTCAAAGAACTAGATGCTACAAGTTTACTTACTTGTGTAGTTAAAGCTGAAACTTGAGCAGTGAGCTGTTGCATGGATTCACTATCTTGAATAGATTCCACCTTTGATCTTGTTCTTTCACAGCTCCAGTTGTGAGCACTAGAAGCTAATTCTTCAATTAATGCACTAGCTTCATCATATGTTTTTCCCATGAGTGATCCTCCTGATGTAGCATCCACCAATGACCTCAAAGTCTCATCTAGACTGAGGTAGAAATTTTCAATCAAGAGATTATCTGGAAGTCCATGATGTGGGCATTTCCTAACTGCCTCTTTGAATCTTTCCCAAGCTTCATATAATGATTCGCCAGGAAACTTTGTGAAGTTGGTGATCTCATTTCTTAATCTGGCAGTTCTGGCAGGAGGGAAAAATCTCTTCAAAAATTTAGTTGTCAAATCTGCCCATGAAGTAATGGACTCGGGTGGTTGAGAGTTGAACCAAGCCAATGCTTTATCCCTAAGAGAGAAAGGAAAAAGCTGCATTCTAATGGCCTCATCTGTTACGCCATTAAGTTTGACAGTATTGCAATATTGGAGGAATTTGGCAATGTGTTCATCCGGTGTTTCATTAGGATATCCTCCAAATTGATGTGATTCAACCATCTGAATCAATGCTGGTTTAAGCTCAAAATTGTTGGCTTGAACTGCAGGTCTTCTCAGCAGGACCTTGAACAGTAGGTACTGTATAATCCCGAAGTGCTCTAACAGGTGCAGCTTGAATTGGATTGTTGTTTTGATCAATGTTGCCCTCATTGTTTCTTGGTTCGTTTTCTGCCATTTCTTTTGCACTTCTTGCCTATTTTCTCTTCTTTGCTGATGCAGGGTTCGTTCTATTTCAGGATCAATTGGTAGAAGTTCCCTACTTCTACTCCTATGCATGTAACCTGCAAAAAGAAAAGAAAATAATCAATTCTTTGGAAAAACACCTAAACTACTAGCAAAACTAAAAGTGATCTAATATTAATTTGGTCCCCGGCAACGGCGCCAAAAACTTGATCTGAGTAAAATGTGTATGTAATTTCAGATACTACCAGCAAGTGTACTGGGTCTTGATCAAGTAATATAAAGTGAGTTGAGTATCGTTCCCACAAGGACTAAATTAATTACTAGATTGATATTAGTTTTACTAATATTTAGGCAATCAAAATGTATCAATAACTAACTAATTATATCTACTATGAATGCAATGAGATTGTGAGAAGTTATATAAGATAAATGTGGAAGGAAAGAATCCATCCTAATCTTTACTAATCATGCTGAATTTATATTATATGAATAATTAGGATTGTGGATATTTGTAAGAAATTGTCAAGACCTAAAACTATCAAGTTTTAGTAAACCATAAAATAATCTATTAGCTTCCGCTATACAAATTATCAATGGAATCTAATTTACAATCATAAATCTTCCAATTCTATAATTGTCTAATATCCTAAATTAACTTCTCCTAATTCCTTAGTGAGAAATTAAAATAAAATATTGCATGAATACATGGAACAATTTCTAAATTAAATTAAACTTAATTGCTTTCACAATTGTTGTTTAATCTCAATTCATGAATTCCTATGAACCTAATTCTTTTTCCAAATTATCAGAATTCTTATCAATTCAATTTCAATCAGAAATAAAATAGATAATTAGGATTCAATACAAATATTCCATAATTCTAACAATCCTATAATATAAGTTCAAGAATCATTTTAGCAAAATTAGGATTTCATCACTTCCCACAAAGAAAAGTTTAGCTACTCATGAAGATGATTCAATAATCAAATAAGAATATGCAATTGATAACATTATGAAAAAATTCAGATAAATGAATTGCATAAGAAAGAGATTAGATATCACCAATTCAAATATCGCAATCTTCAATTACAATTCTTGAAAGCTCAATTCTCTCACAAATCTCTATGAAATGCTAAAACTATTTGTATACTAAAGTGTTTTCTATTTTGCTTTGCTTGTTCAACTAGAGGAGGAGATCCCCTTTATATAGGAAAAATTTCGTGAAGCATTAATGGAAAATTTCAGTTTCAACTTGTACGCCGGCAGTTACAGATCCTACGCCAGCGGCTTACAGAGCGTAAAGCTTTTCTTCTTTGCACAGGCAGTGCACTGGCAGCTTTCAATTTGTTACAAGTGTAGGCCGCTTCTACACCGGCGGCTTAGATATAGATCTAGCCGGTATATAATGAAAAATGAAAGGTTGACCAATTTATAAGGAAAGCCGTCCCAAAGCCGGCGGCTTTGATGCCGACTTAGACAATTCATCAAATTTGGTCTTTTCATTTTGTCACGAGCATGTGATCTCTACTTGTCCTTCTGATCTTGATCTACACGCCTCAACGTCAGCGGCTTAGTATCCGCGTAGGTTGTAACTCTTTTTGCACTGGCATCGTTTGAATTCTGAGCTGCCAGCCTTCATTCTACACTGCCTATTCTTCTACGCTGGCGGCTTTCAGGCGGCGTATATTTGTTGAGTCAAGGCTTGTAAAGCTGGCAGTGTAGGCAATGGCTTTGAATGAGTGCATCTTGTAAGCCGTCTCAAGCCGGCGGCTTTGACTTCAGAAAAGCCGGTTGAATGAAACATTGCAAAAGCTAGCTTCTTCTCTCCTACACTGGCAGCTTTAAGCCAGTGTT
>JAMXBD010002292.1:0-214344 GCA_024138025.1 Combretum micranthum | reverse complement strand
CTCCATGGCTCTCTTACTGAAACTGTCTTCATGAAACAATCCTTAGGGTTTGTCCACCCTGTTTATCCCAATCATGTGTGCAAGCTACCGAAGTCCTTTTATGGTCTTAAACAAGCTTCTCGTGCTTGGTTTTCTTGATTCAGTACCTTCCTCGACATAGGCTTCAAGCAAAGTAAAGCTGATACTTCTATGTTTGTATACTCTAAGGAGTTCGATCTAATTGTTCTCCTTCTTTATGTGGATGACATCATCTTAACTGGCAACAACCTTACTTTACTCTCTCACTACCTTTCTATCCTCTCACATCAATTTGCTATGAAGGACCTTGGGGATATCTACTTCTTTCTTGGTGTTCGTGTTAAACATACTCCTCAGGGTATCCACTTAAGTCAATCTCAATTTGCACTTGATCTTTTGAAGTGTCATTGTATGTGTCTCTCTAAACCTGTAAAAACCCCTCTTTCCCCTAAGAGTTACCTCAGTGCACATGGTTTTCCCGCTTTGTCCAACCCAACCGTATATCGTGAATTGTAGGTGCCCTACACTATCTTATCATTACTCGACCAGACATCAACTTTACAGTCAATCAATTGAGTCAATATATGCATCTCCCCAATACGAATCACATGCAAGCAGCCAAACGAGTCCTTGGGTACCTTTGAGGCACTCTTTCCTCGGGCCTTCCGATTGTATGCACATCTACCACCTCTTTAAGCACATTTGCTGATGCAGATTCAGCTGGTTGTCCAAATACTCGTCATTCCACTACTGGGTATGATATCTTTCTACTATCTCTTATAGCTCTACTGAGGCTGAGTATCGAGCACTAGTCTATGCTATTGTAGAATCTACCTACATATATCATTTTGCTTGTAATGTGGGAGCTCCCATTCAGTGCCCTATGATCTTGTGTTGTGACAATCTTGGAGCAGTTGACCTGACTAGCAATCCTGTTAACCATGATCGTGCAAAGCATATTGATATCGACTCTCACTTTGTACGTGAAATGATAGCATCCGGTCAGGTTCTTGTTCGCTATATTGCAACATGCCACCAACGCGCAAACATCCTCACAAAAAATTTATCTACATCCACTTTTCTTGATCATTGTACCAATCTCACGTTGATTAATCAACGAGATTGATGGGGCGTATTACAGTATAATATTTATTATAAAAGGATAGAATAGTAGTTTTACTTGCGTATTCCTTATGTATTAGTGTCCCCTTGTATATATACTATATTGTACATCACTCTTCATTATCAAAATAATAAAATACAAAAACACTATTCATTTATTCACATCAGGGACTATCCCAGCATTCTCCATCTTTCTCAACCCATTTAACAAATACTCATCTTCCATCATCAAACCGAAGACCTCCACATCTTCTTTCTACAAAACGCACCCATCATCATGGAATAACTATACAAACTCCTGTAGCATTTCATTGAACACCTTTCTTGCATTCTCAAAACACCCGTATTTCACATAAATACTAATAATCTTAGTTTCCTGAAAAACATCCACACATTCAACAAATCCGATCATCCCAGCAGCCACGTCAAGTGCTTCCTGCATCTCAGCCTCCATTAAAACATGCATGTTCTCATTTTCAGTAGGATCAGGCTTCAAATGCCTCTTCTGTTGCAACGTTCCTTCTTTAAGTGACCCTTTCTCACGAATCAGTCTTGGTACCCATCTTTCTCTTCCTTCTTTCTAGAGTAATCCTTCTCAGGCAAATAATAAGTTCGATAAAATTATTTCCTGGGCATTCTTTCATCAATATATAGAGATTAGGTGGCCAATAATCAATAGATGATTTAAAAGCTGGGTTCCTTTTGATTATAATGATCTCTTGTTTTTCTTTATATAATTCCTCTCTAGTACGATACTCTCTTGTATTATTCCTAATTCCCATATTATCATATATATATATTTTGGGGAATGGAGACCTAGTGCCTTCTAGCCTATCATCTAACAGCAACCCAGCTTGCAACATCCTATTGATCTTTAAAAGCTTGGCATTTAAAGTTTGAGTTTCGGGTTTGAATTTGATACCTCTTGCAAGTTCCTTCATAAAATCAGGCAAGTGAACCACGATTTGCAGCTCGTCATAGCCTGTTAATTGCCCCTGAGCATGGTAACTGTGTTGCAGTACAATTTGTTGCCACTGCCACTCTTCTGAGTTGTAGGAGCCCTGTGCAAATACATGACTCTGATGGGTTGTTGTTCAGTGGGGTGAAGTCAAGCAACTCCTGCCTTAGCCATGTCTTGGAGGTCATGGTAGTTCACATTACTGTAACAAGAGGATTGGTGGAAACCTAAATCTCCATGAACCTTAACCAAAACAGGTTGGTCAACCTGATTAAATTGGTCATTAAGTTGCAAATTAGTTATAGTCAAATCTGGGTCTCTGACATAGACGATAGTGGATACTCAGTCTCCACCTCTTCCACACCGTTCACTCCCATTGCTGCTGCTTGTGGTTGCAACTGAATCAGCAATGGCTTAACTGATTCTTCTCGCTGTTTCTATTCAGTTTCCATTAGGGATTCCGTGATTGACTTTAATTCTGTGTCTTGTTCATCCCAATGCTCCCTGAAGGCCCAATGAATAACATTGATCATCTCTTCAAGATCCAAATCTGTGTCATCCATGGGATGGATTGTTGCTCTGATACCAATTGACACATAGTGCGATTTTAATAGTGGAAAAATGAAAAAATGTGCTTGCTCTGAATACAGAGTCTATTCTTGCTGAATATAGCAAGCTAATAGGAAAAATTTTTTGTTCTTTCAATACTTCGTAGAATAAGTTGTACATAAATATATAGCCATCACAAGACCTTAAAAACAAATAGACTAGAAAATTCCAAAATATTCTAAAACTATTTAGCATGTGTAGCATGTGTAAGTACATGTGTTCCTATTTTTTTATTTCCAATTTCTTTTTTTTCTTCTTTTGTTATAATATATCTAAACACTAAAACTAATTGCAATATATAATTTCCACATTATATTTACCCTATAACAAAATAATAATTAATCCTAAAGAAATCCCTAAAACCTAACTCAAGAATTAGGGTTTTCTTGAAATTTGAATATTGGATATTGACTACGTTATTCTAGGATATGATCTACCAAGAATAACCCGAACTATACTCTTGGTAATTTGATATGGCTTACAAATTAACTTAAGTAACTTACTTGCAACAATCATAAAAAGATTGATAAGAATTGGATTCGCTTGCCAGAATCACAAGGGATTGATAATAGAAAGATTTCAGGAGCAATAACTCTCAAAGAAAGAATTTTCATTAAATTAATAATAAACTTGTTATTGTTTACAAAAGAAAGTCCCTTTTATACCCATAAATTAGGTTAAGGATAAAATAATAAATTTTAATTAAATCTAATTAAAGATATCTAATAAATTAAAAGGAAAATATCAAATTATTGGCATTATCACTGACCACATAACGGGAGGGATGCAAGGCGTGATCCTCATGCTCTAAATAGCATCACGGGGGTGATGTTGGACATGATACCCTATGCTCAAATTATCCCCGTTGATCACAGACTGTCACAGACATGATATATGAGATCATAGGCACCATCATGGGCATGATTAACAGTGTGATCTCTGTGCTCGTCTTCTTTGATATATGAGATCATAGGCACCATCATGGGCGTGATTAAAAGTGTGATCTCTGTGCTCGTCTTCTTAAGTCTTTGTCACGGCCTTTATCATGGGTGTTAGCTTCGCTATTCTTATTTTTCCTTTTTCTTCATCAATTATAAATTTATTCTATTTATCCAAAAAATAATCATAAATTGATCCTCATCAGCAATGCTGATAAGTATATGTTGACACATGTTACTCATAAGTTCTATTAGTGTTCCATTAAACCTGGATGTGCAGGAGAAAAAAGGTGAGGTTGGTAAAGGGACAAAAGGAAATGTGATGATTAATTTTTTATTCCATCTTGGTCATATTTGGAGAACTTGTTTTTATATATCGTGTGTCAAGTTATAATCCTTTGAGAATTAATTATGTATAAAAATAGCCAATAGCTGCCTGCTTCTTACAACTTCTGTTTCTTGTGCTGTCAAAAGTTCTTGCACCACATATAACCATGCTAATCGTATTATCCAATAAAACTTGTGTGGTGGTGATCCTTCTTTGTCATCAATTCGGTGTGTAGAACTTTTTTGATGTAACTTCTCATTTGGAAATGTGTTGAAATTTCAGTTTTTGCTTTTTGTTGGGTCTCCTGTGTGTTTTTGTGCATAACACTGTTTTTTGCGTGCTTAGTTGTTTCTCTCTTTCTCTCTCTCAATCGATATATTGATTTTTTCTGGTTGTTGTTAACGGAGGGAGATGGTTGTAATTTGACTGGTTTCTCCAGACACATGAACCACCCCATAAGATACTTGAACCAGATAACTATTGCTTGCTTTATGTAGTTAGCCCAAGAATTCTTCTTGATGGGATTGAGAACAAGGCCCATGCAATTATCACGAGTGTTTTTTTGGTATTGTTGTGGAAGTTGTAAGTGGAAAATGCATCCTTCATGATGCTGTACACTCTACCTATGCCCTAGTTTTTTTGCAGTGCCGAATCATGGTCACAAGCTAGTGTTGTTTTGGTTTGTAAATTATCTTTTCTTAGTTGATCCAAGTGAATGAGCAATCACAGTAGTGCCAACATTCCAAAAAAGGGGGGAAAAATTATAATTCTGCCAAGTGTCCAGTTAAATTGTGAGGATAGATATAATTGACTATCCCAATGTAAGTCATTAATAAGGGTAATGTACATCAAACATATCTATGTGAACACTCCTCTTTAATTAGTATTGGACCTTGCCTCATGAAGGACCGCAAAAGAGCAGGCAGTCAGACACTTTGTAATTGAAAGTGGCTTCTTTTTGTACTTGTTGATTCTATTCTACCTTCTTCTTCTTCTTCACTTTTTTTCCTCCCCTGGGGGTAATTGATTATTTACTAATTTTTTATTAGAAAGGCTTAACTTACATGTTGTACATCAGTTTCTGTGCTTTAAATAGTTCTAACTGGACACATTTCTATTGGATGTTTGTCAATTTAATTAGCATGGCCTTTTGATTCAGGTTTCATCCTACTTGTATAGACATGACCGTGGAGGAAGCCAAAAGACTTGACCACTTCTTCTGTGAAAGTTGCTCTGCAGAAGGTCAGAAGAAGCTACAGAATGCTCATAACACAACCAGACATGCAGATACAAAGGTAAGCCAAGTGTTTCATTTTCATCTACTTGCTCTTTGTGTTGGGTATTTGAAGAACAATGCCTCAGATATGGTTTTCTGGTGACATCATGTACAATGTTTTCCATTCATTTAGGTCATGTATAAGAACCTGATTGCAATTAATATTCGATTGACAGAAAAAAATTGTTTTAGTATTTGTATTTTCTTTTTGCTGTTTAAGTCCATTTTCTTGGTTTATGATAGGTTACAATATTAGGACCCAAATACCCAAAACCCGCACAATGGGTTTAAGGCTTTTGTGTGTTTGCTGTTCTCTTGTTTGGGAGCTGCAAGTTAGTAACATTTTATGTTTAACTTTCAAAAGATTACAAGTGAAAAATATGTTATTAATATTGTTTTCAATTTTTGCGCAAAGGATTTGATCTACTGTGATACATCATCAATGGTAAGGAATAGAAACAACTCCCCTCTGGCATACATGAGCATAAATACAGCTTATGATCATGAATATACTGCCCTGAGTTGCGACTGATAAATGTTAGCTCGTGTAATGCCTTCCGCATGTATCGAGTGAGTTCAAGCAAATGCTGATTGAGTGAGTTCAAGCAAATGCTGAGTTCCTATTTGGAAAAATTCTCTTGGAGAAATGTTCCATTAGCCGTGATTTCATCGGCCAATTTTTATCTTTGGATTTTCATTATGGGCTTTTGTCTAGGGAAAGAATTGTTAAAAAATCTAAATGAAGGAAATTGCATGACTCATGCCAGGTAATCTCTAGTATGTTAGTTTGCTGCCCTGCTTCATCATTTATAAAATCCACTGCGTTCTAATCTTAGTGGTGGTATGAAAGAAAACTTTCATGACTTCCGTTGAACGGTGGGTCTTTCTTGGAAATTCATAGGACTTTCTATTGAAAACATACAAAGGGCTCGGTCAGAGACATGTCATATTTAATAAGTGAGACTCATGGATTTGTGTGTATTATCTCTACAAGTAATCTAGGTATAAATTTCTGGTGTACTTTATGCTTGGCAGTAAGTTGAATAACCCTGTATCATCCTTGTTGAATGGCGTGGGCTTGATCAGCCACATATAATTTTCCATGCTATGCTTAACCATAACTATGGCCTTATGAAAAATTATCAACATAACTTCAAATGAGGTGAACTATTTAAATAAATTTTCCGCTTATGCTTTCTCCTGCTCCTGTAGTTGCTGCTTGTACTTGCTTATCAATCAGGTTTGCAAGAGACAGTAGCAAGAAGGAATGGGAGACTGAAAATCAAGAATTTCTTTCTTGTCAGAATACCAAAATACATTAGGGATCAGTAAATGATGATTCTTTAGGTATAATATCAAAGAAGTTCTTGTATGATGTAGAATGGTCCTTATTGGTGATACAACTAGGTAGAGATGATCGAGCAATGCCGCTCTGATGTTTACATGTATTCTAAAGACCAATTTATTTTGTTGTAGTTTACCAGTTCTTGCGTCTTTTATTTAGTTTTATTAATAACTAAGCTAAAGACCTATAAAAATCAAGAAGTTAGATCTGGAAGAATTTGAGTTTATATAAAAATCCTTCTCTTTGTTAGCAGGTCACTGTTTTATGGTTTCATCTATATGCATCTGGCTTTCTCTTTTCCCAACTTGGCATAATAATTATTGTCATAATTCCAGGTGGACACAAAGCGCCGTCGGAGGTGATACCAAATAAATAGAAGGGAAAGACAGCATGATCCATCTCATACTATATTCGGTAAGCATCTAGCAACTCAGAGGCCAGAATACCTTCTGACAATGTGCGGCATGCTCCTGAGGTTTGGGAGATGAGGATTGTGAAGATCTTTGTCGTGTGTATTTGGCTTGAGTAATATCCACCCTTTTGCTTAATTAGAAGTGTGTTCTTGGTCTGTAATTATATAGGTCCCTCTTTACCAGATTTCTTGTCCATATTTTCTGTTTATAAACCTAGGTAATGTATAAAGATAGAAGTTAACCTGCCTAAAGAAATAGAATTCCCTCAGTTATCTGTAAGATTAGACTTGAATTCCCTCAGTTATCTGTAAGATTAGACTTACAAAAGCTAGCTTCTTTTTTGTTTTCGTTTCTGGCTTGGGTAAAATCAGCCAGAGTTATTAGAAGCCAGAAAATTGGCACAGTACTAGCATATTCGATACATACAGGTATAAGAATTAAGAAATTTTTGCCGCTAATTGACCAATAACCACCCAAAAGTTCGTCCGACGCTCCGACTCTTCATGTTATCTGTCATGCCGGTTTAGACCCCAAGAAGTAGGGTCAGTTAAAGGGCTAGACATGATGGTTGTGACATGGAAAATTGAAGTTTCCGTTTTATTAGAGAAACAAAATTATAACATCTCTTCATTTCATGCATTGAATAGCATACCCCTCTTTATTTAACCATACTCCTCTCTCATTAACATAGCTCAACTGGTTTATCGGAATGTAAAACAGGAGATAACCATTGATTAATCATCGCAATAATGAAGATCGAGAGAATGGGTGAAAGTCATTAGTAAATGTTCTTGGGCTTATGAAGCATCTAGACCTAAGAAATGACTAACTTTATTAACATCGATTTCAATATTCAGAAACTATTAACAGTTGTTATTCAAAGGAAACCAATTGGAAGAAGATTTCAACTTGATTCATCTACCGGATGCCAGAATCTGTTGTGAAACCACAAGGAGTCAGCCTCCACAGCATAACCATCATCATTTCGATGCCAACTATAATATGCATGTGTTCGGTTCTTGATGTTGAAAATTGCATGACCAAAACTAGCTTCGCGATAAGCTGAGTAGTCTGGTTGTGGCTCTGTCATGCTGTAGGATAGAAGATTCATTTAGTCAATACATTTATCTAAATTGCATCAGAATGCAGGATACACAGAAGTGGAAAAAAGCCATGTTACCTATTTGCCAAGCCTTCTATGTTTCCTCCATCACCAATGGTAATGTAGGCAGGGCCTAACGAATTCAACACGGGAGTGGACAAACCATTTGTGATGTTGTATGCAATGTTGGAGACGCGATTCTGTTAGCACACATTTAAAAATGTTACAAGAAGAAGCTCAAAAAATAACTAGCTTTAATGCAATTTCAATTTACTCTAAGCCAAACTTCTCAGCTGGTCACGCCCCAAAAACTGAATAAGAGCATAATGGAGTTTTTTGATTTGTTAGTAGTGAATTTTAATCGACTTACTGATCTTTCGTAGGCATGAACATGGCCTGCGAAGACGATATCAACTTTGTGCTCGACAAGCCATGACTCAAAAGCTAGTCTCATGGATTCCCCTTCCATGTAATGGTAATTGTAGCTGTTATACCATGGTGAATGCACAAGAGCAATAAGCCATGGTGTCTCGCTCCTATTGACTTTAGGCAGTTCCTCTTGAAGCCACTGGTATTGAGGGGTATAAGTACCTGGAAATTAATGGTATAAGAGCACAACAACACTAAAATTGCTAGGATTGCACGAACCGGTTTAATCTTCTCTTACACGTGATATGAAAAGAAAAGGTAACAATTATTTATTTTAAGAAGGTAAATGCTAGCACTAAGTTTCCTATTGGGTGGACAGAGGAAACCTACATACATGAACATTCTATTATGGAAATCTTTGACGGATCGTAGTGTAGTTCATGCATTGTATTGACATTCTTACCATATGCTGAGTATGATGACAACACTATGATATAAGCTGAAGCCCTCTTGATTGAATACCATAATGGACTTGTACTACCTGATGCTGCGTGTGGAACATGATATCGGTGTGTATATGGCTTAAACGATTCGATTTCCCCCTGAAACATGAGAAAATGATAAGATCAAGTGCTTATGTACTTTTCAAATTGGAATATACTGGCAGTATTCATAATGATTGTCTTAATGCAAACTATGTGAGCAATTGAAGGTCTAAAAAACATTTAGATTAAGCTCACAATTTCAGGGGCAAAGTCAATCTCATGATTTCCTGCAGCTGTTATCCAAGGCTGATAAGCGGAACTTCTCTCAGTGAACCTTCCCCATGTATCCCACCGCATGTTATCGTGCAACGGTGATCATCTGCATAAGAGAGGTCCCCAACAAACAACACTGCTTGTCCATTGTGTGGATTCATTTCATAATGAGTGAGGGTTGCATTGGAGTCATAAGTCTGGCCAAGATCCGCTGCAAACAGAAAATTGTCAAGCAACTTCAATTATTTCAGTCCATCAGGGTGAAATATATTACTATCACTGCCTCTAAAGGTCCTAATTCACCATGCTAAACCACCTGAAAAGTTCATATTTTGTCCCAGTTTTGCAATTAACAAGCAATTTATGTAGAATGCAATCGTAAATAGTACTTGACTATGAGTGTGAACAAGTTAGATTATGAACAAATATCTATCTGTGTATATGATTTCAAGGAACTAATCTGATGAATTAAAGGATACCTATGACACCAAAAGTATAGGGGACATCAGGACCAACTTCGGGCGGTGTAACAAAAGAAAAGGTTCGTCGAGTGTGTCCCTCTCCAACAGTATAGTAATACTTGGTGTCTGGCTGCAAAAAATTTATGGCATCGGTTCAATAAGCAGATGATAAAGCTCTCTCTTACATGATCGGTAATCTAACATTGGATTTTTTGTTGTACCTCTAGATTCTTGAGAGTGCAGTGATGAATGTAGCCAGAAGTATAGTTATAGAATCTGTAGGTGGTGACAACGGTATCTTCAGAATGCTTTTTCTGGTTTGTCTTGTCATTCCAGTAGTGCACCCTACTAGATCCTGGTTTATGAGGTGTTACCCATGACACAATCATTGCTTTCCCCTCATGGTCTCCTTGAGTTATATGGACCTATCATTGCCATACGGTTTGATTAACATGATCCGCATAGTTTAGCCATGTATTTGATCATAAAACTTATCTTAAGAAAAGACAAGTAAACAATACGCAGATTGGTTTAGTAGTTTATGACTATGTATCATCAATGTGACCACGCTTGACCTACATGACTCAGTGACTGTGAGCCATTGGTTTAATAAGTTGCATGAGTTCCTAAGTGGGAATGAATCTGGAATAGAATCGCGATTTTGGATTTCATTCCTATTTTTATGTTTGGCTGCGTTTTCAAAAGCTGAAATCTTGATTCGCAGGAATCTATGATTCCAGCTTCGAGAGGAAATTCAATTCCACCATTGGAATCGCGATTCCATTCCTTCTTCATGAATAATAACCAGTAAATTACCCTTTTATCATTTTACTTATTTATTATTCACATTAATTACTAGAATATATTTGATAAATAACATCTCAATTCCATGACATATCCAAACAAAAGAATGGATTTATTATTCAACCTCCTATTCCATTCTTTGCATTCAAATCTATTATATTCCGAACGATTCCCGCATACCAAACGTGACAAACATTCTATCTACATAACCATGGACATGATTGTTAAAATGATAAGTTAACTATCATAACTCTATAAATTTATGATTTTATGGGTTTTTTCAAGTTATAATGGATGCAAAATAGTTTAGATATGAACACTTGTTAAATTATAAGTTTAAAATGTATGATTTTACATTTTTATAATTTTATGATTTTATATGATTCCATTAATTCTATATATTTCATAGACTTAGAATTGTTGGTTTAACCACCTTAAACCAATTTACGGGGGAAAAAAAAAAAAAAAAACGTGTAAGATGTCAAGACAAGCACATTGGACTCGTTAATACATGAATGGCTGACTCTAGTCTTGATATTTTTTTTTTTTTTAAAAAACAAGTTCACAAATAAACAAGAATGAAAAATAAATAAATAAATAAAATAAGTAAAGATTCAACCTGTTCGGGGGCATTATAGCCAGTAGGCACTGCAAACACATCACTATCAAGAGGCATATCAACGCTTTTCTCAGCCTTCCTCACAAAACTACTTGTCGTTCCTCCATCACACTTAAACATCCCATAATTAGAATTTAAAATCACAAAAAGAGCAATTGCAGCTGTAATTGATGGAGAAGATGAACCATACAACCCCATTTTGCTGTAACATACACTACTCCTCAAACTTTTATAAAAAGAATATTATACAGTGATCTCAGTGTAATCTGAGCTATAGAAACGCCATATCATATTTTGTAAAATCTTGAGCAAACTTATTTAATAAAGGAGATAAGTTCCAAATAAAAAAAAGAAAAAGAAAAAAACTGAGATAAGTTCAAAAAGAGAGAAAGAGAGAGATAAGCTTAAGAAAGATTGATATTACTTTCCTAAACATTTTTTATGTTATTTTTTTTCATTTTAACATACATATCTCTATTCATGTGTTTTAAAGAAAGGGAAAGAATGCATATTGGACTGGTGCTTATTTAATATAATATAGTAGCTAAAATATTGTAAGGGTTTTGACGTTTTATATGATAGAATGAATCGAAAATATAAACATATCAACTAAATAAATTTAAAAAAAAAAATAAAGATAATATATAACGGTCTCTAGTCGAACCTCAAAGGCAAAAACAGGATATTAGATTTTATGAAACGTTGAGCAAGACTGATTACTCAACTAGTAAGTGAGATAAAGTAAAATAAAAGACTAATCTGAATTTTTTGCACAATGTTTATTTATCGAGAGAGAGAAAAAAAAAAAAAGAGAGAGTATTTATTTATTTTAAGGTGCAGATCTTAATTTAAGTATTTGAAAGAAAGGAAACATTTAATTCTTTGAAAGAATATTTTATATTAGTGTTTAGTCTAATTTAGTAATTATATAATATTAATGCAAAGCCTTTTCGATGTTCTATATATGATACAATAAATATTAAAATAAAGATATCATATCAATATCTTAACTAATAATCTCAACCATAAAGGCTAAATATCAGATGTTGTCGATGGTGCTGACTAACAAGAGAGATAAACTTAAGAGAAAAAAACTAATATTATTCTATGAGTACTTTTTTTTTAATTTTATTTTCAAGAAAGTGTTTATTTTATTGAAAACAAAAGAGTATCTATTTGTTCATTTTTACATGCAGATGTTTGTTAAAGCATTTTTCAAAAGGGAACATTTGTATATGGAAAGAATATTTTTCCACTTAGTGTTTACTTTAATAATAATAATAATAATAATAATGTAAGAGGTATCTTATGTTTATATAATATAATGAATACAATATTAATTATAAAGACACCACATAGTCATATTAAGCAATAAGCTTAACTGTAGAAACGGAATATTTATAGAATGTAATCTCCTCGATAATTTTTTATTAACAATTTATTATTAGAAAAATTGAGAATAATTTCTTATGGAAAATAATATATCTCATAGCATTTTTACTTATTACATTATATTGACTTTCATTATTGTGAAATTTTTAGATCTTGGTTTTTTAATAACTGATTAACTTGGATATTGTTGTTAGTATGGATTATATAATTGTGAGAAGCATCATTCGTTTGTACAAGTACTTCCACCTGCACAATCAATAGTCCTTTGCTCCAGCATTGCGTGTTGTGGTTTTTGTTTCTTATTTCGTTTTAACTGAAAAAAAAAAAAAGAGTTTATTTGTTCATTTCAGCATGAACATCTTTATGCGAGCATTTAAAAGAAGGGTAACATTTAATTCCGTGAAAGAATATTTTCTTGATTAGTGTTCAGTCAAATAAGACCATATATATAGAATTTCTAATATATATGGGAGCTTCTACGGTCCCATTGACCGGACGATCCAATCAATCATCTAATAGTTAAAATAAATATAGTTATTGAAATATTAACTAATTTAATAATTCGATCACAGTTGCATATGGTGTGAGTTGTTGGATAATGACAAAACGGTCCAGTTAAAATTAATTACAAAACCATATAATTATATATATATATATATATATATCACGATTTGAATGTTTCTCCCAATGTTCCCCACCCTCTACCTCTCTCTGAATTTATTTTAAATTGCAGATAGTTACTCGAATATTTGTTAACGAAGAAAGAAAAATTTAGTTTATTTATGCATACTCAGTCCTCATATGTTTAAACTTTTAAATCTTTGCAAAAAGAAAATTTCTATGGTCTTTCATGTTTTTTCTGAGGACAATCCGTGTGTAAATTTTTTTTTTTTGGTTATTATAATGGGGAAGGAAGGGATCGAATCTAGGATATTTCATATGAGAAATCAGGAGAGATACTCCTAGATCATAAGATTATTGACAATCTATGTGTAAATTAATAACCACATTTGAACATATCCAATATTATGATTTGAAATATAAAAATACTTAATGTATCAATTATTATATTTATTTTAATAGTGATATAATTGACTGAATAATTTTGGGATCATAGACTTGAAAAATATATGTTTTAACTATTTTAAGATTTGAATGCACCTTTTTAAAGATTTGGAGTCTCGACAAGCTATTTTAATGATAAGAGAGTTATGTACAAATTGAAGAATTATAAGGGGTATACTTACAATTCTCTTTTTTTCTTTTTCCTTTCAATTTTAGGAAGTAAAAAGCTTCGATAAATTAATAATTAATTAATTAAAAAAAAAGAAGTACAATTCAAAGGATCGCAATACTTACGAAAGAAAAAGTGAGTGCGATCCAATTATATATAATATGAAGTAATCCATGCATAGTTATTAAAATCGTAAGTTAAATGTATATTTTTATAACTTTATAATTTTATATTTTTTTAATTAAAATGGATGAGAAAAATGTTTAAGTATAAATTTTATGTAAAATTATGAATTTATATGTATGGAGGGACGGATGCAGAATCATATAGCTAGGGCCTAGAGGACAAACTTACTTTATTATGAATATAAATACAATACGTATTTTTTTTTCTTATTTAAATATATTATAATAATCTAGTCCTTTCATATAATTGGGAGGCCAAACTCATACGGCTAGGTCCATCACGACTCACTGTGTATGACTCTATATGTATACGATTTTATTGATTTTGCATGATTTTATATATTCTATCGATTTTATGTATTCTAGTAAATAGTAAAATTATAATTTGAGGGGTTTATTTAGTATAGTAACTGACTTGGTATCTTAACTGCTTTATATTTATAATAAAGCTGTAAATTCATGTAAATAGAGGTGTGAGAATTAAAGTTTGCAATTAGAAATGGTAAGCCTGCATGATTTAGCTGCAATATGAGTAAGCTATGAATTATCCATCTTTGCATAATATACTAATATTATTATTGGCGTCACCATCCACAATTGATGCAATGATGGTAAAAATTCCATCTAAAGAAGTAGTGACAACCCTAATTGCTTGGTTGACTAAGATGGCAACGGCATGAAAATATTCTGCAACCTTTTTGTTTTCTTTTTCTGTTTTTTTTTTGTTTTTATTTATATTATATAATTAAATATATTAAATACTATTAGTTTATTGAATTAATTACTATGAATCAATGAAAAGTGATATTCGTTAAGGTGGATTAAAAATTTAATGAGAGTTAAATGCATTTTTTTTTTTGTAAAAATTAAAAGAATATCAAGGATTCAAATGAAGTAAAATAAAAGAATAATAATTCAAATATAAAATTGGTAAACACTTTGTTCTTGTCTCTCTAGACCTTTGTCATTCTAAGCATCTAAGCAACAATAGGCATTACATGTTGAACTGAAGTGTTTAAATTGGATTTTAATGAGAAAATGTATTACATAGTTGAACAAAAGTTATACTTAATAAACTAAACATGTGTGTGATGTGATATGATTAAAATGTGTAATATATACATATTTTGTGTTTGTGCTAATGAAGTTACATGACTAAACTGCCCTACAACTAACATTTGAAAACTAAAGATGCCTTAGGGCATGGCATCTGGATGCCAGTATAATTAGAGATCTTGTCATGTGAATTATCGTTAGATGTCTAGATACTAGATGTTT
This sequence comes from Combretum micranthum, assembly GCA_024138025.1. Classification (NCBI taxonomy): domain Eukaryota; kingdom Viridiplantae; phylum Streptophyta; class Magnoliopsida; order Myrtales; family Combretaceae; genus Combretum; species Combretum micranthum. Next base: position 199,135 of record JAMXBD010002292.1, on the reverse strand, counting down.
CATGTGATAAGAATGTTTTTTTATCATGGCATAGTAAGATATTGTCCGGACCGTAGGTTGTGGCTTTGGGCAGTGGCATAGTCTATAAATTTCTGTGTGTTGAAATTTTGCGAGTGGCTTCTAGATGCTAGTTGATAGCACATAGGTCATTGGGGCATTCAATGATAGAGCAAAGGAGGAAGAGAAAAAGGAGGCAACAACTAGCTTTTGAAGAATTTATAAATAAGGGTTGTTTGACATATTTGATTGACTAAGAAGGGCTTATTAATTGCATACAAACACTTGGATTGATTCTTTCAAAGCTCTTTGTGTACCATTTTCTTATTCTTATAAGAGAAAAATAGTAGTGACATTAAGAGTTTAGCACGCAAATTCTTGTATGATACTACTTTAGGTTGTTAAGTGTTTATTTATGAGTATTTGAGTTGTGTCAAGTATAAAACTGAGTTTATCTTATAACTTTTTGAAATATTTGTGTTATATTGTATGTTGTGGTATAGCTCCTTAGGAGTAAATTATTTATTGATTAATAAAATAAGATGAAGTCCTCTATTAGGAAACAATTGTGTGATCATGGGGACTAGGGGATGGACTAATCTTCTCATTGATGTCCAAACTTATTTATTGTATTCACTCTTATATTGTTCTTATTGTTTAAATTGCATTGTTTAGTCATTAATTGAGAAGGAGATAATATTTGTGTAATACCGAATTCACTCCTTATTGAGTTTTAGTCGATATTATAAGGATTGTTACTACTAGTCTTCTTAGACCCAACTTGAACCGTCTGGTTGAACCTAACCTTTTCTTGGGAACAGGCCAATTTTAATTTAACCAAGTTTTATCTATTGGCTCTTGACTCTCTAGCATGTTAAAATCAACAGCCAAACCAGTAGGTTTGACAACATTAGTTGCTACGATGGTGAGAAGATGGTTTTCTTTAAAACAAATTAGTTTTATTTTTTTCTTTTTACATATTATTAATATTTTTATGCTTATTAAGCATATGATTTTAAAAGGAATTAATATGCGACCATGGTAAAGATTTCACCTAAAGTAGTTCTGACAACCTAGTGATTGCCGGCTAATCGACTAAGTTGGCTACATCTATAAATATTTTGCAACTTTTTTTCTTTTTTGTTTTAATTTCATTATATTTATAATCAAATATACTAAATACTATTAGTTTATTGAATCAATCACTATGAATCAATCATAAGTCACATGCCCTAAGATGGATTGGAAATTTAATAAGAACTGACAAAGTTCTTTTTCTTTTCTTTTTTTTTAAAGTACAAAAATATTAAGAATTAACAGAAGTTCTTAATAGTAAAAGTTAAAAAAAATTAACGATTCAAATAAAATAAAGTGAAAGATTAGTAATTCAAATATAAACGTTGGCGGTGACAAAGAGATTTTTTTTTAAATAATAATTTTATTTGGTGTATAATTGAATATTTTAATATAAGTAAATATTTTTAAATGGAAATAACAAGCAGCACGGTTGGTTTTAAAAAGTTCAATAGGATATTAAAATTGACAAGCTCAAAGTTTGAGAGTTTATTAAAAAATTATTAAAATTTGAATACTTTGTATGACATTAACCCTCACAAGTCATAACTGATATTATATGGTTGTACACAAAATCTGCTAACATTATAGTTTCTCTGTCCCCTTCTTCTTCATGAATTAGGCCTACATGCGATAAATAAAGATACGATGTAGTCCATTTACAACTTTAACACTATTAACTCATTTGGATCATCAAAATTACTCAGATTTTATACAGAGAGAAATATAAATTTGCTGAATTGAATAATTTTACCTAAATGAAAATTCAATTTTATATGGATGATAGTTCATTTTGATTTCAGTTCCAATGATCTTTAACTATCAATTTATTGAAATGATTCGATTTTTTCTTTGCCATATCCATCTCGATCACTGCAGACAAATTGCAGATGCTGCAAAAAAGTATTCACATTCATCTTACAGACAAAAGTTACAAAGATTAAAAAGGAAAACAAAGAGATATGGAACAACTACCATAACAATCAAGCAGTTGAATCATCAACAGGATGCCAAACTCTATTGAAGAACCACATTTTATCAGCTTCCACAGCGTAACCGTCCTGATTTCGGTGCCAACTGTAGTAAGCGTGAGTGCGGTTCTTAATGGCGAAAACTGCATGACCAAAACTTGCTTCCCTGTAAGCTGAATATGCTGGCTGTGGCTCTGTCATACTGCAGCACCATACATACAAGAAGAATGTTAATTAAAATTCAAAAATAGCTTCTTTTTTCTTTTTGTAACTTGCTTTTGAACTGATGGAAGTTTTGGTTGCAAGATTGACTTACTTGTTTGCCAACCCTTCAAGATTTCCTCCATCGCCGATTGTGATGTAAACCGGGGCTGATAGGTCCTTTACTGGAGTGCACTTACCATTCACAATGTCGTATGCAACGTTAGATACGCGTTCCTGCAATATAAATGATTCGATCGATTATCAACAATTGAGATATATGACAATCCAAGTATTTCATAGTAAAATTTTAAGTTGCAAAGGGTATTAGCTATTCAAAGTTTAAAATGATTTAGCATTTGTAGGTTTTGCTCTGCTCACTCTAAATACTCAATGTGTCCACCTTCTTTACACAATTGTATTTAATGGCTTAAATTGAAATGAAGGTTTTTCATGATTTGTAAGGGAGGAAGTATACTTGAAATTCAACTGTTTAACGAAAAAACAGATACAGGGTCTATTATACTTACAGATCTCTCATAAGCATGGACATGACCAGCAAAGACCACATCGACTTTGTGTTGCACAAACCAAGTTTCATACATAACCCTCATGCTTTCGCCTTCCATGTAATGGTAGTTGTAGCTGTTGTACCATGGAGAATGCATCATAACAATCAACCATGGTGTCTCACTCCTGTTGACTTTTGGTAGCTCTGCTTCAAGCCACTTGTATTGAGGAGTGTATTTACCTAACAAGGTGATAAAGTAAAGAAAACGGGAAGGAAAATTTAGGCCCTGAAGATTAATAATGCAGGAGTACCAAAAAAGGAGAAAATCTAGAGATTCCATGGATATCTTGAACGTATATAAAATATATATCCATACCATATGCAGAATATGATGCCAAGACGATGATGTGTGCAGGACCCTTAATTGAGTACCAAAATGGAGCAGTGCTGTTGATGCTTTGAAAGGGGTATGATATCTCTTGGTGTAAGGCTTGAATGGCTTGGTTTCACCCTACAAAATGCAATCTTCCGATGTCAATTTTAATAGCAACAACATACTCATTAGAAACCATTTGGTGAATCCAGCAAAAATCATAGTTTCAAAAGAAATTGTGCTAAATATGGTGGATGGTGCTTCAGTAGATTGCAAAATTTGGATACGTTTTCAAGTGTTACTGAATTATAGTATGTGTTAGCACTTACAATTTCAGGAGCAAAGTCGATTTCATGATTCCCGGCTGTCCATATCCAAGGTTGATAAGCTGCACTCCTCTCTACAAACCGTCCCCATGTATCCCAGCGATTATTATCATGGTTGGGATAGTTATCTGCATAGGACAGGTCTCCAACAAATAACACTGCCTGTCCTTTCAGTGGATTATTTTCATAATGTGTGAGTGTGTTGTTTGAATCAAAACTCTGACCAAGATCACCTGAAAAATACACAGCAACAGTCCTACTCATTAAACAACCAACCATATCAATGTGCATTCAAAGTTGAATACAGGACTGCAGACCCCTATCATGAAGTGAAAGATCATGTAACAACCACCAAATGGGCCCAAAGGTTATCCACTCTATTGGCTATAATAAAAAAGTCTTGATTCATAAGTGAGGATGTGTATGTAATGAATCGAAAAACCCACTTTATATCTACAAGATTAAGGTTTTAAATTTATTGATTATGAAGCTAAATTTAAGAGGGACTATAAGTGGAAATGATGTAAAAGGTTCTTACCAATGAGACCGAATGTGTAGGGAACATCTGGACCAACTTCTGGAGGAGTGATGAACCAAAATTGCCTGGCAGTGTGTCCAGTTCCAACTTCATAATAATACTTTGTATCATGCTGCCAGTAAATTCACATGAAACTTTCAACAGGGGGTCTATGTGTATTCATACATTTTTCCTATATGCAAGCTGTCTAAATAAAACAAGGGAAAGCATAGGATTCATCATAAGCAACAACAGTAATGCTGATTCTCGAGAAACTCACCTCTAAGTTGCGGATGGTGCAATGATGAATGTAACCAGAAGCATAATTATAGAATTTATAAGTTGTAGCTTTTCCTTTAGCCGTTTTCTCATCTTTGCTACCCTGAGGCCAATATCGAACAACACTAGGTCCGCGCTCATCCATTGTTACCCAGGACACTATCACTGCCTTCCCTACAAGGTCTCCTTGTGTAATGTGTACCTGAATTGAACCCAAAAACCACATATGCCAATGAACCAAACTGTTCCTGAATTTGTTGTCGCAATGAGAAAAAATAGATAATAATAAAAACCCTTTATTTACAAGCTCATTGAGTTCCATCCAGAATCTAATCGGTTTCAGAAAAATCAGAGATACCAAATAAAGTTACACACATCTGGGATTCAGAAATGTTGCAGTCTTCCATTAAAGTACATATGTTTCCACATGACACTTAACTTTCTTGCACTTTAATATGATAGATAACCTCGGATTTAAGGAACCAAACTCTTTCCTCGATTCGTCAAAAAGATTTTACCAATTAAACAAGATGAAAGAGAGAGAGAGAGAGAGAGAGAGAGAGAGAGAAGCAAAAACAATACACACCTGTTGGGGTGCGTTATAACCAGGAGGGACTCTGAAAACATCAGCATCAAGAGGCATATCAATTGCTTTCACCTCTTTCCTAACATAAGTACTTGTTAGACCTCCATTAGCCACCTTCAAAACCAAACACAAAGCTAAAACAACCCCAGCAAGAACACCCATCTTCCACAAAGAGAAAAAAAAGAAAAAAGAAAATCGAAAACACACACACAGGCGCGCTCGCACACCCTCAATATCCAATATTAATTTTGTGTCTTATAACAAACTCCTCTCTGTATATATAGCCATAGGTTCACATACAGGTCCGTGAATACCACACAACCATTGCATACAAATCGGGGAATATTCATAGGACTATACGAATATGAACTTGAAAAGTCAACTCCTTTCATTGACTTTATTTATAGTTATCATTATTATTTATTCATTCAATTATATTTCTTACTAAATGATATATTTGAAAATAGGCAAAAAGCGTATGTTAAGGACGGGGACAGTACAGCTAGAATTAGTTTATTCGGGGAAAATAATGGAAATCGTCTTTTTTTTTTTACGGTGGTATAGACCGATTTCGTTGAAAAGCACATTGCTTTTTTCTGCTAAAAAAAGAAAAGCCCATTAATTTGACTTTTCTGATTCGGCTAAAAGCCTAAAACAGGGTCACATTATTGAAACAAGACAGTTTTCAGCTAAAACAAGGTGCAAGGAAAGGGACAAGGTCCTGTGCGGATAATTTACGAAACGGATAAGAATGAGGTAAGGGTATCCCGACACACAGCAAGGAGAAAAGGAAATTAACATTACCAATGTTAAAAAAAAAAAAAAATCATGAAGATATCAATGGAACAAAAATAATTTTAATTTTAAACAATTAAAATTTGTTTCTTTAAAAATTAAAATTATTAGCGGCCAACCTCATCTCTTCAAGAAACAAGTTCATTATATATTATAATGACCTCATCTCTTGAAGAGACAAGATTATAGCATTACATAGTAGTCTGCATGGTTCGGGTTGGAACTGAAAACCGAACCAGAACTGCCATCAGTGGTTTCGAAACCGAAACCGAACCATGCAAGTCGGTTCCAGAACTGGCAAGGAACTGCTGATTCCAAGCCGATCCCAAAAAAAAAAAAACAAGTCGTTGTTTTTTATTGTCCATTGTAGCCTATACGGTGGTAATAGGGATGGTACAATCACATAGGTGGATCTATCTATTGAACATCCCCAACAAGAGCTAGATCTATAGTTCAGGCCAATAGTGCAAAATGACCCCCAAATGAGAGGAGGAACCTCTTATTTATAGATGATGAAGATTGATACTAGCAATTAGATAGTACTCAAATAAGCAATCGAGATCAAATGTTGTTGGTGACCATTAGATTGTCTTATATTGATCAGACGGCTGATATTAAAACCTTCATTTCTTATAGTAGTGGGTTGGACTGGAAATAAGCTTGATGGTTTTTATTATATAAAAAGAAGCCTATTGACAATATAAAAATGATGAAGGCCTATTTTAGTCCACACAAGCCCCATTTTATTCAAATAAAGCCTAAATTAACCTAGAAAGATATTTTTAGAGTTCACTTTTCATGAACAAAAATGTCGAATTAAGCCAAGAGCGAAATAAACCAGTTTGGCAATCCCTGTTCCAAGCCAACTTAGCCAAATATCTGTACGATATCTGAAATACCCCAAATCTTCACCAAGATTAGAAATTGAGTTTAGATAGATTAAATAAATCAAATGAATTATAGGATTTAATTAAACAAGTTGGCTTAATTTAATTAGCTAATAATTAAGTTGGTTTTGAGATTTGAAATTCCTAAAATCTCTAAACATGTTCTAAAAATATTTAGAGAATTCCTAAATCCTTGATTCTTAGCATAAACACTAATTCCTAAATCTTTACAAAATTTGAGTTCATTTGCTTGAATAAAAATATCAGTTCTTAAACCCGAACTCAAATTAAATATCTTTTATCCAAAATAAATTTCTAAGTTAAGTTCTTGATTTAAGTTCTTAATTTCTAACGTAATGGTTCAAAAATCATTTCCTAAATATTTCTAGAACTAAAGATATTGATCTGATAGTTCTAAATCTTTACCTAAATCCTAAAATATCCTAAATAAACCTATCCTCTCCTTTGACTTTTTCCTCCTCCTCCTACCATTCCTTTTCTTTAACTATTTACGTTTTCTTTCTCTTTTTTTCTTTCCTTCTTCTTCTTCTTCTTTTTTCTCTCAAAATTCAATACATGAGTCTCTCAATTTCAAGAAGAGAAATCAATTAGAAGTAGCTCCAACAAGAAGAAAGAAGAGAAGTCTCATGTATTCCAAAAGCTAAGTTTTCTAGTTCAATTCATATTTGTTTTATTTGTTGTTTGCTTATCTAATTGATGAATTGATGTTGAATGGAGTTGGAAGTGCTGTTTACATTTGTATATGTTGGATTAATGTTGTTAGGAGTTGAGTTGTGATGAAGAAGATGATGAATAGTGAAGTTGAGTTTTGTTGAAGTAGTTGCAGTTGTTTGATGTAGTTAAATGAGTATAAAAGTGTTGTTTAGACTTGATATGGGTAGTATATAGCTTTTATGAAGTTTTGATTGAAGTAGAATGTGTAAAAGTTTGATAAAATGAAGTTTGAAAAACAAGAAAATTCATAAATCAGGGGAAACCATGAATCACGGGCGTGATTCAAGCCTTGGTAGGCTCAGGTTGGACAAATTTCATGAATCACGGGCGTGATTTTGAGAGAAAAACTCTGTTTTGGGAAGTTTTCATGAATCACGGTCGTGATCCATCCCTTGGTAGCTTGGGTTGGTCAAAAATTTTGAAACTCAAAAATCACGGTCGTGATTCTTAACTCAAAAACCATTTTATGACAGCTTTCCAAAAATCACGGTCGTGACTCGTATTTTCCCTGACGCAATACTATTTCGTATTTTAATCATAACTTTTTCATCTGACCTTCGATTGAGGTGATTCAAGTTTTGTTGGAAAGCTTACAAAGATATCTACAACTTTCATGTTTTGAGTTTTTACAAATTCCAAAAGTATCGATGCTCAAATTTGACTTATTTCCAGCTATTATATTTTTATAAACAAAGTTTAAAACTTGTTTTTGTTTGTGAAATGTGTTTTGCTTAGGAAATTGATATTTTTGAGATAAAAAGATAGATAAGTGATATTTGATGTGTTATGTGAGTTAATTGTTGTAATTAAAAATGAGTTTAGTAGATTTGTAGATTTAATTAATAATTTGGATTAAATATGGAAGTTAGCTATAAAAATGAACTTAGTTGATAATTCTAGGTTCAACTTGACTAAATGAACTTGAATGAACTAAAATGGATTAGATTGTTTAACTTTGATGAATTTGGCTAAGTTTAAGTTAATGTAAGCTCGAATCGACATGGATCTTAGATATATAATGAATTAGTAATTAATCTAAGTCCAACTTGGCTTAATGAACTTCACTAAGCTAAAAATGAATTAGATTGATATAGTTTAATCACCTTGACTTAGTAAATGAATCAAATGACTAATTTTAATCAATTTGGCTAATGTTAAGCTAAAATGGGTTAATAGCTATTAATTAGCTTAGATGAATGAATTAGGATGATCTTTGAATAATATGGGGAATATGTTGTTTCAAATGTGTGTTTACTTGGAAAATGAATGTTTTTGGTTTATGAATTCTTTGTTAATGCTTTTGTAATAAAACACTATAAATAAAGAGAAAAGAAATTCTATGACAGACAAAGGAGAACTGTCCATATTTTGGCGGGGCGATCTTCGCAGCCATAGTGGGGTTCCTATTTAGTGTCTGATCAAATAGGGTTTAATAAAATGAGTTTGAGATGAATGGATAAATAGCTTAAGTTCTTATATGATTTTGATGAAGTGGATGTTTAGTTTAGTTTCTCATACGAGTTCTTTCCTTAACAGAAGTGGATATCTAATTTATCTTCTAAAATTCCTTCCAAGGTTATGTTTGGATTTCATATTCAAGGTATGCAGTAACTTGCGTGATGATTGATAGGATAGGCATCCTAAATGGATTAAGAACTTAAAGACGGCTTAATAATTGATGAGTGTTGGTTGTGTTTTACGTCGTTGAATCTGGAACCGAGGAGCGATAACCTTGTCATGATGCAATGGCACGATAGTTTAGGCACTTAGCCCAATCCTTTGTCATGATGCAATGACTCAAATCCATGATGCAATGGTTCACCATGATGCAATGGTGGTTTCTTTTATTGGCTAAGTGGATAGCTAATAGGGTTAACTGTATCAGTATATTCTTTACTAGGCTCTGGAGGAAATAATATGTTTTAGTTCACGGGTATGAGATCGTTGAGCTAATTGATGTTATAAACCGGGATAAGTGGAGTGTATAAAGAAGTGTGAACCCTAGATGATGCTATTAATATTCTTTATCGGTTAGATATAGGAGATATAGATATCTGGTCTATCTATATCAACCCCTTGAGCAACTACTGTTACTCAGGACCACTAGATTCCCATTGGCTTGTTCCGGAGCGTGAGTGCTCCATTGTTGATTTGTTTATTTTAATGAAAAGATAATAACTTGTGGATTGATGCATTGCATATAGTTTAAGTCGTGTGCCACTCCGTGTGTAATTGTGTTACTGTGTACTGGGCTCCGGCTCATTATTGTTGTTGTTACTTTTTACAGGTATTGTTGTTATTGATGATGATGATGAGATGATGACTTGATGATGATGTGGAGGTTGTTGATGTTGTTGTTGTTCTTATTATTGTTGTTGATGTTGATGTTGATGAGGATGGTGATGGTGATGATGATTGATGTGATGATGTTTGTTCCAGGTTTTGGGCGATTCTGAAGATTTGGAAGATGAGTGAAATGTAATAGGACCGAGATATATTTGTATTTCATTTCTTCTTTGTTTTGTTATATAAAGACTGGATTTAATTATAAATTTGTATTTTCATTTAAGGGCTTGTTAGTGCCCATGTTTTTTGTAAATAAGCTTTTGTAAATATTTATCAAAGTGAAAGTTTTTCCACTTTTAATAGTGGAAGTTTGAAATGCTTTTATGTAGAAATGTTTTTATTAAAGATTTTTTTTTTCCGCTGCTAAATCTAGTTGTTGCCAGAATCTAATTAAATGATTTCACAATCTAAAATTGAATAGCAATGTTCAACATAAACACCTTCTTTTAAGACAACCTTACGTATAATTCGTAAGAGTTATACGTGGTTGGGGACTTGTGTGCTTAGTTTGAGAATTGAGCATGTCGGGTCTTTACAATATCCCTTATTGGACTCAGTATTTTAAGTCTATTACTAGCTCGGAAGACTAGCCTGCAGCATTAAATTGGGCTAAAAGCCTACATACGGAAATGACTCTCTACAGTCTATTTATTGTATCTATTGTGTATCTACTTTTCATATAATGACATTAACAATATAGTGCGGTCATTTCTTATATTGTATTTCTTTAGCTTTCATTATATTATTTGTGGAGAGATGTTTTGATTGAACTATTGGAGTTTAATGATGTTAATATTTAGTAGGATTAATTGGTGGAAGAATAGGGTATGGGCATGTTTTAATGTATTTTACAAATGATTATATAATTGATTTTGGCAAGTGAATTTTATACAAATGACAGGTGTTGTATTAAGGATATTAGGGAAAAAGTTACAGGTGCTGCAATATTAAGAGACAAGTTTGACATTATTATAGTGATCTTATTTCTTGAAAAAATAGAGTTAGTGTATGAGATGAGGTCGCTTATGAAGATGAGGTCATTATAATATACCTGTAGTGCTATAATCTTGTCTTCTAAAGAGACGAGGTTATTATAATATTTAATGAACCCATCTCTTAAAGAAACAAAGTCAGTTGCTTATGACGCTATTTCTCGAAAAGACGGGTTTGAATTATCTAAATTTGGGATTATTTTTGTTCAAGGGATATTTTTGTAATATTTCTTTGTCAAATTAGTAATATTAATTTCATTTTGCGACACAGTGGGTAAGAGTAATAAATACCTTTGCACTTAGTTTTATATCTTAAGGAAAGGAACAAGAAACAAAAAGCATTAGGAAGAAAAAAAATTGAAAAAGAAACAATAATTGTGAGTATGTTTTAATGATGGAAGGAAGGGAAAAAAATGAAAAGTTAATCATTAATGAATTATTAAAGAAAAGTAATGTAAATTTTGCGAATGTAGGTAAGTTTTATCAACGGTACGTGAACTTTTTGGTTTGCAATAGTTTAATACCTAAAAAAAATTTGTTCCAAGATGGCACTTTAATTTTTTTAAATTTTTACCGAGTATACCTTTGGTTGGAATATGGTCATTTCTCTTGTGAATTGCTGATGTGTAAAGAAGGACTGATTAAAACATTATTTCTTTGTCCTACATATCAGTTTTTACTCTCTCTGTCTCCCCATGCGCTTGCAGTTTTTGCTTCTTCTCTTTTCTTTTTGGTTTGTAACAGATTAGTACCTAAAAAAAATTTAGTATCAAGATGGCACCTGAATTTTTTTTAATTATTTATTGAATGTACCTTTGGCCGGAATCCAACCATTTCTCATGTGAGTTGCTGACATGTAAAGGGGCATTGATTAAAATATTATTTCTTTGTCCTACATATCATTTTTTTACTCTCTCTCTCTCTCTCTCTCTCTCCCCCCCCCCGGTGTTTGTAGTTGGTGCTTCTCTTCTTCTTCTTCTTCTTCAAATAAAATAAAATTCCAAGATTCCTCTCTCTACTCTTTTTCTTCCTCCTCCTCTTCTTCATCCATCTTCAAATAAAAAAAAATGTAAGATTGTAGAAAACCGTTGAAATATATTTTTCGTTTCAAAGCATAAAACAAACAAAATAGAGAAAACCCATCATTGAACCTACAACGTGTAAGAAATTGTGGCCCAATATATGACTTTTATTGAGAAGAGTCATAACTTTTCAAAAATAATAATGCCTTTTGGGAAGAGTTACAACTCTTCTATATACCCCTTCAAGAAAAGTCACATTGTTTCACACACAAGAAACATGTTCATTGGCATATATATTTTGAAGAGTTATAACTTTTTATAAAGAGATGTCTTGATGGAAGATATTTAGTAACGGTTCGTGAAGAGGTATGGTCCTCTTTCTACCTTTTATATATATGTGAAAATTAAAGAAAAATATAATGCTCTTTTTTACAATTACTCCATCAAAGAGAGAGAAATTATATTCTCTTGGAGATATAAGATGATCTTGAAAAAATTAAAGTATTCTTGTTCTTGTTCTTCAAATTCAAGATATTACTATGTCTATAGATAAAGGTACGCATCTATCCATTTGATTGTTGTGAAAATCATGAAGTTTAAAGATCCTGAAACATGATTTATGAAATAATTTATCATATAAAAATTCTTGCATGTGGTATCAGAGCCTGGTTAAAGAACTTATGATTTTCCAATTATTCTTCTATGCATTATGAATGTTTTGCGCGTATTATATTGGGCATTCGGTAAAATAATTTTCTACATTTGTTTGTACACTTTTGGAACAATGTAATTAAAAGTGTTATCACTTAGAACCTTTATTATATATTCCAACATTATCCACTTGACATTTATAATGTGTAAAATGGTGAAATTATGTTGTTTTGACTAATAGTCTAACGGTAATGTGCATCGTCAATGCATATTTAATATGGACCTTCGAAACAGTAATTTTTGGGCCATATAATGAAATGACATGAGCATTATTTTTCACTGGATTTAACCGATGAATTTGAATTGATGGAAACGGGCAATGATTGGTTTGACATGAAACATTGAAATGTTGAGGACCGTTATGAACATAACAGTTGTTGTTTAGAATTTGTTTGCATGTATTATGTGCGATATTATTATTGTTTGGAAATCTTGCCAAATGGTTGCATGAGATTCACTGTGATTTTCTATTAAAACGGTTATTAACCATTGAGGAATTATTTCCTCTATTGGGAAAAATAAAGGAAAATGAAATTGAATAATCTATTATAACTTGAAAATATATGGCACAATATTTTGTTTGGTGAAATATGGCTCTAAATCCTTGTATTTTAATTATTGTAGTATATGAGAAATTTATATATTGAATGGTTTCTTAGTCACCAAAGTGACCAAATCATTAAATGCATAAATTTCATTACATAAAATCAAAATTTTACCCATGAATTTATTTACGAATGACATAATAGATTATGTTTGGATAAATGAAAAGTTTGTATTATAAGACATTATAAATCATCCAAAGATGGTTTTTGTTCTTATAATACATAATGCAAGTGATTATGATAAAGATAACAAATATATCAAATAGTATACTTGTTTATTAATGTTTATATATATTTAGTATCACCCAAGGTGGACTTTGATATATAATTATGTTATTCTATGAGAATCTGAATTTGTATGATTTTTCAAAGCACTAATATATATTGTTTCTTTAATTATTGCAGTATCTGTTCTTGTTTCTTTGCATTCTCATGCTTCATCTGTTTTGATATTCAATGGATTGAATTTCTCAAATTGGTATGAGCAGGTCCAATTCACTTAGGTGTTTTGGATCTTGACTTATCTCTTAACATTGAGAAACCCGCTGCTATTATTGGTGAAAGCAGTGATGAGGAAAAACGTCTCTATAAACTTTGGGAGAGGTCGAACATATTAAACTTGATGTTTATGAGAATAACAATAGCAAACAACATTAAAGCTACTCTTCCTAAACTGATAATGCTAAGGAATTCATTAATTTTGTGGAAGAGCGTTCTTAAACTATTGAAAAGTCTTTTGCTAGTACATTGATGGGTACTTTGACCAACATGAAGTTTGATGGGTCTCATACTATGCATGAGCATGTCCTTAAAATGAAGAATATAGCGGCAAAATTAAAGACTTTAGGAATGACCGTGGATGAGTTCTTTTTTGTATAGTTCATTTTGAACTCCTTGCCTCCTGAGCAATATAGGCTTTTTCAAATGAATTATAACACTCTAAAGAACAAGTGGAATATCAATGAATTGACCAATATGCTGATTCAGGAGGAAACAAGATTAAAGAACCAAAAGTCTTATTCTGTTCATTTTACAAGTCATCAAGAAGTTGCATCAAGTTCAAAGAAAAGGGCTAGAAAAGGCAAGAAGAAAGGTTTACATAACTTGAATCAATCTTCTAAAGATGCATAAATCCACAAAAGGGAAATCAAGTGCCATTTTTGTAGAAAGGTTGGATGATTGAAGAAAGACTGCTTGAAACATAGGCTTGGTTCAAAAAGAAAGGTAAGCCTTGTGCTTTTGTTTGTTTTGAATCAAACCTTACACAAGTTTCTTATAATACCTGGTGGATTGATTCTGCTCGACAACTCATATTTCCAATACGATGCAAGATTCTTACAATCCAAACTGTAAAGCCAAATGAGAACTTTGTATTCATGGGAAATGGAAACAAAGCTTCAGTTGAAGGAATCGAGACATATCACTTGATTTTGGAGACTAAGCATCACTTGGATTTGTTCCAGACCCTTTATGTTCCCACATTTCTCGCAATTTAGTTTCTTTATCGAGACTTGATGTATTAGGTTTTTCTTTTAAGTTTGGATTTGAATCTTTAGTTTGTATAAGGACAATAAACTATATGGTTTAGGAATTTTATGTGATGGTCTTTACAAGTTTAAACTTGATGAATATTTTGTTGAGACCTTAATGACCTTGCATCATAATATTGGAACTAAACGTAGTTTGGTTAACTTACTTGTGGCATAAATGCTTCGGTCACATATCTAAAGAAAGATTGCAAGGATTAGTAAAGAATGAAATTCTTCCTACTTTGGATTTTTGGAATGTGTGTTGATTGTATTAAAGGAAAACAAACTCTACACACTAAGAAAGGAGCCACAAGAAGCACTCAACTTCTTGAAATTATACATACAGATATATGTGGACCTTTTGATGCTCCATCTTTGGTGGAGAAAAGTATTGTATCACCTTTATTGATGATTTTTCATGTTATACATATGTCTATCTTTTGCATGAAAAATCTTAATCTGTGAATACCCTTGAGGTGTACATTAATGAGGTTGAGAGACAATTAGATAGAAAAGTGAAAATTATAAGATCAGATCAGGGTGGTGAATACTATGGGAAGTATGATGAATTGGGACAATATCCAGGTCCATTTGCCAAATTTCTTGAAAGACATGGCATATGTGCTCAATACACTATGCCAGACACACCGGAACAAAATAGTGTTGCATAGAGGTGGAATCGTACATTACTAGACATCGTTAGGAGTATGTTAATTCATTCATCTTTACCTATATCCATATGGGTTTATGCATAAAAACTACAGTATATTTGTTAAACAGGGTTCCTAGTAAAGCAGTTCCAAAGACCCTTTTCGAATTGTGGACTGGTAGGAAACCTAGTTTACGACACCTACATGTGTGGGCTTGTCTTACAGAAGTAAGGATTTATAATCCACATGAAAAGAAATTGGACTTTCGAATGATTAGTGGATTCTTCATAAGATATCCTGAAAAGTTCAAAGAATGTAGATTTTATTGTCCTAATCATAGTACAAGAATTGTTGAAATTGGAAATGCCAAGTTTATTGAAAATGGCGAAAACTTAATAACAAATACATCATGAAGTTATAAATGATACCCCTATAGTAGAGGAACCACACAAAATAGCATTAAGAAGATCTCAAAAAGAGAGAAGATCCACTATTCCTAATGATTATGTGGTTTATCTACAAGAGTCAGAACTTAACATAGGAATCGACAATGATCCAGTTTCATTCTCACAAGCCATGGAGTGTAATAATTCTATTAAGTGGATAAATGCCATGAAAGATGAGTTGAAATCTATGGATCAAAACCAAGTATGGGAACTCGTTGAATTGCCAAAAGAATGTAAAAGAGTTGGCTGTAAATGGGTCTTTAAGATAAAGCGAGACTCAAATGGCAATGTTGAACGACATAAAGCCAAAATTGTTGCCAAAGGCTTCACTCAAAAGGATGGCATTGATTATAAAGAGACTTTTTCATCGGTCTCAAAGAAAGACTCACTTAGATCATTTTGGCTTTGGTTGCTCATTATGATCTAGAGTTACACCAAATGGATATTAAGACCGCCTTTCTTAATGGAGATTTGGAAGAAGTTAATATGGATCAGCCTAAAGGCTTCTCAATTAAAGGAAGGGAGCATATAGTATGTAAACTTAAGAAATTAATACATGGACTTAAACAAGCTTCTCGCCAATGGTATCTCAAGTTCAATGATACCATAACTTCTTTTGGTTTTAAAGAAAAAACCGTTGATCGGTGTATATACATGAAGATTAGTAGGAGTAAGTTTGTTTTCTTAGTCTTATATGTTGATGATATCTTGATTGCTGCTAATGATCTTGGTTTATTATGTGAAACCAAAAATTTTCTTTCTAAAAGCTTTGAAATGAAAGATATGGGAGAGGCAACATATGTGATAGGAATTGAAATATTCCATGATAGATCATAAGGATTGTTAGGTTTATTCCAAAAGGCATATATCAATAAAGTTCTAGAAAGATTTAAAATGGATAAATGCTCAGCATGTATAGTTCCAATTTAGAAAGGAGATAAATTTGGTAGTATGCAGTGTCCAAAGAATGATTTGGAACGGGACCAAATGGCAACAACTCCTTATGCATCTATTGTTGGGCATTTGATGTATTTTCAAACTTGTACTAGACCTGACATCAGTTTTAGTGTTAGGATGTTAGGCAGATATCAAAGTAATCCAGGATTGGATCATTGGAAGACTGCCAAGAAAGTTTTAAGATACTTGCAAGGAACGAAAGACCACATGCTCACTTATAGAAGGTCTGATCAGTTAGAGGTGGTTGGTTATTCATATTCGGATTATGCTGGATGTGTTGATACAATAAAATCCACATTTGGTTACCTGTTTCTATTAGCTGAAGGGGCAATCTCATGAAAGAGTGCAATTAGCTGGAGGGGCAATCTCATGGAAGAGTGCAAAGCAGTCTGTTATTGCTGCATCGACTATGGAAGCAGAATTTCTAGCTTATTTTGAGGCTACAGTTCATGGCTTATGGCTGTGGAATTTTATTTGAGGACTTCAATTTGTCACACTATTAGTAAGCCGTTGAAAATTTACTGTGACAACTCCGTAGCAGTCTTCTTCTCAAAGAACGATAAGTATTCAAAGGATGCAAAACACATGGAGATCAAATTCTTGGCCGTTAAAGAAGAAGTTTAGAATCAAAGAGTGTCAATCAAACATATTAATACAAAACTGATGGTTGTAGATCCATTAACAAAAGGATTAGTATCTAATATTTTTAGAGAGCATGTTGAAAGGATGGGCATTATATGATGTCCTGATTAAAATTATTATATTTGTTTATATGACACTCTCGAGCTCAATTATAGTGTTTATGATATTTCATGTTTTTCTATATTGTATACATGATTGTAATAGAATTATGTTAATAGGAATTGTCTTCATAAAGACATTAAAGTTAGACCGTTATTTATCTCTTCATTAAGTTAAGGTCAAATTAGAGATTAATTATGAAGTACATGGAAGGTACTATGTCGAGACAACGACATACAACCGCCATGATTATAGTTGATTTTTAATTTAATGATATAATGATACAATCAATATGATAACGACTTAGAATAATGTTATTGTGCACATTATATTTATTCTAAGTTATTAAAGAACATATACGGGCCAAGTGAGAGAATGTAAGAAATTGTGGCCTGTGGAAAATATGGCTAATAGGTTTTAGTGTTTTAAATATTGTAATTACAGAATCATACTAAATTAGGGGTCTTTGACCCATTAAATTGTTTGACCATTAAATGAGTCATAATTGTTTGACCCATTAAATGAGTCATTTGTTTGACCATTAAATGAGTCATTATGAGCCATTAATGTTTGACTCATTAAATTAGGAGATTTTGCTATTAGTTGCCTTTTTTATCCTTTAGACAACTTGTATATATTTGATTCATTGTAAACCTAAAAATAATATACAGAATTCTCTTTCAATATTTTACAACATGGTATCAGAGCAATTCATCCTGGAGTGCTTTTGATTTTCTGCTTCCACCTTTTTCTTTGTTCCTTCTTTTTCAACCGGCCTTAATTGCTGGTGGTTTTCTTTTTATCCTTATACCTACGACTAGCCAGCCTTAATTGCTGGTATTTCTCCTCTATTTTTGTTTTCATAGGTGCTATAGAGCCAGCCTTAATTGCTGGTGTTGTTTCAATTTTTTTTATTCTGATTTGTGCTAAGCGACATGTCAGAAATTTGTTCTTTAGCATATTCAGGTGAGTCTTCACTTTCTATTGGATTAAATGTTTCGGATGCTACCTTTTCCACCTCTTGGATTATGGATTCAGGAGCTACCGATCATATGACCCACTCACCAAATGTCTTTACCACCTATTCCCCATGCCCAAGCAGTAGGAAAATAGCCACTGCAGATGGTTCTTTGACCACTGTTGCAGGAATTGGAAGTGTTCAAATTAACCCATTGTTAACCTTGCAAAATGTCCTTCATGTCCCTAAGCTATCTACCAATTTGATATCCGTCCAAAAACTTACTCATGACTTACAATGTAATGTAGTTTTCCATCATAATGATTGTGTATTTCAAGAAAAGGGTACGGGGAAGATGATTGGATATGCTAGAGAAAGAGGTGGCCTCTACTTTCTTGAATCAAGTCAACCAACCATCACCAAGGATAAACAGTCAGTGTCATTTGTTTCCGAGTCTTTGTCATCCAATAAAGAGAAAATTTGGCTCCATCATCGCCGACTCGGACATCCATCATTTCAAGTCATTAAACTTTTGTTTCCATCTTTGTTTAAAAGTCTAGATGTTGAGTCTTTCAATTGTGAAAAATGTGAACTTGCCAAACACAAACGTGTACCTTTTCCAGCAAGCAATAAAAGAAGTTCAATTCCTTTTTATTTAATTCATAGTGATGTTTGGGGTCCATCTACTGTTACCAATATCTCTGGGGCACGATGGTTTGTTTCTTTTATTGATGATTGCACTCGAGTTTGTTGGATTTTTCTTCTCAAACAAAAATCTGATGTCAGCATTGTTTTCCCAAATTTTTGTTCCATGATTAAAAATCAATTTGGAGTGACCATCAAGAGAGTTAGGTCTGATAATGCAAGGGACTATTTCAATCAAATTCTAAGTCCATATTTTCAAAAAGAAGGGATAATACATGAGTCATCTTGTGTGAATACCACAGCAAAATGGAGTTGCAGAGAGGAAAAATAGTGATCCCTTGAAAAAACTCGAGCATTGTTATTTGAAAATCATGTACCTAAAACTTTTTGGGGAGAAGCTGTTCTTATAGCAACATATCTCATAAATAGATTACCATCTAGAGTCCTCGGGTTTAAGAGTCCAATGGATGTATTGTCAACCTTTTACCCTAACTACATACTACAAATAATCTTATTCCTAGAGTGTTTGGGTGTACATCCTTCGTACATGTTCACAGTCACAACCGAGGGAAACTGATCCAAGAGCTATAAAGTACGTATTTGTGGGATATTCGTCAACCCAAAAAGGTTACAAGTGTTATCATCCATCTTCTCGAAAACTCTTTGTTTCTAGGGATGTTACCTTCAATGAACGTGAATCTTACTTTCCAAACCCCTATCTTCAGGGGGAGAAGTTAGTAAGAGAAGACGGGGGTTTGGGTTTTGACTTGATGTTAGATTTTTCATCCACTAGTGACCATACCCCGGGTCAAACTGAGCTACCTGAGTCTGTCATAGTCTCCTCTGAACTTATGTCTGATCTTGTAACAACAGCTTTTGGGTCTACTCAACCTGAAACCGAGTCTATTCCCAAGGATGTTAGATATGGTGAAGGCAAGATGAATGCAAGGAAGAAGATGGTTGCCCCCAAATCTGTGCAAGTCCAAAAGTCCGATGAGGTAATGATTTCTGAACTTATACTACAAATTGAAACTGAACCAGAGGTAGAGGGTGAGACCCATAGGGTGATAGTGACACAGACTTGCCCATTGCATTAAGAAAGGGTACAAGAGAGTGCACTAAAAAACCTTTATATCCCCTTGCACACTTCCTATCCTTTGAGCGTTTTTCTCCATCACACAGAGCCTTTCTAAGTAACCTAGAAACTGTTGTCATTCCTTCCAATCTATCTGAAGCTTTGTCCAATGAAAAATGGAAACAAGCTATGAATGAAGAAATGGAGGCACTAGAAAAGAACAAAACATGGGAGTTAGTGGAGTTACCAGAAGGAAGACACCTGTGGGATGTAAATGGATGTATACAGTGAAGTATAAAGCTGATTCAGTAGAGAGATACAAGGCGAGGTTGGTAGCCAAAGGGTATACTCAGACATATGGAGTGGACTATCTAGAAACGTTTGCCCCGGTAGCAAAGTTAAATACTGTTAGAGTCCTATTGTCTTTGGCAGCCAACTTTGGATGGGATTTACAACAATTTGATGTAAAAATGCTTTCTTGCATGGAGATCTAGAGGAAGAGATATATATGGAGATCCCACCAGGTTATAAAAAAGGAGTTACTGATCACACAGTGTGTAGGTTAAAGAAGGCATTATATGGGCTTAAACAATCTCCTCGAGCATGGTTTGGCAGGTTTGCTAAGGTTATGGTGACATTAGGATATAAGCAAAGTCAAGGAGATCATACACTGTTCATCAAACACTCATCTTTAGGGGGAGTCACAATTCTCTTAGTTTATGTGGATGATATAATTGTTACAGGAAGTGATGACGAAGAAAGACGTTTTTTGAGTGAGTGCTTGGCAAAAGAATTTGAGATTAAGTCACTTGGGAAGCTAAAATATTTTCTTGGAATTGAAGTGGCACATTCAAAGAAAGGTATTTTTATCTCTCAACAGAAGTATGTAACTGATCTACTCAAGGAGACAGGTAAAACAACATGCAAACCGGTGAGTACTCCGATAGATCCGAATGTAAAGCTTGGAATAGCAGAGGAAGATGCTATGGTAGACAAAGGAATGTATCAACGGTTGGTAGGAAAGCTCATTTATCTATCCCACACACGACCAAATATAGCTTATGCTGTGAGTGTGATTAGTCAATTCATGAACAATCCAAAAGAGATTCATCTTCAAGCAGCACATAGAGTGCTGCAATATCTTAAAGGTACACCAGGAAGAGGAATTCTCTTTAGGAGAAGTGAGAATCCAATACTTGAAGCCTACACAGATGCTGATTATGCGGGCTCATTGATTGATAGAAGATCGACCACTGGATATTGTACGTTTCTAGGTGGGAATCTTGTGACATGGAGGAGTAAGAAGCA
This sequence comes from Combretum micranthum, assembly GCA_024138025.1. Classification (NCBI taxonomy): domain Eukaryota; kingdom Viridiplantae; phylum Streptophyta; class Magnoliopsida; order Myrtales; family Combretaceae; genus Combretum; species Combretum micranthum. The sequence goes on along the minus strand of JAMXBD010002292.1, from coordinate 177,898 downwards.
AAATGTAGTAGCAAGGTCTAGTGCAGAAGCTGAATTTCGAGCAATGGCTCAAGGTGTATGTGAGTTACTTTGCTAAAGATCATTCTAGAAGACATGAGAATCAAGTTGGAGGGCCCAATGAGGCTTTATTGCGATAATAAGTCTGCAATTAGCATTGCCCACAATCCTGTGCAACATGATCGGACAAAGCATATTGAAATTGACAGACATTTTATCAAGGAAAAATTGGAGAGTGGATTGATTTGCACACCCTATGTATCTACAACTGATCAGCTCGCTGATGTGTTAACCAAAGGATTAAGTGGTGCAACATTTGAAAATATTATATCCAAGCTGGGAATGGAAAATATCTATTCACCAACTTGAGGGAGTGTGGGAAAATATGGCTAATAGGTTTTAGTGTTTTAAATATTGTAATTATAGAATCATACTAAATTAGGGTCTTTGACCCATTAAATTGTTTGACCCATTAATGAGTCATATTGTTTGACCCATTAAATGAGTCATTAATGAGCTATTAAATGTTTGACTCATTAAATTAGGAGATTTTGCTATTAGTTGCCTTTTTATCCTTTAGACAACTTGTATATTTTGATTCATTGTAAACCTAAAAATAATATACAGAATTCTCTTTCAATATTTTACAACATGGCCCAATATGTAACTTTTATTAAGAAGAGTCATGACTTTTCAAAAATAATAATGCCTTTTGGGAAGAGTTACAACTCTTTTATATACCCCTTCAAGAAAAGCCACATTGTTTCATATACAAGAAACATGTCCATTGGCATATAAATTTGAAGAGTTATGACTTTTCATAAAGAGGTCTTGATGGAAGACATCTAATAACGGTTCGTGAAAATGTATGATCATTTCTCTACCTTTTATATATATGTGAAAATTAAAAAAAAAATGATGCTCTTTTTCACAATTATTCCATCAAAATTTAGAAAGGTTAGGAGAGAGATATTATATTCTCTTGGAGATATAAGACAGGATTGGAGAGATAAAGTGATCTTGAAGAAATTAACGTATTATTGTTCTTGTTCTTCAAATTCAAAATATTACTATGGCTATAGATAAATGTACGCATCTTATCCATTTGATTGTTGTGAAAATCATGAAGTTTAAAGATCCTAAAACATGATTTAATGAAATAATTTATCATGTAAAAATTCTTACACAATGTCACAAAACTCATAATCTAATATTTTCATCACCTTCTCATAAAATCAAAGAAGGATTCTTAGTTGAAGATAAAAAACACTACCATGAATCTAATGTTTTCTTCATCTACATCATAAAGAAAAGGAAAACAACAAGTCAACTCAAATCTGGGTTGTTAAGAGGTGGTTGGACTTTGCATCCATCGTTTTCCAGAATTCCTATAAAACAACACCAACAAAAGTCCATACCAAACCGAAACCTAAATCTAAGAAGGGAAAACCCAATACACGAAAATGAATTTTGAAGTCTCCCATATGGCAAAGATTCAAACTTTTCTGTAGTCTCTCTTTAGAAACTCTATAGCCGTGAAGCTTTCTCTCTTTAAAAAAAATTGCAAATTGGTAGATTTTAAACACATTTTTGATACTATAAATTTCTCCTTCACAAAAATCATATAATAATTCGTATGAAACTTTGAGGAAATTATTATGTTTTTGTTTGTAAAGTTTAGAACTTTGGGGGATAATTCAAGGTTTTGTTTGTAGATGAAATTGAAGAGAGAGATTGCATTTGGGGCTTAGGGTTGCTACGTGGATGTTCCAAAAGGAGTAAGAAGATTTGTTCTCTTGTATCAAGTTATTTTTTTTAATTGGTAATGGGATTTTAAGAGAGAGAGAGAGACTTTTGTTTTTTAATGTCTGATTTAAGCAGCTACAGGTGTTGGGGAGAGAGAGAGAGAGAGATTGAGAGAGAAGAGAAAAAATAAGAAAAAAATTACATTTAGGATAAAGAAATAACATTTTAATCCATCCCCTTTTACACATCAACAACTTACCTAAGAAATGGTCGGATTTCGGCCAAAGATACCTTCATTGAAAATTTAACAGAATTCAGGAACCATCTTGGTACAAAATTATTTTTAGGTATCAAACTATTACAAACTAAAAAGTTCATCTACCATTAATAAAACTTACCTACAAATGTACTTATAAAAAGTAATAAAAAATAAAAGAAATAGTAAATGAGCCAACAAACTTTTTTCACTTTTTCTCTCTTTTTTCTCATTTTGGAAGGGAATGAAATTATGACTTTGTCCCTCTTTCATTTCTCTTCTAATTCCCTTCATCAAATGATGAAATTTTGAAAATTTTCTTCTTATTTTTCTTTCTTTTCTTCCACTTTCACTCAAGCCAAAAAGGTTGGCTAATTAGTAGCAAGGATAAACAAATGAAAGTAATGAGTCACCAATACTTTTTGTTACTTTTGTAGTAATTAACTAATACAATTTATACACAAATATTATAATAAAATATAAGAAATTGGTTTTAATATCACACATCTCAAAAATTAATTTGTAGTAATAAATTCTTTCCATTGCTAAGTATGTCATTTACATAAGAAATAGTAAATTTTCTTCATTTTAATAGTTTTTATTTTTGGATACATCATTGACATTCTTGACTCTACTTAAAAATGTTAAATTCTAATTACTTCAATTTCCAACTCTTATGGTAACTTTCTATTTTTAACATGTGTTGTATATTTTATTTGCAATGTGGCTAAATTTGAATTTTCAGCATTAAGCCCAAATGAGAATCAAACTTACCATGTAATGGGACAGTTTATTATAGAGTTTCCATTTTGTTAATACCTTTATAGGATTTTAGGATGAATTCTGAAAATAATTTATGATCCTATAAGATTAAGTGTCTAGTTGTGGGTCATGGTTATGACCTGATGTGAAACCTAACCAGTGAAAATAATAATAATATTTAAAATAACATAATTAAATAAAAAATTATCAACCTTACTCATTTTATGAGAATTGACAATACTCTTCCTAGGTCTGCTTATTGAAATAAACCAATTCAAACAAAAAACTCAATTGAATTGAACTTGTAAAATGCAGTTCTTTATGTTTCAGCTCGGTTTGCTATTTGGTTTAAAGAGTCAAATCGAACCAAACTATTTGAACTCGAACCCAACTGTTCACATTAAAGGAAAATAAAAAAAAAAAGATTCATTTTATTTATAACTCTTAAACATTAGATATTAGGATCACATGACATTTCATTTTAATATCATGCATGTATGCTAGAATAGACTTGAAATAAAATTGCAATTCTGAATTCTTATACCATTCAACAGGAGATAGTTTTATACTAGATTGCAACATCTACAACCAACAATATTGAGATAATTTAAATATTTAAACTATTTAGTATGACAGAAACTTAAATATGTTATAAGGGAATGATATTATAAAAAAACATGGAATTTGCAAAAGAATGATTTTCTTAATTAGTATTATAGACTCATTAAGAAAATATTTTTAGATTGAAAAATATCTTTAGGGCAGGATAATATGTATATATGATATTATTAAATATATGACCTGATATAATGGTAAGTGACTTTAATTTTTGTACAACATTCTTTAATTTAAATTTTTTTTAACTCAAATGACTATCAATATTATTTATTAGAATTAAATGCTTATAAACGCGGTCCAGTTGAAAACTCAGAACCATTAAAAGCAGAATGGTTCATTAAGGATCTGGTTCGGTACAGTTCGGTTTGGTTTAACCCTTGACTTGAATCAAACCGAACCATGAATATCCTTAACTCTCACCTCTATGGAATATGGCTGAGAATTTGTATTATAAGTGTAGAGTAATGTGAAACAGGATAAGAAAAATATCGTAGGGATTATGAAGTAAAAAAAAAAAAAATTAGATACTTAAGATTTCATGTGACTGATATATATTTTTACACAAATTTGTTGCTCAAATATGCTAATTTCTAACTCATACTTGTACCAGTACAGCACTGCCATGTACAAGTTTTTAGTAGATGGAAATGGGAAAAAGGAATGATTTATTGCCATCATATGTACCTCATACTTATAAAGTATATGCAAAATGATTGGATAATGCATGTTTTAATGTTTTGTATGTCTGTATTATTGTAATGTAGTACTCCTAAATGTATTTTTAGTTTTAAGTATTTCAAAATAGAAAATATTAATTGGAAGTAAGCTAATTCTTTGATTTTTTTTCACCATAAAATCCCATTGACGTCAATAATTTTATTTGTTGACTTACAATAATGGTTTGAACTGCGAATTGGGTTGACTGCACATTTTTTTTTTTTTCAATTTGAAAAGTTATAAATTGAACCACAATAAAGTTGAATTAAAAAAAAAAAAAAACAACAACAAACCATACATTTTGTTTTATTTGATTCGAAAAATAAATTGGACTAAATTTGCATTGCACTTACCCTAATTATACACACATGCATGATGACTGAAAAGATGATGATGATGATATTATTATTATCCAAAACATATATATCATGAACATGCCATATCTAATCATATCATTATAGTGTTTTTTTTTTTTTTTTCCAAGGTACATTTATAGACTTCTTAGACTATCTCACCCATTATATAAATATTAAATTAATTATACAAGATTAGTATGAAAAAGGTATCAATGTTGACATTAAATAGATTAAGGCGTTCAATAGTAAATAGAACTAGTGCCATTAAAAACACACACACACCTTAAAATTTTCCTTTTCTGCAATTCTATGTTGTAGGATTCTTTTGATTATATTCTTTTATAACTTCTACCAAATAAAGGCTTCCAATTTAAGGCCTTCTTTCTCAATGAGGTTTTCCATTTTTTATTTCCCAAAATGTACCATTTATTGTATTTCTATGGTTGATTTTGATAATTATTTGAATATTGGTAACTTGACGTGTAAGTATGCCTAATTACTGCTAGTAACAAAAATAGCATCACTTATTAATTTTCAATAGTTGTGGTGAGAAATGACCATTCTAATAGACGATAGATGGTGATAGATAATTAGAGAAAACATATTATTTTATTATTAAAATGATTATTACTGTTTTTAAAGTACAATTCGTTTTTTTATTTTTCCATTTCATAATTAACAAAATTTCTCATTATTTAAACCCTCATTATGACTCATATTCACATCAACATCTTCCTCAAGCACCTACCGTAATTCCTCACTAATATGGGAAAGTATAATAGCCTTTATAACTATAAATATAGAGGACAACGAATGCAAAAATCTTTAAAAACATTCTACAAATAAATTTTCCAATTCTCCATTAAAATGAGAAACTTTTGAGTTAGGCTTTGTTTTAAGATATATGACTTGATGTATCTAAAAGAAGACCATCTATTTGTGAGGAATAATCTATATTAATGAAGGATGTATCTTGTCCATCATTCTCCAATGTCCTCTAAAGATATCATGAAATCTCATCTAGTTTGCCAATTTTTAATCATATGTAAGAAGGAAACACTTCAAAATCTACAAATAAATAACCTTCTCTTCTTTATCATTTATCATATTAAGAAGGATTAGGCAAACTCAACTATCTTGTTAAGCTTTTCTCTCAAATATTAAGTACTTAATAATGTTAGCTTCCCGCACTAAATAGAGATAGACTACATATTCATGAATACATAGAAAGATTTGGCATGATAATCTAAGAAGCGTACTAAGATTCACAAAAGGGATCTATGAAAGGAGGAACCACTCTATGCCTAAACAGCAGCCAATTTCTTAGCGCACTAGAAGTCCTCGTGAATTAATGAAATTCAATAGAAGGGGTCAACATGTGTTTTGTTTTAGTTTTTCTTTTTACTTTTGTGCTTTTATATGAGCCTAGATTATTTTCGTTTCTGGTTTAATTTCTTTAATTCGATCAGTATTAAACCCAAACCCTTTAATACGAACCCTCTACTAAGAATTAAAAGAAATTTAATTTTTTAAAACAATTTGGAGTCACCACCCGATTGAAATCAGGAAAAATTATAAGTTATGATCAATGGGTTGGATGATCCTAACTTAGCTACTAGTTTGCGAAAAATTTGATTTCGAAATCAAACTTTATAAACCAAAATTTTGGATTCGGAAGCTAACCTATTAAAACCATATGGTTACCACTTAAAATCATATTTAAAATTAATCATTTTAATGCTCAAATCTACTAATGTAAAAAATATTTACAAATTATAATACCCACAAGCAATAAAAAAAAAGATCATTATTCACATTAATAATACAAATAAATACAAATAACATTGATATTTACAATTTATCATGAAAACTTATAATATTTGTAATGAACAATGAATTAATTCAAGATAGAAATAAAAAACAAAAAAAAGTTTTTTTTTCATATTTTATGTCGCCCCGGAGGTACCTACGTACCTGCTAATCGAGATCAGACAGCACGTATTTTTATAATATATATAGTGTTTGGTACTTTTTAAATTTTTAGAAACTTCTTGGTTTAAGTGTCTTAAGTTTTTATTAGTTTTAGTGAAAATGAAATTTTGATGTGATAAAGATTTTAACAACTACCAATTTCAATTTTATTTATTTAAAAATTTTTTCTAGTTGTCAATAATCACTTTTTTTTAAAATATAGATACACACATATGAATGTGCTACGAATAACGGTGTCACATTTATTTAGTAATTTACTTCTCATTATTTACTATTTTATTATCATCATGTTTATCTTTTCTTTTTATTTTTTATATTTATTTTTCACTAGAAAAAGCAAATCCATCAAAACTAACCGTCATCAGTATCATGGGAATCATTTTCATCTTTCCTTTTTTTTTTTTTTCATTCTTTATATTATATATAATTACATATATGTAATATTTTTAATATATAAAATAGACTAACATAAAAGATGACTTACCTGGAACAGACTTCATGCATATCAGGATGGGACGTCAACTTGGCTCGTGGATGGTTGAATTGAATTCTTGGACGGATCTCCGGACTTTGGATTGAACCTCCATTCGCTGTTGAGTGGCGAGGACAATAATTCCGTGAATGTTCAATCTAGCGAACTGGGTGGATTTCGGTGTCGGAGGACTAGTCGGCCAAACAAAAATGGATATAACAAAAACTCGATGGTGGTGGAAATCGTCAATTTCACCAAGAGAGGAAAAACTCGAGAGCTTGTCGTATAAGTGGGTTTTTTAAAGATCTTCCTCGAAGAGAGCTCGAGCTTCCAATCAGTATTTCTTTCTTCCATAAAACTATTTATAAAGATAGTTTTGTTTTCCCCAACTAATTCAAAGATGCTACTTCGAGAGCCTAGGTTAGAACACAACTAGATTTTGTATGAAAGAGTGATTTCCTGTTGTTGTTCTTGTTGGTTTTTTGCTTTTTTCTTGTCTACCATTGTTTTTATTACGTGTCAGGTATTTATAGATGCTCATTTACCACTCACCTATCCACTCGTTGACACGTGCGCTTATCTTAACTGACAGCTCGTTGACACTTGCACTTACCTCATCCAGCTAATGAGAGCATGTGGAAAAAAAAAAAAAAAAAAAAAGGGATAATTTACCTCTTCATGAAATCAAACTCAGGTTTCCTTTATGTATGCCAATGACTTATCCATACATATTGTTGGCTTGTGCCTTATTTTGTTTTGCACATAAATTATATTTGAGGCTTCAAAAGTGGGATTGATTAAATAAGCTCATTTACATGCGGTATTTAATGGTTTCAAATAAATCTATAATTAAAATTAGTATTATATCAAGCCCAAAAATATTTTTAAAAATTTATTATTATTTTTTTCTTCTTTTTTATACATTTGTAATGATTTCTTTTTTCTTTTTTTTTTATTTTCTTTCTTTTTTTGTAATTTGCGGGCTTAATATAATATTAATTTTTACTATAAATTGAAGCCTTAATTGAGTAAAAATGAGGTGTCTACAATATGAAAGGAGATAAAGGATATGAATGAATTGAATGATTATAATGCATCAAGAAACAAAACCAAGTTGATATTAATTCCAAAGATTACTATAATCCATGAAAACAACATAATGTTGGGATTTATTAAATCACATATTCCTAAATCAAATCACTAGGAACTACACAAGTGTAAAACTAAGGCACAATGATTTAAAAGAAATATGTGGAAGCATACCTGAATAGATAGTCAGAAGATAATTACTTCTATGATGGTTGGTCTTCTAAGTTAACATAAGCCTTTAAATTTTTTTTTTTTTTTTTATCTCTCTCTTCTTTAACTCGAACAAAATTTGAGGATAGGGCCTAACCATTGATCACCAAGTATAAGAACAACTCTTTTCCCTGAACGAGCTTTGACAAAATTAGAGGGATTTTTAATGGGGTTTTTAGCTTTGTAAAGCTAGCTTCACACTTATTGGTCCATTGAAATTTAGAATTTAGCACATCTATTTTTGCTTTTGGATAGAAATTTGGTGAAAGTCTGCTATCTTTCTAGTGAGTTTATGTACCTCTTTTGCAGACTTAAGTGATTGCATGTTGAGAACTACCTAGACTTAATTAGGATTGGCTTTGATTTCACGTTGGGTAACCATATGCCCAAGGTACTTTTTCTAAAGGATATTCTAGAAACACATTTTTGAGGGTTAAGCTTCATCTAATATTGCTTGAGTTAGCTGAATATTTATCACAAATCATTATGATGATCTCTTGGCTCTTTGCTTTCGTATATCATGTTTTCTACATACACCTCCATGTTTCATTTGATTTGCTCATTAAAGTCTTTCAACACTAAACTCTAATAAGTTGCCCTAGTATTCTCGTTGAGAGGCATTGTCACACCCCACAGGGAACCCTAGAAGTATGATAAGCCATGTATCAATCCGAAATCATAGACGCTGATATTCAACCATCTAAGACTTCTGAGAGATACATGAGCATCACACTTGTAGAATACTCCGTGGCATGGAACAGTTGTACATGATCTTTGGTTGTTTAAGAATAAGAAAAAATGGATACATATAAGATACAAATAAAGTTGCATTACAAAGAACTTGAATTAAATTTAACTAACTATTACATCATAAATTTTATCTAAACTACAATTCTAAAAACTTCTTTACAAATAACTTCAAATGTCTCTCTCTATCCCATAAATGTTCTTCATGTTCTTTTGATTCCTAAAATCAAACAAACAAATAGGAGTGTGAGCTCAAATAGCTTAGTGAATGACTTAATATTATTACATTTCAAACAATACAGTCAAGTTTTATTATCAATCAATATGCAATGCTACACTCATTCATATGAAAATGCAAAGTTAGATGACCGAAATCCAAACCAATGGAGATTATGCCCTCTCTTAGGGTTGAAAGACTAATTCAAGTCATTTATGCCTAGAAGAAACTGAGAACTAAGGAAGAGAGTACTTCTCAACTCATTGTCATTTGAAAATATATATAGATTTAACATAACCTCAAACTTCTCCTTAACAAGGTTAAGGAGGGAGCATTTCTCTTTAAACTCATTTGTTATTTATATAGATATAATCAACATAACTTCCACTTCCTTCAAAACCTCAGAGACTCCCTAAGTATTAATCACTAAAGCCGACTCCAACACGGGCGACGTCTTTTGGTGCCTGCTTAGTTCTTATGAAGCTAACAATCCTATAGTAGCCCTACTAGATTTATTGGACTCTCAAAGGTACTACTATAGAATCGTAATATTAATACGTAACGTGAATACCATGCTAATGTAAGGGATGCTATGGTGTAATGAATGTTCAGTTTACTTATGGTTGGTTAAGGTTTATGCCAGATTATTTAGTGACCAATCAATCTTTAAACAATCCACATAACACATTCCTTGATTAACAATTCAAGCAAATTTAACTTTTCTTATTAAAGTTTTTCAATCACAATACAGCATGCATTGTACCCATCCCCATACATAATCAATCATTGTTATAATTTAGTCTTGTGCTACTATATTACAACCGCAATCTATGCAATAAGATCAAAGACACTCACCTGATATCCGAGCTCGGGAGTAGAAATCTTCTAGTAAATCCAAATATTGATTCATGTTTATTTCTCTTATGAAACAAAATCATAATCACTCATAACTTCATATTCTATATTTATCTATACTTAACTTCTTTACTAACTTAGTATTCATTAAGCCTATTAATTTAAATTGTAATTAAATCTATTTCATTAGCTTAACCTTATTTACTATTTATTAGTCTAAATTTTACATAATGCAAGCATTAGCACTTATATCTAAGGCTATATGCAAATATACATATATCTATCAAAACACATTCAACAATAGGACACATCATACTAACATGTTTAGTACTTCCTATAAATATAAGCATTACTATTAAAACAAATATAATAACATAAAGCATCATATTCATGTTCATCTAACTCATTTTCTAGAAACACAAAGACAACTCATTTCCTTTAATATCAAACAATTAATATACTATGATTACATCTAGGTTATTTACAAGTTCAATTGATATTAACTTAGTTTAGCTAAGTTGGTTAGACTTTGTCATTATAGTTCATTTTAGTTTACTAAAGTCTATTTAGTCAAATTGGACCTAGGTTTATTAGTTAAGTTCATTTTATACTTAACTATACATATTTAACAAGCAAACATAAATTTTTAACTTTGTTTAGAAAATGTAGCAGCTGGAATTAATCAAAATTTAGGCCTTGATAATTTTTAAATTTGGAAAAAATTAAAACATGAAAGTTGTAGATCTCTTTTTAAGATTTCTATAACCTCTTGAATCATCTGAATCCGAGCTCGGATGAAAAAGTTAGATTAATTTATAAAAACATATTGTTGCAGGAGAATATAGACCCCATGTATGTCAATAGTATATACCCATGTGCACAGAATTTTGCCTACTTAGTACAGTCACGATAGATATACACGACCCGTATATAGAGGTAGTGTACATATACATGACCCCGTGTATAGGGGTAGTGTACAACTAGAACTTTTTATTTCAAGCTCCTGATAAGTCAGGGGTCCCCCTACACAACCCGTATATCCCTTGTTTTCCCTATCACGAATTTCTTCTTCTATTTTACATCTTCAACATACTTTGTACACATCCTACATCAAATTCAACACAATAAAAACAACATATAACACATAAAAACAACTTTTAACACTCCAAATCTCATTCCACTTCTTCAAAACTTCATCAAACCTAACATCATATATATGCAAAAGCTACTTAGGTTTTTTATCCTCCATGGTCAAATCCTCCTCCTACACACATTTCATCACAAACCCAACTTCATCCTTGTTCTAATTCATCATAATATGAATAAACAAAAATCAAACATAGAAAAAGAAAACTTACTTGATTTTAAGAAAAACTCAAGCATTACACTTCATCACTACCACTTCTTTTTGGTTGAAATAACTCCCTCAAGCTTGATCAACTCTTTCCATCTTATTTCCATCTTTAATCTCTCTTTTATTCTTCTCTTACGCTTGAGATTATGGGGAGGAAATGGAGAAAAGAAAGAAAATGAAGAGAGGAAGAAGAGAGGGAAAGATAAAAACAGTGAAAGCAAAAGAGAAAGAAAAAAACAGCAGCCTTTAAAGTCAAACAAAAGGATAAGGCATTATAAAGACAGGGATTAAGGGATATTTAGGGGTATTTGATTTGTGCTTAAACCTTTCTAATAATTTTCTTAAGTATCAAAAATATTTGGGACATGATTTTAGAGTTTATAGCATAGAAATTATTAGTTAGAAATGAAAATCTAGTTTTTGAATTTAACTTTGTCAAAACTGGATGTTTAGTCCGGGTTTGGAATTAAAACTGATATTTTTCAATAAGCAAATGAATTCAAAACTTTTGGGGATTTAGGAAATGGGATTTAGAATAAACCTCAAAGGCTTGGAACTTTGCAAAACACTTAAATCACATATGTAGATTTTTAAAGAAACAAAATTATGGTAAAAGAAGTCTAATAAATAGTTTAAAAAGATTGAATAATTTGATTTATTGAAAAATGTTATTATGACAAATATATACTCTATAAGAATTTTAAAGTCTTAAATTTCAATTTAATTCTATTTACTAATTTATATCAATTTATCTGATCATATTATATAATTAACCATAATTAATGTAAGGTTATCTAAACTAAATTAGTTATTTAGTTTGGATTTGGAAATTAAGAACATAAAACTAATACTTTTAAACAAGAAATCAATTTCCAACATTCATAGGTAGTAAGAAAATAGGTTTTTGTTTCAAGTAACTAGCTAGAGTCTATTATCATTTTTTTTTTTATGATTGAACTTTAAGAATTGGTTTTTAAATTAGAAATTGAAAAGAAAGGATTCAAATAAAAAATTCATTAAGATGACGAGGAAATTCGGTTTGTTGAAAAAAATAATTAAAAAATATAGACCTATTGAAAGGAGTAGGATTTCAAATTGAAGAATTTGTTTCATAAAATAGATAATGGGAACAATTGGATAAAAGGGAAAAAAATATTTGTAATCTCAAGTTCAAGAAATTTATTTATTAATTGTTTATGTTTATATACCTAATTATACTCTATTGTTTAAATTACTTAATTTAATGGAAGTTACCAAAATTCAAACTCTAAATTAAACTTAAATTAAATAAAATAAATAATAAATTATTTTCATATTACACTAATCAATTAAAACAAATTAGTTTTACCTAAGTCAAAAATTTGGGGTATTATAGGCATGACCTTATAACAATATATTCAAATATCAAAGATGACTGATGTGTGGACTTAATCTTTTGGCTCCATCTTTATCTAGTTATAACCAAAAAGTGTTCATAAAGCTTAATAAGACTTTCCTTGAGTTTACAAAATGATTAATTCATGGAAGTAAGAAGTAGTCTTTAGGGCAGGATTTGTTGAGGTCTATATAATCAACACACATGCGTCACTTCCTATTGGCTTTCTTATCAAGTACCACATTAGTGAGCCAAATGGGGTGATTTTCTTCTCTAATGAATCTAGCCTTTAACAAATTTTGAACTTCTTCTATTATGACAGCTTGCTGAACAATGATGAAGTGCCTTCTTTTTGTTGTCCTAGTTTAATTTTTGGATATATACTAAAATTGTGGGTTATAATTTGTGAGTCAATCCTTAGCATTCCTATTAGAGACTAGGTGAACACATTTCGATTACCTCTAAGGAAGGTGATAAGCTCTTTTATAAGTCAAAGGGCAACAAGGTGCCTATTTGAGTGGTATATTCATTCTTGAGTTGAAGCTCTTTAGTTGACTTCATTGGTTCTCCCCTTTCTGCAATTAGCTATTCAGGAAAGGAATCGATATGATACACTTTATTGTTTGCTAGATCTCAAACATAGAGCTTGTTAGATAATTCAGTTTCTCCTCTACAAATGTCAACGCTAGTCGATGTTATGAGCTTAGATTTCAAGTGAGTTGAAGATAGAACCATCTCGAATGTAAAGAGATTAGGTCAGTCTAAAATCATATTATACAACAACTAACAATCCATTACCAAAAGTTCAATGTTGCACTTGGCTTGGTACTTATCACCACTAAGTTGCATGGGTAAGGTGATGATTCTGTTAAAGTATGACAGCTGTTTTTCTTTTTTAACAGTTGTATTTATTTGTTAGTTTTTCTTTGTACACGTGTCTAGTTTGGATAGGTTGTTAATTCTTTGTTTGTTATTTTTTCTTGTATATAAATAGCATCTTCTGTACTCTTTTAATTAGAAATCATATATACGAAACATTCAAAATCTTTTCCTCTCTGTATCTGTTGATCATTTTTTTCCTGGGAAGTTCACATGGTATCAGAGCTCGGAGTTCGGATTTAGTTCATTACGTAAGTCTGGTGGTGTTTCTGGTGATGTAGCTGCCAAATCTTGCCGGAAATTGCTGGTTCAAGAGCTCCATAGTCATAACGGAGCTTAGGGTTAAGTTTTTTTCGGGTGACACATTTACGAAGGATCACGGTAAGGCTGTTCTTCGGTTCATTTCTTACAGTCTGTTGAATGTGATCTTGATTTCATAGATATGAATAACTCAGTTGATAGAAATAGTGCTGAAGCTGTTGTCAACGATCCTCTGTACATATCGGGATCTGATAACCCTAACATGGCAATTGGAAATATAGTTTTTGATGGATTGAACTATTTGCCTTGGGCACGTTCAATTAAAATAGGTTTAGGTGCTAAGATGAAGTTAGGTTTTGTGGATGGTAGTTTAATCAAATCAGATTTGCAATCAGTGGATTTACTTCGTTGGGAAAGAGCTGACTATATGGTTCGAATGTGGATTCTGAATTCGATAGTCAAGGATATTGCTCAAATATGTTTTTACTTCGTCTGCCTTTGATTTGTGGAATGAAATCAAGGAACAATATGGACATAGTAATGGTCCTTTGATTTTTCAGATACAATATGAAATTGGGAATCTGAAACAGTTGAATCAATCTGTTGCTAGCTATTATAATAGGATGAAGAAATATTGGGATGAATTGCAGGCATTACATTCATATCCTTCGTGTACTTGTGGGAAGGCAGACGCTTGTGATTGTAGATTGAAAGAAAGAATTCAGCAATTTGAATCAGAAACTAGATTGATTCAATTTCTCATGGGTTTGAATGAGAATTTTGAAATGGTAAGAAATCAGATCCTTTCTATGGATCCCTTACCAACAGTTAATAAAGCTTACTATTTGGTTCAACAAATAGAAAGACAAAGACTCATCACTTCTAGTGTTCCGTCTGATATGGGAGCTTCAGCTTATCAGATTAATAGATCTACTAATTGGTCCGGAACGCAAGGCTCGAGAAATTTTGCTGAAAGAAAAAGAGGAAAGCGACTGTTTTGTAAACATTGTAATACTGAAGGACATGGAATTGACACTTGTTTCAAGTTGGTTGGGTATCCAGACTGGTACAAAGGAAGAAAGCCTGGACATAAAACTACTAATCCAATTGTGAATTGTGTTGATAGTAAATCTGATGGTTACAGTTTTGTAGTAAACTGTCCACTCCTTGGATATGTCTGCAGAAGGTTCATCGTTGGTTGCAGGGGCAGGGGTCTCGAATTCTGCTTCAACTGTTGATCCACAAGTTGTTCATCAGTTGTGTCATGAAGTTTTGAAAATGATGACTGAAAGGCAAGCTGGAGATTCAGCAGCTATGTCTACTATTGGATTTTCAGGTAATATCTCACCTCTTGCTTGTTTTAGTGGAATTAGTAATCTGACTAGTACATGGATAATTGACTCAGGAGCCACGGACCATATTACTCCTTTCTATTCTCTTCTCTTTGATATACACACTCTTCCTTGTCCATTAAACATAAAATTACCAGATGGCTCAACTAAATCTGTACAACTTTGTGGATCTATTCGCCTCACTTCCAAATTATCCTTGAATAATGTTTTGTTTGTACCAGATTTTTCCTTTAATTTGCTGTCTGTTCATCGCATTATTAAAGACAGTAAACTTACTGTTCATTTTGATGTTTCATCGTGTGTCTTTCAGGACCAAGCTAGTCAGGTTGATATCATTCAAGCAAAGGAGTCGAGTGGGTTATACTTGCTCAAGATTGATGCAAATAATAATACTGAGTCTGTTTCGTCTACTGTTCTAAACACTTTTGTTGCTTCTAATAAAGTCAATGTCGATTTGTCTATGTTTCACAAAAGGCTGGGACATGCTTCCATGTCGAAGTTGCAACATTTGTTTCCTAATTCTAAGTCAACTGTATCTGAATTAGATTGCAATTTGTGTTGAATCTAAAATTCATAGATTGCCTTTTCATCGGTCTCATTTTTTCTTCTGTTCACACTTTTGATTTAATACATGTTGATATATGGGGACCATATTCTACAGTTTCTATTGGAGGAGAAAGATATTTTCTTACGATTGTAGATGATTATAGTTCGTCTACTTGGGTCTATCTTATGAGTTCTAAATCTCAGGTTGTTATTTTTCTTGATAAGTTCTTCAAACTAATCAAGAATCAATTTGGAATAGTTCCAAAAGTGCTGCGATCAGATAATGGGGCAGAATTTGTTTCTCATTCGTGTCAATTTTTGTTAGATTCTTTTGGAATTATTCATCAAAAATCTTGTCCTTATACTCCTCAGCAAAACGGTCGTGTTGAACGTAAACATCGACATATTATTGAAACTGCTAGAGCTTTAAGGATTCAAGGTCAATTACCTAAATCTTTTGGGGTGAGTGTATTCTCACTGCTGTATCTCATTAACATAATGCCTATGGATAAGCTTCATTGGAAATCTCCTTATGAACTTTTGTTCAATAAAGTTCCTTCTTATGATCATCTGCGGGTTATGGGCTGTCTCTGTTTTGCTGTAAATCATTCTCCTCATTTGGATAAATTTGATTCCAAAGGCATTAAGTGCATTTTTCTAGGCTATGTTTGGTCAAAAAGGCTATAGATTGTATGATCTGTCCAAACGAAAAGTCATTGTCAGTCGTGATGTTATTTTTCGAGAAACTGTCTTTCCTTTTGCCACTTCAGTTGATGATCCTCCTGCTGGTTTTATTCCTTCCTATACACAGTCCAAACACAAGTCGCAAACACCTATTCCAAACACTTTGTCTGATACTGTTTGTCCTGTTCCGTCCTTGTCAAGTGATGAACTTATTGATTCATCTTTGTCTACTGCTCCTATCACAGAAACGAGTATTATGCATCAGCAAAACTTGCGCAGGTCTACTCGCACTCGACAGACTCCACAGTGGCTTGATTCATACATTCACTCTTTACACACACATTCCATTTCAGATTTTTCTACACACACACCTGTTTCTTCACCTGCAAATTATCCTTTGTTTCCAGCAAGTGCGTTTTCTACTTATCCAAAGGAGTTTGTGGATTCTATGGCTCTTGTTTTTAATTCTCATGAACCAGTCACTTTTACTCAAGCTGCTAAACATGATGAGTGGATTTCTGCCATGAAAAAGGAAATAGAAGCATTAGAAAATAATGATACTTGGGAACTTGTTGATTTACCTAAAGGAAAACGACCCATTGGCTGCAAATGGATTTATAAAATTAAGTACAGACCTGATGGTACTATAGAGCGGTACAAAGCTCGTTTAGTAGCAAAGGGATACACTCAAGTTGAAGGGATTGATTATCACGATACCTTTTCTCCCGTTGCTAAACTCAGTACTGTTCGAATTTTATTAGCAATGGTGGCAGCTTATCAATGGCCTTTACATCAACTTGATATTAACAATGCTTTTCTTCATGGTTTTTTAGATGAAGAACTTTATATGTTGCCTCCACCAGGTTATTCTCCAGCTGGGACGTCTAAAGTTTGTCGATTAAAAAGATCACTTTATGGGCTTAAGCAAGCTTCCCGACAGTGGAATAAAGAAATTTCCAGTTTTCTTTTTAGCAAAGGTTTTAAACAATCTTCTAGTGATCATTCTTTATTCACTAGATATGATGCTAATGGTTTCTTGGTGGTTTTGCTTTATGTTGATGACATGTTAGTCACTGGAAATAATTCTGCAGCTATTGTTTCATTAAAGGAAAGTCTTGATCAAGCCTTCACTATTAAGGATCTTGGCTTAGCTCGGTTTTTCCTTGGTCTTGAGATTTGTTCTGTTGCTTCTGGTATGTACATTCATCAACGAAAATTCATATGGATATGTTGAATGATGCTGGTCTTACTGCTTGTAAGCCCACGTCTTTGCCTCTTCCTTCTGGTTGTCTGCTTCAACAATGGACCACTTCTTGATGATCCTTCTATGTTTCGTCGTTTGTTGGTCGATTGCTTTATTTGACCTTGACTCGGCCTGATCTTGCTTTTGCAGTTAATAAGCTTAGTCAATTTCTTTCGCAGCCCCGTGTTCATCATTATCAAGCTGTGTCCATCTATTGCGTTATCTCAAAGGAACAATTCATCTTGGTCTTTATTATCCCAAAAATAATTCTCTTTGTCTCAGTGCTTTTTCTGATGCAGATTGGGGGTCTTCCACTGTTGATAGAAAGTCGTTGTCTGGTTTTTGTATTTTTCTTGGGGATGCTCTTATTACTTGGAAATCCAAGAAGCAATCTACTGTTAGTACATCCACAACTGAAGCCGAATATCGTAGTCTTGCAGCTATGTCCAAAGAATTATTATGGACTTCATATATTCTTAGAGATCTGCGTATCTCTTGTTCCTTGCCAATTTCTGTTTTCTGTGACAATCAATCAACTATCCAAATTGCACGTAATCCTTGTCTTCATGGACGAACCAAACACATTGATATTGATATTCATTTTGTTCGAGATCTCATCTCCCGTGGTTTCATTACTGTACATCACATTTCATCAGCTAATCAACTTGCTGATTTCTTCACCAAGTTACCCTCTGTATCTTCTTTTTCTTTTCTGTTGTCCAAGTTGGGCCTTTGTATGGCACCAACTTGAGGGGGGGATGTTAAAGTATGACAGCTGTTTTTCTTTTTTAACAGTTGTATTTATTTGTTAGTTTCTCTTTGTACACGTGTCTAGTTTGGATAGGTTGTTAATTCTTTGTTTGTTATTTTTTCTTGTATATAAATAGCATCTTCTGTACTCTTTTAATTAGAAATCATATATACGAAACATTCAAAATCTTTTCCTCTCTGTATCTGTTGATCATTGTTTTTCCTGGGAAGTTCACAGATTCCTCTAACTCGGGCATGTTGGTTATTGGAACAAAAAAAAAAAATCATATGGCTTTAACCTTATATGGATGTCATCTCGCAGTTGGTAAAAAACACGAACAAAATTATATTCTCATTACTCTTGATGTCAACTAGAACTTTCATCATATCAAATCCCATCACTTTAGCTTGATCACTAAAGCATCTTGGTGAGGGATTTTTACATCCTTATGATCCTCTTTTGTGAATGTGAGGGAGAGATCCAATTTTTACCTCTTGGCAACAAGCATGACTTCATTACCTTTATTAGTTATGGAATAGCTTGAAGAGCTACCAAATGAAGGCCTCTAACAATGATGTTAACTACCTCACATACATCATCATCATTTGGTTGGTCAGCCTTACTATTGCCTTCTTGATTTTAGTCGACTCTCCAATGTTGTATAGGTTCCTCTATCCTATTAGATAGATTGTGTAAATCCCTAAATTTTTGAAATCGGTTTAGCCTAAAACCCTAAACCGAAAGTCAACTGGAACTCTAAAAGTCAACAACACCCTAGTTAGACGTAATAGTTTAAGTCCGGCAATCCCGAATAAGCAACTTAATAAGAGTAAGTAGGAGTTTAGAATATAGAATAGTGCGTAATTACCTAAGGAAGTGTAAAAAGATCCGATTAGTAAAACCGCAACTCGTTTCGAATCCGTCGGGCACAGTTCTTGAAAAACCTGTCTCAGGGGCCGGAATAGTAAAAATATTCCGAATATACCGTTAGACTCGTAAAAATATAAGGTTTTCAAAAATATCAGTTTTATAATTTTTCGATAAGTAAAAATAACAGATATCGCAATTATGCGCGTATTTTCTTACTACCGGTACTTTATTAGTCATATCTACTTTACACTACACTATTCATTACTATTCTACACTATTCTTTTATCTTTATTTTTCTTACACCTACTCTTACACACACCATAACCTATAACCTTTACTTTTTACCTTTCCTATAATTTTATTTCACATCTACCTTACATATTACTTCATTTAATCAACAAAAATACAAAAATTAAATCACTCCCTCTCTCCTCTCCATGATGGCTGGCGCAGGCCCCTCCCCCTCTCTCCTCAATTTGTTTCAATTTTCATTTAATTTAATCATACAAAAATCACTCCACATTTTCCTATAAATACCTCCCTCCTCTTTCACTTCTTTCACACATTCACTATCCACAAATTCTCTACAAAAACTCTCTCAAATTCTCCTGTCAAAACTCTTTCCAAATATCCTCCCAAAACTCTCTCAAAATAATTCCAAAACAACTTCTACCTACAACAAAAACCAAAACTACATAATACTACCAAAGTCTTGTTTAGGTAACCATTTCCTATTATTTTCTTCTTCATGTCATGTAACTTTACATAACCATAGTGTGAGTTTCCAAAGACTAAATGTTATGAAAGCTACATTATGTCAATGTATTGTTCTTGTTCATGAAAATCTATTTATGTTTATGTTATTATTTTTGTTCATATTATTGTTACTATATCTAAGTATTATTATCTATCTATATATATATATATATATACATGTTCTTTAGAGCATATAAGTTCACTTGCAATTTATTTATTTTATGCAATTTATTTATTTATTTATTCCATTGTAATTTATTTATTCATTCCTTGTTATTTTAAGACTAGTTTCTAGTTTTAGACTTGTCATCATCAAGTCAAAACAAATTTTTCCTTCTTTCATTTTTATTTTGGGACTAGTCTACTTCTTAGTCCCGGAGCCTTGAAAAAGCTAAGACTCCCAATACTTGACTTTATTATTTATGTTATTTTTGTTTGCTATTATTTCTCATAAATTATGTTCATTTAGATTGTTGTCCAAAATTTCAAGTTCTAAAAATAATTGACAAAAGGGATTTTATCACTTAGAGATAAGTTTATGTGAAGTATAAAATCTAAGAATTAATAAAAATAAAGTCATTCTTTTCAAATTACAAAAGAACCCACTACAACTTTAGAAACTACTTTTGTTATGGAAAGCTTTTTAAATCAATGATTATCCCACTTTGTTTTTCAAAAGAAAATGATTTTTGATACAAAAATGATTTCTACGCAAACATAACATAGTAAAAACCTTAGGAAGCAAGAAGTAATGATTTTTCAAGTTTAGATCTTTTCAAGTAAATAGCCAAAGAAGGATTGTGTAGAACATACATAGGACCAACACAAGAATTTAGAAAAGAAGAAAAATTATTTTTCAAAAAGTCATCTAGAAAAGTAATAAGTCAAAAATAAAGTAATTCTTTGAAAACAAAAAGAATCGAAGTATTCATTTAAAAAAAAAAAAACAATCACGGAATGAATTTCTTATAAACTAGAGTTTTCTAAATTTCTAATGAATATTTATTTACTCAAGAAATATTATTGGACAATAAACACTTAAGCATGAATAAATATGAGCTCTGAAGCTATAAAAAGAGGATTTTTCAACTATATAGATAACTAAGTATTTATCAAATAAATTTGTGGATGATTGGACCAAAGTTGTTTTTGAGTTGGAAAATTCGTGGTGAATTTTATCGCCACTGTTTTGGGGCCTAAATGGTTTAGTTTGATAAAAATAGTTTTACAAATGAATAGATCTTTTTGAGTAGGTAAAAATCGGTATATTATATGCGCGATTCCAAGTTAAAATAACAAAGTTATGGCCATTTTAAATTGGAACTTTCCTTTATACGAACTTTAACGTTCTTTTGACATTGTCATGTCAAAATTCAAGAAAACCATCAAGAAATACTCATTGTGGGTATTTTCTTTGGCTAGGTGACTCCGAGGAAGGATACCTATATCCTGAAGAATATTTCGATTGAGTGGAGTGTGTGAACGACTCATCCGTATAAGAAGAATAGTCGACATGGCATCGTGAGTTTATTTCCTTTAAATGCTATACTTGTTGTGCTTGTAATTTAGTTACATTAGAGCTAGGAAAAGACAAATGAATATGTATGTAAAATAATTCTTTGAAAGAATCCTAAGAATATCGAGGCCGAAATTGATTTAAATGTTTGTTTTAGTATAACACTTATTTTGTATGAAATTCTTTGATCGCCTTAAATTTGATAATAATAATGTTATGATATCATAAATAAATGGATTTATGCATACCACAAAGTGAGTCACATTGCATTTGGGTTATTATCCTTAGGTGAGAAGAATAGTAAGCTCATGTCGAAAGCAACACTTGGCAGAGTGTCCAAAAGCGATTGCTTGGCGGCGTTAAGGAAATGCTTAGCGGAAGATCCGAAAGTAAGGCTCGATTCAAGTAGACTTCACATGCTTGGCGACATTAGTCGAAAGCATAAATCTTTTTAACTAAAACTACTTGTTTTGAGGTTATGTATCACCAAACCCCAAATGGAGAGCGCAAATCCATTCAACATATAGTTCTCGGAAAACTATATGCATTGTTTGTCCACGTGTATGTTGCATTTCATTTGATTGCTTAAACAACTTATTTGAAATTTTTTTACAAGAAGTTATTTATGGAAATAGTTCTCACTAAGCCTGTCAGCTTATATCCCCATAGATATCTTTTGCAGTTCTCTTATCTGTGGTTGAGGTCACGAGAACCTTACAGTCAGGTAATTTCTTTTTGGATAACAAAATTTTAGATAAAGTTTAGTATTGGAAAAGATGTACAAATATTCTTGTAATAGATTAGTGAATAAAGGAAATGTCCCTAAGTTTGTAAAGATCATTATTATAAGTAAATGAATATTATGAATCCTCTTTTCTTAATATGTTTTATATCTTCTTAAGCTTCATAATTCCATGTATGGTCCTCCAAATTTGTGAGAGCACGCCTTACACTTAATATCAAAGCTTTTGGGAGTGGCTAAGGTTATCATACTTAAGCTTTAATATTGAGTGTGGCGGACTGTTACGTTTAGGGTATCCCTTGGGGTTTGACAGATTGACCACGTACTACTTTAATAATATTTGCTTTATGGTTTCCTATATATTGAATTTCAATTGAAAGTAACTGTTAGTATAATGCCCCACATCTTACGGTAATTACAATACTTGCTTTTGTCTTTGTAGCTAGGATTTCCTTTCATCTTGCTAAGTTTTAGCAAGATTTCTGAATCTTGTACCTCAAGAAAAATGCTCTCCTATGATATGTTAAGTGGAATGAAGATTGAATTGTAGGAACTTTATCGACCTTGATCCTTCCCATTCTAAGAGGATGATCCTCTTCGATCCCCCAGAGGAATGATTTGATCTTGACAAACCCTTTGTCTCTCTTTTAGTTGTTATCTTTAGTAATCAAAGCTTGAATTCTCGATCTCCTTTTTGGTGAAGCTAAAATCTTCTCGTCAGATTTATTTTCTAGCCCTTTCTTGAAAATCCTTTAAGGTTTTGGTCTTGTTTTTGACAAGAGAGTGAAAGAGGCTCTCACTTTGATGAACTCTTTGTATATCTACTTGAACAACGGGACTAAGATTAAGACCGTTGATCTTTGTTACCACTTAATTGAAATGAGCAACACAATCTCGCAAAGATTTTTCCTTTTTTTTTTTTTCAATTAAAGAAGAGGGATGAAGTATCCTTCTTAAGAGATAACTTATCATGAAATGATTGTTAAAGCAGCCGTTAATTCTCTAATACTAGTGATAGAACCAACAAACAACTAATGGTACCAATCATAGGCGGCTTTCACTAGTGATCCTAGAATACTTTACAAGAAAATTGTATCATTGAAGCCAGATACCAGCATCTGGTCTTTGTATTGCTGTAAATGTTATTAGTAATAAGTTATCCCATCATACATCAATGGGAATATGTTAAGGGAGTCTTAATTGTTATTTAGGATGTCTTTGACTCTGTGCAACCCTTTTGCTCTCTTAATCTCAGATAGCCTATTAAACTCATTTTCCATCATTAGGTGAGGTCCTTGAAAGGCATCCCTTGATACATTAAGGGTTGATTGAAGTTCAATCATCTAAATATGTCCATGAGACCACTATGCTGCAAGTGGAGTATGAAACCTGATTTCATCATGTTTTCAAGAGTTATCGAGGCGAGATGCACTTAAGACCGTGCTCAGGCTTGAGAGCGGTTGTTGTGAGGTTATACTTTAGTACATAATTGTTACGTTGCTACTTGGTGAGCATGAAAGTTGGCATTGAGCCATAAAGCTAGTTAAGGAATATTATAGTTATGGGCATTAAACTATAAAGCCACCTCTCAGTTTCTTCGAGAGTGGGATAATGGACATCATGAGAATGCATGCCAAGTGACCTGAGCTAGCTATGTCGTTTGTTTTGCTCAGAGGATTAGTTTATCAAGTTAGGAGGCTACTCCCAGTCTCTTGTTTATGTGGAGAGTCAATAAGATTGGTCTTCGCTTGATGGATCAATTCAAGTTTCAAATGGATTAAACTAACCCTAGAGAACCCATGTTCCAAAATTGACCATTAACAAAAAGATACTAATAAATCTCACAATATTTTGATAATTTAAGGCAGTCCACAATTTAAAGTAAAATTTGTATGAAATTCTTAATTCATAGGACACGAAAAACATAGTATCCCACTTCGTCTGGACCTTAATCATTGAAAACTTTTGCACTAAATTCAAATAAAGCCATTGATTGTATTTTCTAATTTCATTTATCTTTTAAATCTACAAATGAAGTTCAAGCAAAGGTCATCTTCATTAGAATTTTTTAGATTCACCTTATTGTTTGATCTTGATCTCTCTTTTGAATAAACAATAAGTTCTTAAGGATGTTTAAAATTTATTTTATACCTATTAGATGATTATAAACACATTACCAAATTTAAAATTATTAATCAATGGGGGATGGATCTAGATACATGAAATATACATTTCTTATAATAGAAATTTTTAAAATCAAATAAAGTAATAATTATTCTATGATAATAAAATAAAATATTAATTGCATTAAAGTTAACCAAAGGCAAAGTTAAGTTTAGTTGTATTATAGGAGATATCTGTCCATATTCCTTTTAGCAGACTTGTATGGGGCTATTCTCTTATTTATCTTCTAGTACCCAAACACTATATTTTTAACCTCTTTTTACTTCGTTTAGCCAATTTTTCTTTAGAACGTATGTTATTTAGTTTTTTTTTAATTATTTTATTTTAATAACTGCTCTTATAACCTTTTGCATGGAAATTTTCTGGATGTGAGTACTGAATTTTTATTTAGTCGTATTTAGGATCTTAATTGTTCTTTATAACTTTGTTTAGTCTTCTTCCATACCAATGAATCAAATCAAATGTAAATAAGATATAGATAATATCAGCCATAGATGAAAATTAGCTAATAAACCTAAATGTTTTAGATCAACAGATGTATGATATATTGTTATTATTATTTTGTATGGATTATGTATATCTAAAAGATCAAATCAAAGGATTTATAGACTACTTATCCATACAAGAATTTTCCCATCAAGATGGTGCGACTTTGTTGACTAGTCTTGTTGTTAATTTACCATGATACCCATAAGTAATTTCTTATTTTTATTTAGGATTATATGCAAAATTTGAGATAGGGTAGCATTTATTATCCAAACATTCATTTGAAAATCCTGCCTTCTGATTTAAACAACGGGCCCTTTTATGAAATATTTCTAGTACTTTGTCGTCGGCAATTAATTAAATTGTGGATTCTCATTCTATGGGAGATGTCAAAATGAATTGTTTAAGATTAAGGAGAATTTCAATACACTTGCAATTTTAAGTGTGCAGAAGATGATATATTCGGTAAATTTAAATTTCGTTAATGGGTTTTCACATTTTCTCATTTTGATTTTTTTTTTCAATTTTATAACTTCGTTATGTTTTCTCTTTATATATTTGTATTATTATTCTTCTATATATAATCTAAGTTTTGCCAATAATTTTGATGAGAACAATTATGCAGCCTATATGGTTTCTACAACTTTGATAACTTCTTTTTACTATTTTAAACAGAAAAAAGAAGTAGAATCTAAGGCTTTTCGTATCAAAGATAAGAAAATATGCTACTAAACTATAAGATCATTGATACTAGTTCAGTGGTTTAGCAATTATTATTTTAAACCCATCACGCTAAATTTCTTTTTATGTCATGGAAAAAATTTTTTCTTTATCCTTCGTAACATGAGACTAGTATTGAACATATATGATCACTGCAACTGTGCTACGTTCATCTATAAAATTAATTATAAATATATATACACGTGGATACTATATATCTAATCATTCTTATCACCCTCTCCCTCCAATGATAAATTGGATATATGCAGGGATGGACACAAAACCACGTAATTAGGAGATTGAATTAATTCTTATTAAAATAAACAAGATAATATTTTTTTATTTAAATATATTATAATAATTTTTTTTTTCGGAGTTTGGGGTGCCGGCCCCTATCGACCCCTCGATCCGTGCCTGGACATGTGCAATTGTTTGTGAATGGACATCAACATTAAAAGGACCTCGGTGCTAAGTTGACTGCGCAAGTTAGGCCCACACCTTCACCCCCTCGCCACTATCAGAGATGACTATGAAACTGTTCCCATGCCTTTTGGAATATTGGGCGGCTAGGCCTATCAGTCAGTAGTTTCCTTTTTGACTTTTCTCTTTTGTTTTATTTACCGATTATATTCATTTGTTTGGTATTTCAATTACCCTTTAAAGGGTTTGTCGTTCTATAAAGGTTATATAGGTTTAAATCCTCATTTCTATTGTAATTATTAAAAAAAAAAAAAAACAAAAACACCTTACTTAATCGAGTGTTTGTTTTGAACTAATGCAAACAAATTATAGTTCAATTTCTAAAAAAAATATTGAATTCAGGAATAAAACTAAGTAGTTCTTAGT
This sequence comes from Combretum micranthum, assembly GCA_024138025.1. NCBI lineage: Eukaryota > Viridiplantae > Streptophyta > Magnoliopsida > Myrtales > Combretaceae > Combretum > Combretum micranthum. Next base: position 151,299 of record JAMXBD010002292.1, on the reverse strand, counting down.
CATCCTGATGTTAAGTTACTCTACTTATCCAAGTATTAGTTATAATTGTAATGCAATTCAATTTTTACATGGAGCAACTTGACCATACTCTCGATTGTGGTCCATTTAATGTTTTTCCTCTTCCCCCTTCCCCAAGGGGAGGGCCTTATCTTTTTCATCTTTTTCCGTAACCCCATAACATATTGGCATACAATTGAAACAAAACAAAACTACCTCAGACTACCAGCATTAATGTAATTAAGAAGTTGTAAAAAATATTAACTTTGTATGGTCTAATTACTCAAATCTATATACATAATACATCTTATTTAGATATTGGATGCTCTTATTTTGGAAAAGAGGGTCTTGGCATAAAGTTACCTATTATTTTATATTGCTAAAACTGTCATGATTTGGGTCTATTTGAATTATCTGATTTTTGTATATATCTTATATATATCTAATATGCATCTGTATCTTATCTGTATACGAGATATATATCTAGTCTATTTCATCTTTTTTAAATAAAAATGTTTATTTTTCATTTGTATATGTTTCTTGACAAACAATTTGTTTGAAAAAAAAATATCAAAACAAACAAAATAAATAAACTAGACAGACCCTTATGGCATTTTTGGTATGCAAGAATGGCCGGAATGAAATCACTATTCCAGTTTCTATTCCCTTTACCAATGTTTGGCTGTATTTTAAAAGTCAAAATTGTGATTTATTGGAACCGATGATTCCTTTTTGAAGGAGACATTCCCGATAATTACATCCTTATCTTGTAGTCATATTTTACATTTATTATTACGACATTCGCGATAATCATATTTTTTAGTCATTCTATTTCATGTAATTTTTCAAATATAAGAATGAATTTATCATTCTCAAACTCATTCCATTCCAACCCATTTTATTTCAAATCAATCCTACTTAAAAAAATGTGACATTAGTGGGATAAACATAGATATACCAACCAAAGTAATCAAACAAATTTGACTGTCTCCTTCTTTAACCTTGTTGCTCCGAGTTTTTAGTCTTTGACAATTCTTCTCAACAAGGATGGGGCCCTAGCCGAGAGCTGCTTTGGGAATAGTGTTTTTATAATAAGGAGTAATACTCTAATATATATATATATATATATATAATATATATAATGAGAAATTATATTGAAATGTCATAATATTTAGAATAAGTTTATTTGATGTTATAATAATTTGAGTAGTCTATTTAAGATCACAACGTTTAAAAAATTTATTTATTTGACATTACTATTGATACATGTCATAACGTAACTAATTTTTAACTTTTAATTAATTTTTTTCTATTGATATGTCAATAATTAGCCAAATTAATCTACTTTTCTAAAGATTATCATCTCAAACCAACCATTTAAAATGTTGGGATCTCGATGTAATTTGTCTGTATATAAAAGTCGAAAATAAAAATTATATAATATTTTATTTGACAACGCGCTTGATGACTTCTTTTTATTTTTTATTTTTTTATATAGGTTTGACTCACCGCATTCTCCTTTTGTTACGCCCAGGTCAATGTTTTACGGTGCAGAGTTCACACACCGCATTCTGATTTTGGTATATAGTATATACAATACAAGTCAACTTTTTCAAGTCCACACAGTGGCTTCGGGGAAGATGAAGAAAAGGGGAGGGTGGAACATCATCCTTTTCCTTTTTTAATATTTTCTTGTCCATTTTAACATGCTTCCTAACAATTAATTGGGTCTTCCTTTTATCAGTTTTATTCAAATTTCCACCATATTTAAAAAAAATAAAAATAAAAAACAAAGCAAAACAAAACAAAACAAAAAGTCGCCAATATAAAATTTATATCCACAAATGTTTAAGTACTCTAATTTCAATTTAAAGCACCTTAAACCATTATTTTTATATTTTTAAGATGTACATTATGTTAATTGATTACATAATATTAGTAGTAAAAACTTTATATATATATATATATATATGTATATAGAATATTAGTGATGTTCAATTCTCCATTTTAAATAGTTTTGAAATTTTAAAAATGCGCATTAATAAGAAAAAAAATTATAAGAACTTATCATTGCATGTGTTCAAAATGTGAGAGTGTCAAACCATTGTTATAATAGTAATTACCTTGTACTATTGGTAAGCCATGGTTTGTTTCATTATATTATATTTGTTTTTCTTGGACTTATAGTTTCATGCATTTGCCTTTTAAGCCTTTTCTTTTAATCAATTATTAATTATAAGGATAGGAAAAGAAATCATAATTTACTCAGATATCATTAATCATCATGAACCAATGAAAGGGAAAGTAGCCTCAAATCTCCAAAAATTTCATCTACGGTTTTATTAATTGGTATTGGGATAAATTTATTAGGTTTAGTTTTAAAAGACAATATGATATTACTATATTATAAATTACTAAATATCATATACATACATACATATATATAAAGAAATTCATTCAAAATCGCTTGTGAAGAGAATCTTTTTTTTTTTTCAAATATTTACAAGTTATTTGGTGATTTTTTTTGGGGGGCTTGTATCAAGTATTTTATGATATTGCTTATCTTACTTTAATATTTTCAATCAAAAAAATGTCATGAAATAAATAAGAATTTTTTTTAGGGTATCTTTTATATAGCTTGTTATGTACGTAGTATTTTATTGAACAACCAAACACTTACTAAAAAGCCATCTTTTATATCATGAAGAATATTTATTGTAAACAATGTTTCTGCTGTTAAATTTATAATTATAAGGAAAGAATAAAAAAAATTATAAAATAAATTCAGCATGAACTTAAGCAAAGGATAAATTAGCCCTAGATGTAAAAATCCTCGTCCGTCCTTGCACTTAACAAATTTTTTGTATGATACTACAGTAAACCCCTCTAATTGCCCTTCAAATAATAAGTATATCCTTTATTTCATAAACAGTCGAATGTTAATTCTAGTAGTCTTGTAAATTTTCTTCATTTTAGTAATTTATACTTTCCTATTTATCACATTCTATATTTTAGATAATGAGATAAAATTATGGGAAATTAAAATACAAAATTAAAAGTTTTTCCTTTTAAAAAAAACTATTATGATAATTTTGATTTGATCTCTTTAGGTATACCCAACATAAGTAAGAGCCATATTGTACATTATGATCCTATTAAACTAATACATTTCCATTATTACAATAAGGATTAGGGAATGGGTCTTGAGTTCGAGTCTAAAGGAGACCACCAATTGTTGGGCCCCTGGGCATGGATTTGAAATTACACGGCCAGCCCAATCAGCAGTTTTGAGAACAGAAATTTTGAGATGAAAACTTGACTCCACATTTATGGGTCGGTCTGACATCCGGTAGTAGATCCTTTTTCAAATTTTTAAAAAAAATTATTTGTCAAAAAAATATATAACAGTTTAAATATACCAAATACAAATAAAATATAGATAAAATATAGTTATAAATTAGACATATTTATACATAAATTTTAAATACTAATACAAATGAAAAACAGAAAATCCAAACGGAACGATGAACGTTAATCTATTTATTTTCGGTTGCCCTCTACCAAGAAAGTTACATAAAAAAATAAAACTCAAATGTGAATCTGCATGCGCAAAACTCAAGTCAGATAAGCTAAAATAGATAAGTATGATGGATGTATTTTTTTTTTTGTTTTATTAGAAAATGACAGTTTTTATTTATGGGGATTCGGAATCCAAAAAATGCACTTGCTTAATGTATCTGGATTTTATTTCTTGAAGCTATCAATTTGTTTTTGACGAAAAACCGAAATAATATTTAACAGTCAACTACTTATTATCTCATTGTAAATCATCTTAGGGATAATTATAAAAACATGAAAAACTGAAGCAACAAATTTAATCTCATTATAATTTTTCTTAAGGGACATAACTTTTTTATATTAGGAAATTATAAATTTAGCTTAGTAAAATAACAAGATTTAAGACTTAGAAGCATGAATGTGTTCTTTTTCTTTTTTTTCTAGAATATTTATACCTTCCACATGAGTTTGTTTACTGAGAAATTCTTTTAGAATACAACTAAGTTTTATTATTTGAGTAATGAATTTTTCATGTATCAAACCATACTTTAAGATAAAAAATTGTAATGTGTTTGTAATAAGTTTTTGAGGGAGAGAGTGCAGAAAAATAATGATAAAATTTGGGTCAAATCCAAGCAAACGAATAGCAACATATTTCTAAATATCTTAGGAAACTTTTAAATAAAATCACTCTTCTCATAAGTTATGATCTTTGAAAGTTGAATCTTAGTCCATCATGTTGGATTAATTAGAAACTAATATAGGCCTGAATCATAATTGCACATGACTCAAACATTAATACTTTTAAAAGTTTTATAGAAGTCGTAACTCAAACCAACACATTGTGCTATAAAATTGCGTAACAGAGACCGGTCATCCAAATCACTTACTTGTAATCCATCAAAAACTACCTATGATCATATATCTTGAGGTAATTCAACTAAAACCCAAGCAACCTCAGAGCACGAAGAACCCACATTGTCATTTGTTGCCTTTTCTATAAAAGTCGTATCTTTGGAACCCACAACTTCATTACATGTCTTAGAATTACTACCAACACTAAGTAACCCTGTATTTGGTTCGGTAGAAATCGGCCCAACCAAAGGAGGATAAAAGAAATGGGATGAATCTTGTGAGTTTGGTAATTTTAAATGGTGGGAAAATAAGATGAAGTGGAAGGATGTAATGTGTTTATAATAAGTTTTCGAGAGAAAGAGTGCAAATGAGAAGTTAATGACACTAGGGAGAGGTATTAACATATCTTAGTGAATTTGACACTTCAAGTATGCTTAACAAAGAATGCATAAAACTTGATTTGTGCACAAGACACGAAGCTAAAGTTTTAAAGATTCATATAAAGGCTAATGTGTTCAGTTTAATTTCAGTCACAGTTCCACCTAAGGCAAGCGCATCTACCAAAGTAGCATAGAAAACATTATGTCGTATTCCTTGGGAATTTTTAACATCTGCTGTACTTACTCTTAATCTAGTATATAGCCAAGAAGAATTCAACAGAATATGATATGTACAAATTCACAAAATAAGCTAATATTTGCAGGTCGAAAACTACTTATAGACATGTTCTAATTGCAAATTCCAAAAGATAAGTTTAAATGCAAGGAAATAATCTAGATCTCGCTTCACCAAGTCATTTTCATATGATTTCTTAAAATACAAACTCAATGAGTTCTTAAGCATACTTGTACTATCGAATTCACTAAGGCATGCTAATATCTCTCTCAAGTGTCCTTAACTTATAAATGAAGATTAAACAACTGGAATCTCTTCACAAGCTATTAGCAATCTAAAATTGCATTAAGTTCAAGAATCCTTTAATTAAAAACCACTTTTAGTGAATCCCTAATCAAGTGAAAGAAGGTTTCACTACTTCTATCACTAGTAGTTATGAGCAACTTCATTGATAGTTTAGATCTATTCAATGCATGAATTTACATGGTGCAACACATAAATCCACGAAAATTAAGTTCAAGCTATTAATTAAAGTAATCAACAATATTCAATTAAGGTACATTTAAAATCCCATGAATAGAACAATTATTTCTCCATGGATTTTAGCAAATTAAAGTACAAATTCAAAAGAAACAATTGAGAAAGAAGTCGAATATCACCTATTGAAGCTTGGAATCTTGCAAATAAACTTGGATCACACTTTAATTTACTAAAAAGAGTTAGAATTCTAGTAAAATAGAGTTTCACTTACTAGAAATTCCTCACTGCTCTATTCTATTATGTTAGTGCTATTATAAACTATCTACCTTTTTCTACACTATTGTACGCACATATTTATTAGCATTACAGATTTGTTATAACAAACTTTATCGGATTTCCACGTGCGCATCGAAGATTGCATTAGGAGTGGATCACGGGTGAGATTGCAGGTATGAATGTAACCGCAATTGCTTATAATTCTTTTCTTCTTTGTTTATGGCTTTGCTCAGTGGCAATTGCAGGTGCTAATCACGAGCATGGTTTGAAGCATAGTTGAATTGTTTGCATTCTCTTCATGGTTGCAGTTTTAATCACAGTGGTGCAATCCATGCTATTATTGCTTGTTTTTGTTGTTTTAGAACAATCTTCAATCAAATCTACTTGATTACATCTTTGAGGCTTAAAGGAGGTAAAAAGAACAAATTAAACACTAATAATGCAATTTTATAGAAATTTGGTAAAATAACCAAACATATTAAACAAAATTTTCTTAATTTGAATAGAGTAAATATTACTTATTAAGAAGTTACATGAAAAGGACTTGGCGAAACAAGATCTAGATTACTTCCTTGCATTTAAACTTATCTTTTAGAATTTACCATTAAAGCATGTATATAAATAGTTTTACACCTATAAATATAGTTGTCTAAATCACGATTTTACTATTCACTAGAATGCATAGCATTGGTAAAATCATACAAAATCGATAAAATTGTAAACATATAGAATCGTACACCTAAATTTATAATTTGACCTAAAGTCTGCACCTAATCAATTTTGCATCCATTTTAAGTAAAAAAAAACCATAGAAAATCACAAACTCATAGAAACGTATATTTGACTCATGAATTTGACAACTATTAGTTTATTTTGTGAACTTGTGCATATCATGTTCTCAACAATTTTCAATTAATGCATATTTGAAATCACACAAATCAGTTCTCCAATTCACAAGCCTAGATTTAAACAATGTAGTTTTAGACATGTAAATATTAGCTTATTTTGTGAATTTGTGCATATCATGTTCTGCTGAATTCTTCTTGGATAAATAATAGATTAAGAGTAAGTACAGTAAATGGTAACGATCCCTAAGGAATATCACCAAATGTTTTCTATACTACTTCGGTAAGTACACTTGCCTTAAATGGAGTTGTGACTGAAGTTTAACTAAACATACCTTTATTGCATTATCTTTAAGTATGCTCTATTTCAATCATAGGGCCGCAATCCATGCCTTTATTGGTCCACTCAAACCTCCTTGTTTCTGTCTTTAAATCTTAAAGGAGTTGCAAACAACAATTTAAATAATAACAACACAGTTTATGTGAATTTTGTAAAGCAACCAAACATATTAAACACCAATTCCCTTTATTTGAATAAAGTAAATATTACTTATCAAAAAGGCATACCCTTTTAGGAAATAGCTTTTGACTTTTTCTTATTTTTATTTTATCATTAACGAGTTTTAAAATAAATATTTATGTGTCCAAAAAAAGAATTGTCCATATAAAGGATGTACTTATAGAGAGGTTAGGATATTCGCATAACCTTTTTCAAAATTACACTAATCTTAGTACATGAAATTGTATAATTTGAAAGATTGTATGTCACGCCCCTTAGTGGGCTCTAGTCATAACAACTTGCCACAAATACCTAATTAATTTATTTAATTATTCTTGAAGCATGTAATCATACAAACATGCTTCATATTCAAGCTTATATATATATCGATACATGGTAAGTAAAAGAGTTCTAATACATGAGTACCTCAAGTCTATATCGAGAAATTACCTACTAATACCGATAAGGTAATTAAGTCAATATCTCACTAGTCCATTATCAAAATAAAAAATATTGTATAGTAGATATATCTACTTCATCTCTCATAATATCCTTGAATCCCAAAAGCAGCTATTGTTACTAAAGTAGTCAATATGATAGAGTTGTAAATATTCCTAGAAGTACCTGTAACACTAATCACACTATAAGAGAATAAGCAAAAGCCATGGCTCAGTGATATGAGAGTGCAATATTCTCATTACTACACAATAAGCAATAACAAACAAGTTATCAAACATATGCTCTGCATAAATAAGCATATGCAATGCAAATACCATACGAGGTCTTTCGGTGGCTAACGTGAAGTCTAAGGTTTAAACCCCCCACCCCAACCCCAACCCCAACCCCAACCCAACCCAACCCAACCCAACTTGGGGTTGGGAAATTGGTAGTTCCATCAGTGTCTAAGTCGTCTAATAGCTTTATGTTAATTTGCAAGTTTCAAGGTACCTAAAATGCAACCCTACTTAGGATATCTTAAATATAGTCTAAAATTGGAATGTCTAAAATAGTTTTCTTAATCGCTATGAATACCTTAAATGCAGTTCGAGGTAGGCTCAAGATATCTTAAATGCAGTCCTAAGCTCATTTAGGATACTTTAAATGTAGCCCTAAATCCATAAAACTTACTATATAACCCACAACAATGAATAGTTTATGTTTTAGTAATACACAACTTTCCCAAATCTTTTAGATCATATTACTAATTATAGGAAGAATTTGGTAAGCCTTATATCCAAAATAATTTTCATAATACTTGCAAATGGCTTAAATACAGTTCGAAGTAACTTGAATTTCCTTTTCTATATATCTTGTGATAGTGATGACATTGAACAATGCAAGACACTATGCAATGCATGTCAAAATTTATTATATCCCAATATTTATTAACAGATTCAAGGATGACAAATTAGGATATAATTAAGATAACTTGCATAAAATACAAGAATACACACCTCAACAATCAATCAAATTCATAACATGATCTCAAATTAAGCAAGTTCAAAACAAATCAATAATCACCAGCTTTCATCATAAATTTTCTATAAAATTTCATAGTAATTCATCTTGTGAAAATCTCATAACTTGCAAGTTATATAAAGTCTAGGGTTTAGTAATCGTGCGCGGAATCTAAAAATATACTTACGACTTTTCACAAATGACCTGATGCACAAATAAGAGCTCGAAACTCATGTAGATTAAAAATAATAATCCCTTCCAATACTTATGGTTTATATAAAGATTGACTTCGGGGATCATTGTTCTCATGCTCGTACACAAGTGAGGCTATGAATATATATTATTATTTTTATCCTTCATCCAGTTAAAACCATTTTTTCTTACCATCATAAATATTATAATTATCGACCTTCTTCTTTAGTTTTCTGTAGGTGTTGAGGCTCCATGATGACTATTTAATAAATTTTATATTGTTAGAGAATATTAGCAAATTAAGATATTAAATTAATAATAAATAATAATAAAATATAGACATCCTATTTTATATATTCAAAAGTTATATACGGACACAAGGTTTGCCCAAAAGTAAAGAAGCCGCAGCGAAGAAATAAATTCTAATAGGTTAACCAATATTTTTATTAGTCTCTGTAAATCCTAAAAAAAATTAATAATTCTTCAATTGCTTTTCTTTTTCATTTCATAATCTTCCAGAAATATGAATCACTTCTCATCTCATTTCCTACATAATTAAATTTACAGACCAACAATTTAATAACATCACATGTTATGGAAACATCAAGATGTTATTACAACGTAATGTTTATCGCACAAACAAGCACATCATTGTAGTAAATCATTAAATTATCCTACTCACCTTAGCCTTATTAAATCAAAATAATCACCTGACTGATTTAAAAAATCAAAGTTTTAACCTAAAATATGAAATAAATATTTTTTTTATAATTAATATATCTAAAATTATAAATCTATAATAACTAATAATGTAAAATTTAACATTTAATATCTATGTTAATGAAGATTTTGGGATGAATAAAATCTTATCAAGTCTACTCTTATTTTGAAGAGTACTATTACATGATCTTAGTGAGTTTTTTAAAATTAAAAGTGGTTGATATAAGTAAAAGTTATGGATTTTAGAAGTTCAGTGAAAGTTTTGATATAATAGTGTTTAAAAAAAATAAAATGAATGAATGAAAGTCGGCATAAACAAAATGAATGAAAAAGATGGAACACGAACAGGGACGTGCTGGAAATGCAATGAGCGCGCGTGTGTATATATATATATATATATTATTCTGTTCGGATTGTCTGTTTTTCATCTATATCTGTATCTTTTTTAAAATGATATATGTAAATATATTCGATTTGCATTTAAATTTTATCTATATTTGTTCTATTTGATCTTTTGATGCGAACTGTCAATTTTTTTTTTATCTATATCTATTTCTTGATAAATAATTTATTAGTAAAAAGTTTAAAAAAATATCTGCATCTGCAGAAAAAAAGCCAAAACAAACAGACCATAGATATTTAGGTTCTCCTTTCCCAGACGAAATCTCTGCGTAAGGAATACGGTTTGACAAAGGGATTTACTCGGAGTGCAAGCGGACTGAGCAGAGAATTTGAATATTTTTGGGGATCGATGACACGTAATAAATATTTATTTAATAATATTTTTAATAAAAATATATATATATTATATTAAGTATTTTGGAAATTATGATATATTTAAATTTTTTTGTTTAAAACTTTTATTTTTCAGCTATAGTATTTGTTATAGGAAATTAGTAAACTATAATTTAGTCGTTAGGAATTTAAATTATTAGTTAATATTATAAAATCATGGGTTTCACATTGTAGCTACTACATTGCATGCCATCTCATATTAACGTGAGAAGACAATCAATGTCATATACAACTATATTATGCAATATATATTTATATATCCTAAGACAATTTATAAATATATAGTGTCATTGATTCATTGTGTTCTCTCTCTCTCTCTCTTGCTTGCTTTTTTATCCTTTAAGTGGATTTATTATTAATTTGCGATAATCTACCTTAGCCTTTGAAGCATATACGAGCAAGACCAAGGAAGTTTTCTTTCTCTGTGAATTGCTCTAACCCAAATATTAGGGTTGTTTATTGAAAAGGATTGAATCAAATCAAATTTCAGAATGTAAGTCTTTTTTATTTTAGTTTATTTGATAATTTGATCCTAAGAGGTTCTAAACGATTCGCAATTCAGTTTATAAAATTGAATCGTTTGAACTCGAGTTAAATAATTTCTTATAAAAAATAAGTGATTTTTTGGGTTTATAACCTAATGTTTCATTCAAACTACATTTTCTTTCTTTTCTTCTTCTTCTTCTTCTTCTTTTTTATCACTCATTTAAGTTTCAACCTCTACAATTCACTTATTTTCCTTCACCATTGTCTCTTATTTCTTAAACAGACTTATGTGTGCCAATGGTATTGTAGCCTAGTGGTATCTCTCTAATTTCTCAAGTGAGAGGTCCTAGGTTTGAATCTCCCGTCCTTTGTTGTAATTGTTAAAAAAAAAAAAAAAAACAGACTTGCGCGTCTACATTATCACCTAGAATTTGATGCCATAGTAATATCATGTATAGGGCTTTTAATTCTTGCATTTTTTCCCTTGATTTGAACATGGATATTTAGTTGAATACTGTAAAGATCTGAGCTCAACACCTATATATAAAATAGATGAATTTGAGTCCCCACCCACATATAACCTGCAGTATTATATGTAAGGTTGTCCTAAAAGAATTGTTTGTCTAAATTCTTTATAAGAACAAATTTGAGAACTATAGATTTTTTTTAAAACTTCTAAGATAAACATACATCATTATCATCACATATCATAAGAGATAAAACTTAAATATACATAACTAAGTATATATATTACAAATAAAGGCTAATGACAAGCCTTAAACAAAAGATATAAAAGATAAACAATGCTCCAATATTAATATTTATTCTTCCAAAAGATAGTATATCTTAATCTATTACAAAAAGGAATCCATGTAGTCCCTGGCCAACTTAATCTTCTCAACCATCAAGAAAATCTTCAAAATCAATCCCATAACCCATGCTAGCATAAAACTCATCGTTTTGGGTTCCTGAAAAGATAAAATAATGAGCCAAAGGCCCAGTACACAGGTAACGAAAACAAAGGCTATTGATACACACAAGCTTAATCTATATGCATATGCAACAATCAATAGGTTATTAGACAGTCTTTAATTAATTAAACAACACTGAAGTATTCAAACTCCGGGTTACAAGGACGTTTTTGGGACCTGAGTAATGACCTCGACACTCAGGAGGTTTGAAATAACCAAAGTTTTAATTCATACTTAATGCATGTTAAATTTGATTGTTATATATGTGTATGTGTTAGTGTGAATTGTGGTATGTTTGAAATGATTGTATGTGTTATGAAGTAATGATTAGATAATAATCTATAGTAATATATCTAGGTTGATAGTTTATTCATGTTAGAAATTATTATGTTAATGTTAATTGATATTGTAATGAATTATATATGATGAATTAAGCTTGTTTTAAACCAAAACTAAGTCCATAAACCTAGTAGATTTTTGGTCATTTTTAAACCCAATTTAAACCCAAAAACAAAGCTTAATCAAGGCCCAAAACCCCTTAGAAATCTACCCTAAAGTCAATGATTATTGGATAAATATCAAGCTTTATTCTTTCACACTTTAGACATCTAAAACAAATCCAAGAAGGAAAAAAATTCGTAACTCTTGTAAGGCCACATTTTCCAACATCTAAACCAAGGTTTTTTGCACCCAACACATCAAGAATCCATCCCCAACTATCATATATACATTAAGGTAAGTTTATATATGTTTAAGATGCTTTATTTCTCTCCTAATTTATGAAATTTCTGTCAAATATAATGCATGTTGGATATATATATATATATATATGTGTATTGTTATATTGTGATGTTGAGATAGCTTAGGATTTGTTTATGGAAGTGTAATGATGGTGTTGAGTTGTAGTGTGATGAGAAGTTGGTGTTGTTGTGTTGTATTGAAGAGTGGATTCATGTTGAAGTAATGGATGTGAAGATAATGAAGTTATAGTGTAAAGTGTGTTTTAATGGTTGAGGAGGAGTATTGTGTTTTAATGATGTTGGAAAGGAGTTTGTGTATGTTTGATGATATAAGGTTCTTATACCATATATTAGGAAGGTTATAATATGGTTTGGAAGAGGTTGGAAGAGCAAAAATATAAAAATTTCTTGTTTGAAAAACAAAGGAAATCTGCAGCATGAACTGCAGTGTACCCCGCCTCGAACGCCGCCGGCGTACCTGCCGGCTTTAAAAATTTGGTTACTGATTATTCGAAAAGCATCTTGAAAGCCACTGGCTTAGACCCCAACACCACCAATGTTGAGGTCTACGCAGTCGGTGTACTACCGGCGCAATGATCCAAAAATTTGTACATAATGCATTTTTTAACGACGGCTTCAATGCCGCCGGCAGAGGACCCCTACACTACTAGCGTTGAGTCTTACACTGCTGGTGTTAATTGTCAACTTGGGCCCTGTAGATTTCAATTTTTCTAACATTTTTCCAACATCTTCTAATACATGATATATGACTTTTTGATTAAAGATTTGACTTGTATGATGTTATATGATATATATATATATCATGTGATGACTTTGGATGATTTTAAATGAGATTCAATGACTTCCTAAGTTTTTAAACTTGTGAGTGTAAGCTTGGCTTCGGATGGTTATGTTGATATAGTTTGATTTGGGTGGAACAGAGATAGATACTCAGTCGGAGTTTTCCTTTGATTCTCAATCCGATCCAGGTACACAATAATTTGATTGATTATTGCTTAGGAGATGCATATTCAAGTTTGATCTTAATTAAAGATTAATGAAAAGTTTATTGAATGGTTTGTGGTTAAGTCGTGTCTAGTCGGGGAATGACAACCTTGTCATGATTCAATGGCATGGTAGTTTAGGCACTTAGTCTAAATCTTTGTCATGATGCAATGACTCAAATCATAATGCAATGGTTCACCATGATGCAATGGTGGTTTCTTTTAATGGCTAAGTGGGTAGCTAATGGGGTTAACTGTGTTGGTATATTCTCTACTTAAGCTCGGGAGGAAATAATATGTTTTAGTTCGCGGTTATGGGACCGTTGAACTAATTGATGTTATAGACCGAGATAAGTGGAGTGTATGAAAGAGTGTGAACCCTAGATGAAGCTATTACTAATCTTTATTGGTTAGATATAGGAGATATAGGTATCCGGTCTATCTAGATCAACCCCCTGAGCAGCTGCTGTTACTCAGGGTCCCTAGATTCTCAAGCTTGAATCGGAGTTTGAATACTCTAGTGTTATTTTTCTTTCACTCACTTAACTAAAGATAATGAAGTTATGGTGAATTGTTACATTGCATTTAGTAAGTATGCTTGGCATGAATTTGTTTGCACTATTGTGTACTGGGCCTTTGGCTCATGCTGCTACCGTGCAGGTGATTATGATGATGAACTCTACGACGATATGGCCTATGGGACTGACCGGGAGACATCTATGGATGATTAGGAGTGTAACCTAATAATAGTTGTTTAGGACTTTTTGATGTATTTTTGTGAAGTTTCTAGGCTTATTTGTTAAGCCTCGGAATGTAATTTTATTTTAAGTTGTTTATGTAATGTAGCTTGCTTGTATGTAAGCTTTATATGTTTTGTGTGATCCTTGGGAGATCCTCATGTAATGTATGTAATATATGTTTTGTATATATGTGAGGACCCACTACTTATGTAGTGGTAGTATTTCTTAATTCAAATCATGTAAATGTTATATCTGTTTCCATCAAGCAGTCATTACTGTCGAGCCTGGATTTTGAAAATCATCCGGTTCATTTCTCCTAACCCGATTCATATTAAACCCTAACCCATTTAACATGAATCCTCAACTAGGGGTTAAAAGAAATTTTAATTTTTGAAAACTTTTTAGAGTCGCCACCCGATATAAATCGGGAAAAAATGAAAGCCAGGACTAATGGGTCGGTTAATCCTAACTTAGCCACTAGTCTGCGAAAAGTTTGATTTAAAAATCAAATTTTTTAAAAAATACCAGATATCTGAGTTCGGGGGCTAACCTATTAAAACCTAAGCGGTTACCACTTTAAATTTAAAATTTAGAATTTATCCTTTTCTATACTAAAAAAATTCAAACAAAACATTTATAAAACAAATATCTACAAGTTTAATCATGCATTTTTATTTTTATATTTTTTTTAGGATTTAAATATCAACAAACATTTGTATTTTTCCTTTAAAAAGAAAACTTATAATATGTACAAAATGATTATTTCAAACTATCAAAACAAAATATATTTTTTCTAATTTTATTGTCGCCCCGTAGGTGCCTACGTACTCGCTAATCGAGATCAGACAAAACGTAGTTCTTTTATAAAGAACTTAGTTTGTTGATCAATTTTATATTTTTAAAATATTCTCACTTTAAGTTCATTAAATTTTGAATTTTCATGAAAACCAATTTTGATGATCCTATGATCTAATCAATTTATTTTTATTTCATAAAAAATATATTTTTCTAAGTTCAAAAAATCATTAATTCATGGCTAATTTAATGCTACATGAAAATAATTTTGAAAACTTTGAGTATTATCTTTATAGCAAATTTATAAAGATAATTTTGATAAAAACTTAATTAATATCATGATTTAAAAAAAACAATTTTTATCTTTATTATTCAACAATAATTTTGGTTTAAAAATTCTATTTTCAATTTATTATTTTTCAAAATTCAATAATCATCACATATGTTCAGAACATATTCAAAATATATCATAACAAAATTAAAATACAAAAAAACAAAACATCTCATGCATCAAATATATTTTAAAGATCAAACTATATGCAAATACATATTCAAAAATATCAAAAGATATCAAAAATTACTAAACATGTAAATTTATATTAAAATAATTATTCTAATTTTTCTGGATTTTTCTGAATTTTTCTGGATTTTTTACGAATTTTTATTGATTTTTTACTATTTTTTCTTATTTTCCAAAATTAAATATATAATAAATAAATAATTTAATAATACAGACTAACCTGGACCGTTGGATCTTCTCGGATCAGATCTGGAGCGTCTGATCTGTAGACTAAATCTGGACCGTAGGATTGATGCTTTCGATCTGGAGCGTTGATTGTTTTGATCAAATCTGGACCGTTTGATCCTCTGATCAAATCTGAACCGTAGGATCTCTGATCAAATATGGACCACAGGATCTTCTGATCAAATCTGGACCACAGGATCTACTGACTTTTGACCGACGACCGTTGACCGTTGACCGATCACCGTTGACGACGACCGACCGGGTTGGATTCGGATTTCGGGTAGGATTTCGGTGCTCCGTCGGGTGAAGAAGACTATCACGGTGGTTTTCGAGCGTTCCTCGGCCGTTCCTGGTGGTTTTCGAAGCCTCCAACTTTGTCGGCCCGACGTGGATTGGGGTGCTGCAGCGGCTGGTGGTGGTGGTTCACTCCCAGAACCACCAGAAGTGGCGGTTCGTATGGTAGTGCTCGGCGGCGAGGGTTTGAAAAAATCAAAAAAATTTGCAGAACTTCCAAATGCAAATTCGAGCAAATCTAAACACTATAATCAATCAAGAACACTTCTAGATGATCCTAACACTCTTTAATTGGATCGAAATCCTCTCAATCACTTCGAATTTGCAAATTTTGCAATTCGAGCACTTTCTACTCTATTTTCAGATCTCGATCGTGTAGTGTATATTTCGTGAAATTGAATTGTGGTTTCTGCTTGTGGGGTGATCCTATTTATAGATTTCGAAACAATTTGTCATTTCGAAGCCTCGTACTTGTTTAATTTTTGAATCACGAATCGTTATATTTTTTCACATAAGAACGATTCAAAATTGGGACTCGATTCGTGATTGTTAGTTCAAATTGATCATGAATATTATGTTTACAGGTCATGACTCTTCGATTAAGTATGTTTAATTTGATTAATTGATACAATTCGGCCAATTTTGAAATTTGAAAAATCATGTCCATTCGAATTTTTCCCAATTTTCATGCTTTGATTAAGGCGCCTTTTAGGATGAAATAATACACGAAATATGTACAGATGTGATGTATCCCATGCCTAGTTTGTGTCTGTACAATTAATTTTGAAAAAACACAAAGATTCGTTGCTCAAATGAGGTCTCAAAGTGGATGAACCGATGTGTCTTTTTGGGAAAAAAAATTGAACAAAAAGAGGCAAAATCTGCCTTGGGCTAGATTCGAACTTGGGTCCCTTTGCTCTGTGTCCATGGTCTGAACCGTTAGGCCGTTGGACTGTGCCTTGGTCATATAGCTAACCCACTAATACTTAAGACTAATAAAATATATATTATATTAAGCTTAAATAATTATTTATTTTAATTTTTCTTACATATATTTTATTTATATTACTATTATTCATTTAATTATTTTATTATACATATTTTATTCCTCTATATTTTTATTTTTTCTATTTTCTCTTTTTTATTATACTATTATTTATTATTTTTATTATTATATCTTATGAACTCAACATGACATTAATTTAATCTAAACTTGAGCCTAATTTTTTAATTGGGCAAAAATTGGGTGTCTACAGCTGCCCCTCTTTGTAGTAAAGTTTGAACAAAACTTTTGCCACAAAGACAAAAGGATAGCCAATTTTTGCTTAATTTCTCCTGTCAAACAAAGAGATTTTTATCTTGTGCTAAACTATCTGTCGAGTTTAGACATTAAAATTTGCTAGGTCAACTGTCGGGCCTAGGCTTTGGAAAAATGATAGGCCATCTGTCGGGCCTAGATTTAGAAAATGATAGGCCATCTGTCGGGTCTAGATTTAGAAAAACTGATAGACCGTCTGTCGGGTCTAGATTTAGAAAATGATAGGCCATTTGTTGGGCCTAGATTTCGAAAATGATAGGCCATCTGTCGGGCCTAGACTAAAAAATGATAGGCCATCTGTCGGGCCTAGACTAAAAAACTGATAGACCGTCTGTCGGGTCTAAATTTTAGAAAACTGCTAGGTCATCTGTCGGACCTAAGTTTGGTCATTTGCCGGACCTATGGGCTTTGGTCTGGTCATTTGCCGGACCTATGGGCTTTGGTTTGGTCATTTGCCGGACCTATGGGCTTTGGTTTACTGGGGATTTTTGAAACTCTAAAGATCTGGTTTCTTGATCCATTTGGGAATTCTTGATCTTCCGGGAAACTTGATCTTCTAGGATACTTGATCTTCTGATCCACTTGGGGACTTTTGATGTTCTCGGAAACTTAACTTTCTGATCTTCTTGAGGAAACTTGATCTTTTTGATTCTTTTGAGGAAACTTGATCTTTTTTGATTCACTTGAGGAAATTTGATCCTTTTGATCCACTTGAGGAAACTTGATCTTTTTTGATTCACTTGAGGAAATTTGATCCTTTTGATCCACTTGAGGAAACTTAATTCACTTGAGGAAATTTGATCTTTTTGATCCACTTGAGGAAACTTGATCTTTTTGATTCATTTGGGAGAATCTTGATTTTCTTGGAAACTTAATTTGCTGATCCATTTGAGGAAACTTGATCTATCTTGATCCACTCGGGGGAATTTAAACTTCTTGATCCACTTTAGGAAAATTGATCTTCCAGGAAACTTGATTTTTTTGGAAACTTAACTTTCTAATTCATTTGGGAAAACTTAATCTTTCTTGATCCACTCGGGGACTCTAAAACTTCTTGATCCATTTGAAGAATCTTGGTCTTTCGTCGGTTAATGTGTTTAGTGTTTTTCCGTTGTTCACATAACCGTGTTCAAAAACTAGTTATCTTGTGCAATACATTCACCGGATAAAATTACATATATGCATTTTAAGGCCATATGAGATGCTCAAATTACTTTCTAACAGTTTTAGTTTGGGTTTGGGAATTTGTTTAAGTGATAGGTTGAGATTTGATCTAGTTTGAGAATTTATAGTTATTTGGTGATGAATGGGATGAGATTTGGTCTGATTTGAGAATTTATGGTTATTTGATGAATGGGATGAGATTTGGTCTGATTTGAGAATTTTTGTTATTTGGTGAATGATTTAATTAACGGGTTGAGATTTGACTTCAGTTCAAAGTTTTTGGAATATCAACTTTGCTTGTAAAAACTAAAAATGAAATCAATCTGAACACAGAAAATGACAAATTTTATTGATCATTCATAATACATCTTTACAGCATCTGAGTTTACAGGATCCTTTAAATCAGGTCCATCCATTTGGGAAAGAATCAATGCTCCTCCCGACAATACTTTTCTAACTACATATGGTCCTTCGTAATTTGGTGTGAACTTTCCTCTGGAGTCTTGTACATTTGGCAGCATCTTTCTCAAAACCAAATCACCTTCTTGGAAGCTTCTTGGCTTGACCTTCTTGTTGAATGCTTTAGCCATTCTTTGCTGATATAACTGGCCGTGACACATTGCAGTCAGCCTCTTTTCATCTAACAGATTCAACTGTTCAAATCTTTGTTTTATCCACTCAGCTTCATCGAGTTTGGTTTCTACTAATATACGAAGTGATGGAATTTCAACTTCTACAGGTAAAACAGCTTCAGTTCCGTATACCAAGGAATATGGTGTTGCCCCAGTTGATGTTCTTACAGATGTTCGATACGCCATTAATGCGAGCGGTAACATTTCATGCCAATCTTTATAGACAATGGTCATCTTCTCAATAATTCTCTTGATGTTCTTATTGGCGGCTTCAACTGCCCCATTCATCTGTGGCCGATACGGAGTAGAATTCCGATGCTTGATCTTGAATTGCTGACACAAATTTGTTACTTCTTTGTTGTTCAAATTCGTACCATTATCAGTGATGATACTTTCCGGAGTTCCATATCTAGTGATGATGTCTCTTTTGATAAACCGCACAACCACGGACTTCGTTACACTTGCAAGGAAGCGGCTTCTACCCATTTAGTGAAGTAATCGATTGCAACCAATATGAACCGATGACCGTTTGAAGCTTTAGGTGAAATTGGCCCAATAACATCTATCCCCCATGTTGAGAAAGGCCATGGGGTTGACATTAACTGTAATTCTTTTGGAGGGGCACTTATCTTGTTTGCATAGATCTGGCATAAATGACAAGATCTCACATGTTTGATACAGTCTGATTCCATAGTTAACCAAAAGTATCCTAATCTCATAATCTTTTTGGCTAACATGTAACCACTCATATGAGGACCACAAATTCCTTCGTGAACTTCTTCCATGAGCTTCTGGGCCTCTTTTTCATCTACACATCTTAACAAAGTCGTGTCGAATGATCTTCTGTATAACGTATTTCCACTTAGCAAAAAATGACTGGCCAAACGCCTCAGTGACTTCTGATCTTTCTTGGTAGCACCTTCAGGATAATTACCCGTTTGCAAAAGAACTTTAATATCTTGGAACCAGGGTTCATCTGATTCAATCATGGTGCAGAATGCGGGTTCACTTCTCACCCGGACTTGCAAAGGTTGGATTCTTGCTCCTTCAGTAAACTGAATTAATGAGGCCAAAGTGGCCAGAGCATCAGCAAACTGATTTTGAGTTCTTGGCACATATACAAAGGAGATTTCCTGAATCTTTCTATCAATTCTGCCAAGTGATTATGATAAGGAATCAACTTGGGATCCTTTGTTTTAAAATCTCCTCGAGTTTGAAAAATAATAAGTGATGAATCTCCAAAAACTTCGAGCTCTTGAATTTCCATTTGGATTGCCATCTCTAAACCCAAAATGCATGCTTCATATTCTGCTATATTATTGTATAAGGGAACATTAATCTGGCCGCTGTTGGGTATTGATTTCCTTCAGGTGAAATTAGGACTGCCCCTATTCCACATCCATATACATTAGCTGCTCCGTCAAAATACAATTTCCAATTCGGCATTCTTTCATCTTCCGTTTGTGTTACCCGAATCCCTTCATCGGGGAATTGATCTTGTTCCTTTAGTTCCTCATCAACCGGGCTTTCAGCGAGTTGATCAGCCAAGGCTTGTCCTTTAATTGAATTTTGTCTAACATAGGTAATATCAAACTCAGACAGCAACATTTGCCATTTTGAAATTCGACCGACCAAGGCGGGCTTATTTGCCAGATCTCAAAGGATCATGCTTTGTAATTAACTCGATTGAGTAGAAGAGCGTGTATTGCCTGAGTCTATGCATAGTCCATACTAATGCACAGCAAGTTCTTTCTATCTCTGAGTACTTTTGCTCTCCATTGAGAATTTTTTGCTCAAGTAATAAATAGCTCTTTCTTTTCCATTTTCATCTTTTTGCCCGAGTACACAACCCATGGATTCCGAAAAAATTGTCAAGTATAAGAACAAAGGCTTTTCGGGTACTGGAGTGATCAAAACTGGGGGATTTGTCAGATACTGTTTAATTCGGTTAAAGGCTTCTTCACATTCTTCATTCCATTCAATTTGGGCATTTTTTCTCAATAATTTAAATAGTGGTTGACATTTATCCGTCAACTGGGAAATGAATCGAGCAATGTAATTTAGTCTCCCCAAAAGACCTCTAATTTCTTTCAAAGTTGTTGGGGGAGGTAATTCTGAATTGCTTTGACCTTATCAGGATCAATTTCTATTCCTCTTTGACTGATCACAAATCCCAATAGTTTCCCAGAAGTTACTCCAAAAATGCATTTTTCTGGGTTTAATTTTAATTGAAACTTTCTCAATCTTTCAAAAAGTTTCCTTAATACTTCTACATGATCTTCTCCTTCTTTTGATTTGGCAATCATGTCATCAACATATACTTCCACCTCTCTATGCATCATGTCATGCAATATGGTCTGCATTGCTCGCTGATAAGTTGCTCCGGCATTCTTGAGACCAAATGGCATGACCTTATAGCAAAAAGTTCCCCAGGCTGTGACAAATGTGGTTTTGACTTTGTCCTCTTCGGCCATCAATATTTGATTGTATCCCGAAAATCCATCCATAAATGAGAATAGATGGTTTCCAGCTGTATTGTCTACCAAGACATCAATATGTGGCAACGGGAAATTATCTTTTGGGGTCGCTTGATTCAAGTCTCTAAAGTCCACACAGATTCTAAGTTTCCCATTTTTCTTAAGTACTGGTACTATGTTTGATACCCAATCTGAGTAATCCGAAACTTCAATGAATCCAACTTCGAGTAACTTCTTGACCTCATCTTTAATTTTAAGTAGCAAATCGGGTCTAAATCGCCTTAGTTTTTGCTTCTTAGGCTTAATGCCTTCTTTGGTTGGCAATTTATGGACCACAATTGACGGATCTAAACCGGGCATATCACTATATGACCATGCAAAAACATCCAAATACTCTGCTAGTAACTTAATCAAACCCTGTGTTGTGTCTTCTGGCAATTTACCCCCAATTCTCAAATTCCTAGGATCTTCACTTGTTCCCAAATTAACCAATTTAGTGGGTTCAGGGGTTTCAATCCTTTCATGATCAAAGTTTTGCCAATTTTCTTGTGTTTTCAATTGATAATCGATATCATCTTCAACGACTAACCCAGTAGGGTTGGAGGTGATATCGATATTTTCAGTATTTACAGACGCGAGATATCCCGGAATCTCATTACAAAAGTCGGATCTGGTAGAATATGAATGGGGAAAGAATAAGAATATGGAAAAACACAAAAGAATTTTATTAAATTTGAAATGGTGTTTAAGTACACTTATTTGAGCAACACATAAAGCAGAAAAATACAAAACGCAATCTAATATCGGTCCTTACTTAAAACTAGCACAAGGTATGGAAAACCAATTCTTCAAAGCTATCTTCTTGGGTGGATCATCTTCCTTGGAGTCATCTGTCTCTGGACATGATGAGGCTTTGGAAAGGAGCCTGATGTGGGAATCTCGATGTCTGGATCATATTCTTTATTAAGTTTCCTTGTTCTCATCTTATTTTCATGTCTGCTACCTCTGTTTGAGTAGGAGAATATCCTAGGCCAAAAGTTCCTATCTGAGCTTCTTTTTCTTCATTTATTACACAGACTTCTTCAAATTTGGAGCCCGAAGTCTCTTCTTCACCTTTTCCAATATATGGAATAGCCGTTTCTTGATAGATGGCATAATCTTGTTCTCCCATAACGGTAACAAGTTGGCCATTTGCTACAAATTTAACCCTCTGGTGCAAGCTTGAGGGTATTGCTCTTGCTGCATGAATCCATGGCCTTCCAAGCAACAAATTAAATGTTCTTGGGATATCTATTACTTGAAAAGGAATTAGGAAAGTTTGAGGCCCAATAGTGACCTCTAATTCCACTTCTCCAATTATTTCCTTCTTTGATCCATCAAATGCTCGTACTACAGTAGGACTTGGCTTGATATTTGACGGGTCTACTTCCAACAAATTCAGAGTAGCCAGGGGGCATACATTAGAGAAGATCCATTGTCAATAAGCACTCGGGAGACGATTCTACCATTGCTTTTGACAACAATAAAAAGAGCTTTATTATGTTGGCCACCTTCCTCTTCTAATTCTTCAGATGAGAAGCTAATTTGCTCATTTGCAAAGACAGAATTAATGATTGTTCCAAGGTTTTTTCTGTCACATTCTCTGGAACTTTTACTTCTTTGAGAACCTTGAACAAGGCCTCACGGTGAATATCAGAGCTAATTAACAAACCCATGAGTGATATTTGGGCTGGTGTCTTGACTAGTTGTTCAACTACTTTGAATTCACTTGCCTTCATGAGTTTAGCCAATATTGCTTTCTCATCTTCCTTCTTTTCTTCATCATTCGGCGGCGGCGATGAATCCATGGTCACCTTCTTTGCAGTTGGTTCATAAAGTCTTCCCGAACGGTAAGCCCGCCAATCATAGAAGTGTGATTAACTGTCTGGTAATCAAATGGGGCAGCTTTGTAATCCTTTACAGCAATTGGGATTTGAAAAGTATAACTTCTAGGCTTCGAGACAGTTGCCTCTTCTTTATGGTTGTTCATCTCAAATTTGATTAACTTCGGTTCACATGTGATCATGCCAATAAATTTTTCTTCTTTCTCTGGTACAGGCTTTTCTTCATCTTCAGGTACAGGCTTTTCTTCATCTTCAGACTCTGATCCCCATCCAGTGGGAGGAGCATCGGCATATACGCGTGGTTCAAACCAATAGTCAACCAGATATTGGTACTTTCCATCATCTCCTAGAGTTCCGACAGTTGGGTCTCCAGCTTGGTATCTTGCCCATAATTCTGCCTGTGTGCTTGACTTTCTTGGCTTTGGGACCAGCATTTCCATGATATCTTCTTTCTTTATGATTCCATTTTGCAACAAGTTGTAAATGGCTGGTCTGGTTTTGTGCGATCTCTCAGATTGATATAGGGTAAATGCCCCATTTGGCGGAGATTCCATGCCACTTGTTCTATGGTGATAGGCAATTCATCCAAGTTGACTTCTGGGTCCGGCGCTTCGGCAGTGATCATATTAATAACCGACCCATGATTTGGCAATGGATTAGTAGAAACATTTGGAGGCTCCACAAAGTCTAATTGGATGGTCTTTGCATCAATAAGATCTTGAATCTTATGTTTGAGTCTCCAACAATAATCAGTGGAGTGCCCGATTTGCCCCATGTGATATTCACATTTTAAATCAGGTTGTAGTTCTTGGGCTTATAATCATCTCTGGGTACTTCAAAGCCAATCAGATTATCGGCTCTCAATTTAGCCCACACTTGGCTGAGTGGAACCGGTATTGGAGTAAAATTGCGTCGGTTAGGCCTTGATTGTTGATTCGAAACAACCCTTTGTTGACTTTGACCTTGATTGGTCGGCAGGACTATGGATTTAGTAGGGTTTGCTGGACTTGAGATATTGACCATACCGACAGTCGAATCCTTTCCTTTGTACGTGACATTTTTAGGTGCTGTATATTTCTTTTCTACTTGTAGCTTTCCGGCTGAGATAGCATTCTCAATTCTGCATCCGGCTACTACCACTTCTGAAAAACTTGCTGACGCATGCCCTATGAGATGAGAAAAGAATGGCTCTTCTAGTGTGTTGATGAAAGTAAAAGTGAGATCCTTTTCAGGCATTGGATTGGTGATTCTTGCAGCTAAAGCTCTCCATCGCTGAGCATATTCCTTGAAAGCTTCGTCTTTCTTCTTCTTCATAGTACTCAAATCCCAGACCGAGGGTGCCATTTCGATATTGAACTTGTATTGGTTGAAAAATGCCCTGGCTAATTTATCCCAAGTATCAATTTCTTGTGAGTCCAATTGGGCATACCAGGCTAATGCTGGACCAGTAAGGCTATCTTGAAAGGTCTGTACCATTAGTTTATCAAATTTGGCATACTGCCCCATACGTCGTACATATAATCTTGTGTGCATGTTAGGACAGCCAGTTCCATCATATTTTTCGAACTCG
The DNA here is from genome assembly GCA_024138025.1 of Combretum micranthum. NCBI lineage: Eukaryota > Viridiplantae > Streptophyta > Magnoliopsida > Myrtales > Combretaceae > Combretum > Combretum micranthum. The sequence goes on along the minus strand of JAMXBD010002292.1, from coordinate 126,190 downwards.
GGTGCCTTAAATTTTTCAGGAAAAGCACCTTCCTCAAATTGTGGCAGGCTTAAAATCGCAGTCTGATCAAAGCCGTCAAATGCCTTCATCTTTTCAAACAGTTTCTTCTCCATGTCTCTGGCTTGGGCTTCAAGTTCTTTCTTTAGCTCGGACATATTGAACTCAGTGTGGGAATCATCAACGTTGACTGGTTGCTGCATGATTTCTTTTCCTTTCTGTTCCCCGGAAGATTCTTCAGATGCTATAGGGGTCTTGGACTGGGTAACATTCTGAGTAAGGGTCTGCATTTGTTCGGTAATTCTAAGCAGGGTTTGTTCCATGGCATTGAGTCTCTGTTCAGTGGTCTGATCAGGGGTAGTGTTCCCGGTACTAGCCATCTTTGCTCGTGATCTAGTATAAATGGGACTTCTAACTGGTTTGGAAGCTATCTTTCAGGATTTTGGATTCGCTAGACTTGATTCGTAACTGGACCGTAAGAAGTAAGAAGATAAGAATACTAACATACAAACACAAGGATGCAAATATGAATGCAAATGGGGATAATGACCATCAAATTTTGATAAACACATTTATTGGAGTTGTAATAATTCAAAAACAATATTTCATACAAAGTTAAATTACTATACTAAAAGTTCAAGAACCTTAATTGCTAAAACTAAACTCAGGACTTCTAAACTAGTCTTCTAGTCTTGGCAGGGCAGATGATTTGATCCTCAAGTAGTTGAGTCCTTTTTCGAGCTTTCTTCAATTCATCCTCTAACAGTGCAATCCTATTGTGAGCTTTTTCCAAGCGGTCAATCATCTCTCTATCTCTTTGCAGTAATCCCGATGACAGACTTCAAGCCGAGCTGAAACCATTTCCATGTAAGCAATCATTTCAGGATCAGGTTCAGGTGGTGCTGGTTCAAGAATGTTAGGAGCTTCATATTGGATGTCCTTATTCTTCTTCATTTGATTGGCTATGTACCACCTGGTTGCTCTATAATCCCGAGTCACTTTATTTTCTGGCTCGACTTCGAAAACTGGCTTGATTTCTCTATCATCCCAGATGGCTTTTATTTGGTTTACCTTGGACTGCTTTGCTATCTGAGTCATGGTTGGATCCATATAGTCGAGAATAACTCGTCCCAACTCTGGCTTGACAGTAATGTCTTGTAGCATGCCATATTGCCTGGATAACACTTGAGGGGTAATAGCCTGTACAGCCAGTGATTCCAATGAGAGGCACAGTTAGGTATTTCTTGCAACTTAAGATAGCAACGGGACACTTAAACCAACGGGCTTGCCACATAAAGTCTTCAGGTCTCATGTCTTCAAATATTGCAAGTATAGACCAGAAAGGCTCATTGTCTTCCATATGGACCCGTTCAGCAAAAGACTGGATGAGATCATAATTCGGGCGGATAAGGGACCCATTAGCTAGATCTTTTCCGTAGTACTTGGTGTGACTAAACCAAACCATCAACAGATGCATGCTTGCCTTGAAACTGCCCCTGCCCTTAGACTTGATGTGATTCAACTTCTGATTTGTTCTGCTAGAAGGGCGGGAACATATGACTTGCCAGTTAGATATTGTGCTACAAGCTCGATGACTCGGAAGTGAATGAACAGGTTCCCATGTGGAAAGAGTATGGTAGCAAAAGCAGCCACTATGAAAGCATTAACCCGATTTTCATTCCAGGTCACAACTGATACTGTAAAGGAATCTCGGTTGCTTATGTAATTGTCAAAGTTTCCAAACCAATCCATCAAAGTAGTTAATCGGATGGAGAATTCATTGCAACCCTTCATGGCTTCAATTACTGCTTCTCTTTTTAATCCCAAAAATTCTGAAATGATGCGGATCGGACTTTGAGTAAGGCTTGGTACATAGATCCCTTCGGAAGTGGGTGGGGCTTGAAGCAACCTAGCATATTCTTCAATGGTAGGACTTAGCACGTGTTGACCTAGACGGAATGCCACTTCATTGGGTTCCCAGAGATGAACAAGGGCTCGAAACATGGTAAATGGAACTTGGACTTAGGTAAATTGAGGATCGGGCCCAACCTATCCTTAATGAATGATTGTTGATCGGGGTCAAAACTGACCAACCATCGGTCCAGTAACAGCATTGGATCCTTGAAAGTCTCTACTCGGGGTTCCTTGATGAGACGAGCCCATAGGCTATCGCTACTGTCCGAACTCGAGGAAATCATTTCCTGAGGATTTATAAAGACCCTATTAGGAGACAAATCCTAAATTTTAAAAAATTTTTTTTAAAAAAAAATTTACAACTCCATTTTTTTGAAAAAAATTGGTCAAATCCCATGAATGAATGCATGATTTGGTAAGGTTCTATAGGTTCCCCGGTCTAGCAAATCATAAGGCTAAACCGGAGTGGGAGTCTTTTCTTGATCTAGAGGGTGGAAACCACAGCCCCCGGACCTTACTTCGAACTCCTCGCTTAGGCTCTTAAGACGGCCTGGGTTCGACCGTATCTAGCACACATTGTGTGCATACATGCAAATGCACATGCAAGTGAAATGAACTAATTTAAAATCTAAATACAGACATATAACAAAAACACATACAAACATATAATTATACAATATACAAAAAAAAAAAGGATAAATTTTAAATTTTAAACTTAAGTGGCTAGCCCTCTTAAAAAAATAAGCGAGTCCCCAGTGGAGTCGCCAAGCTGTCGAGCCTGGATTTTGAAAATCATCCGGTTCATTTCTCCTAACCCGATTCATATTAAACCCTAACCCATTTAACATGAATCCTCGACTAGGGGTTAAAAGAAATTTAATTTTTGAAAATTTTAGAGTCGCCACCCGATATAAATCGGGAAAAAATGAAAGCCAGGATTAATGGGTCGGTTAATCCTAACTTAGCCACTAGTCTGCGAAAAGTTTGATTTAAAAATCAAATTTTTTAAAAAATACCAGATATCTGAGTTCGGGGGCTAACCTATTAAAACCTAAGCGGTTACCACTTTAAATTTAAAATTTAGAATTTATCCTTTTCTATACTAAAAAATTCAAACAAAACATTTATAAAACAAATATCTACAAGTTTAATCATGCATTTTTATTTTTATGTATTTTTTCTTAGGATTTAAATATCAACAAACATTTGTATTTTTCCTTTTAAAAAAAAACTTATAATATGTACAAAATGATTATTTCAAACTATCAAAACAAAATATATTTTTTCTAATTTTATTGTCGCCCCGTAGGTGCCTACGTACTCGCTAATCGAGATCAGACAAAACGTAGTTCTTTTATAAAGAACTTAGTTTGTTGATCAATTTTATATTTTTAAAATATTCTCACTTTAAGTTTATTAAATTTTGAATTTTTATGAAAACAATTTTGATGATCCTATGATCTAATCAATTGAATTTTATTTCATAAAAAATATATTTTTCTAAGTTCAAAAAATCATTATCATGGCTAATTTAATGCTACATGAAAATCAATTTTGAAAACTTTGAGTATTATCTTTATAGCAAATTTATAAAGATAATTTTGATAAAAACTTAATTAATATCATGATTTTAAAAAAAAACAATTTTTATCTTTATTATTCAACACAATTTTGGTTTAAAAAATCTATTAACAATTTATTATTTTTCAAAATTCAATAATCATCACATATGTTCAGAACATATTCAAAATATATCATAACAAAATTAAAATACAAAAACAAAACATCTCATGCATCAAATATATATTTAAAGATCAACTATATGCAAATACATATTCAAAAATATCAAAAATATCAAAAATTGCTAAAACATGTAAATTTATATTAAAAATAATTATTCTAATTTTTCTGGATTTTTCTGAATTTTTCTGGATTTTTTACGAATTTTTATTGATTTTTTCCTATTTTTTCCTATTTTCCGAAATTAAATATATAATAAATAAATAATTTAATAATACAGACTAACCTGGACCGTTGGATCTTCTCGGATCAGATCTGGAGCGTCTGATCTGTAGACTAAATCTGGACCGCAGGATCTGATGACTTTCGATCTGGAGCGATTGTTTTGATCAAATCTGGACCGTCTGATCCTCTGATCAAATCTGAACCGTAGGATCCTCTGATCAAATCTGGACCACAGGATCTTCTGATCAAATCTGGACCACAGGATCTGCTGACTTTTGACCGACGACCGTTGACCGTTGACCGATCACCGTTGACCGACGACCGACGGGTTGGATTCGGATTTCGGGTCGGATTTCGGTGCTCCGTCGGTGAAGAAGACGATCACGGTGGTTTTCGAGCGTTCCTCGGCCGTTCCTGGTGGTTTTCGAAGCCTCCAACTTGTCGGCCCGACGTGGATTGGGGTGCTGCAGCGCTGGTGGTGGTGGTTCACTCCCAGAACCACCAGAAGTGGCGGTTCGTGTGGTGGTGCTCGGCGGCGAGGGTTTAAAAAAATCAAAAAAATTTGCAGAACTTCCAAATGCAAATTCGAGCAATTCTAAACACTATAATCAATCAAGAACACTTCCTAGATGATCCTAACACTCTTTAATTGGATCGAAATCCTCTCAATCACTTCGAATTTGCAAATTTTGCAATTCGAACACTTTTCTCTCTATTTTCAGATCTCGATCGTGTAGTGTGTTTTGTGAAATTGAATTGTGTTTCTGCTTGTGGGGTGATCCTATTTATAGATTTCGAAACAATTTGTCATTTCGAAGCTTCGTACTTGTTCAATTTTAATCACGAATCGTTATATTTTTTCAAATAAAAACGATTCAAAATTGGGACTCGATTCGTGATTGTTGGTTCAAATTGATCACGAATATTATGTTTATACATCAACTCTTCGATTAAGTGTGTTTAATTTGATTAAAGACACAATTCGGCCAATTTTAAGATTTGAAAAATCATGTCCATTCGAATTTTTTCCCAATTTTCATGCTTAATTAATGTGTCTTTTGGAATGAAATAATGCACGAATATGTACAGATGTGATGTATCCCATGCCTAGTTTGTGTCTGTACAATTAATTTCGAAAAAACACAAAGATTCGTTGCTCAAATGAGGTCTCAAAGTGGATGAACCGATGTGTCTTTTGGGAAAAAAAATGAACAAAAAGAGGCAAAATCTGCCTTGGCTAGATTCGAACTTGGGTCCCTTTGCTTTGTGTCCATGGTCTGACCGTTAGGCCGTTGGCCTGTGCCTTGGTCATATAGCTAACCCACTAATACTTAAGACTAATAAAATATATATTATATTAAGCTTAAATAATTATTTATTTTAATTTTTCTTACATATATTTTATTTATATTACTATTATTCATTTAATTATTTTATTATACATATTTTATTCCTCTATTTTTTATTTTTTCTATTTTCTCTTTTTTATTATACTATTGTTTATTATTTTTTATTATATTATATTTAATGAACTCAATCATGACATTAATTTAATCTAAACTTAAGCCTAATTTTTTAATTGGGCAAAAATTGGGTGTCTACAATTACAAATACTTCTTTTTAGACGACTTTATGTATAATACTTGGGTATTTCCTAATACTTGGGTATTATGCGTAGTCGGGGGATTTGGCATGCTTAATATATGGGTTAAGTATGCCAGGTCCTTACAGAGTGGTATCGGAGCTTTAGTTTGTATGACTGCCTACTTAAATGAGATTGCTAAGCATGATTTGACTTTAAGTGTAATGTGATTTGCTTGGAATAAACTTAAGTTGACTTGAGTGATATGATTGGTTCAATTATTACTTTGATTGTTTGCTTGATTGTTAATTGAATGACATTTCATTAGGATTGCAAATTTAACAAATGCCATGCATATATTGTATGTTGTTCATAGATGGATAGAACTCGAAGACAGACTAGACAACAGTCAGAAAGAGAAGACATGCTACCTCCTCTTTCACCGTCAATTGCTCAAACTTCTACTTCATCACCTATTCCGGTCTCTACTACTACTCCATCTCCTGCTTTTGCTTCTATAGCTCAAGTTCCACAGCCGCCTCCGATGCCTCAGATGCCTTCTTTTCCTCCTATGCCCCCAATGCCACAAATGACATAAATGCCAATGGGAGATCCGAATGCTATGTGTGCAATATTTAGGGATATGTTTGCTATGATGCAACAGTATCAACAGATGATGTACTAACACCAACAACAGTTTATACAACAACATATTCCTCAAGCGATGGGACAAGGAGCAAATGTGCAAGGCAATGAAAGGAGTGATCAAGTTAAATTACATGACTTTGTCAAGATTGTGCTAGAGTTTGACGGAACAGTTTCAGACCCTACTATTGCTGAGCATTGGGTTGAGGAGTTAGAGAAAGCCTTCACGGCTAGTGAAGTTCTAGAGAATAGAAAGGTTGATTTAGCGGTTTATATGCTCAAGAAGGATGCGAATAATTAGTGGAGATTGACAAATCAAGATATGGTGAGACCAATTCCATGGGTTAGGTTCAAGGAAGCCTTCTTTCTACAATGTTTCCCCAATACAGTCCGAGAACAGATGATTTCATATTGGTTAAGTCTCAGGCAAGGAAATAGAACTGTTGAAGAATATTATGTAGAGTTTTGTAGATTTCTCATATTTGTTGGAGGAGTGTACAATGATGAAAGGATGAAAGTTCAAAGTTTCAAGACGATTTGAACATGGAAATCAAGGGAGAAGTCAAAATGTTTCAACTACCGACTTTATCAGATGTTGTGAATAAGGTGAAGTTGGCAAAACAAATTCAAAATGAGAATAAGACTCAAATGATAGGAGAGCTACATTTCTAGAAAAAAGACCCACACCCTTTACTCCTTACAAGAAGTATGATAACTATGGCAAAGGGAAGAAACCATTTATGGGAAAGAAATTGAATTTAGGATCTTCTACCAAGACTTCTGCGCTTTTCAACACATTTGAGAAAAGATGTCCTAGATGCTTTGGGCCTCATGATGAAATTCAATGTAAGTGGACTCCAGGAGCGTGTTTTGCTTGTGGGAAAGTAGGACACAAAGCTTCAGAGTGTAAGGATCCGGTGCTACAACCTATTTTCTATACCTATTGTAAACAAAAAGGGCATCATGTAGCTAATTGTACCAATAAACCAAGGAATGATGGTCTTAACCCCAGAAAAGGATTGATAGCAGCTAGGATTTTTACCTTACAGTAATGCGATAAAGCTCCATCAGTAGATACTATAGTAGGTACTATAATGATTGCAAATCATCTAGCATATGCATTAATAGACACTGGTGCCAACACAAGCTTGTTTGGCTGAAAAGTTTGTGAATGAGTGTGGCTTGAAATTTGAAGTGTTGACTAATAGAGTAATGAGTATTAATACTGCTTTGCGTGTGAAGTCTAGACAACCTTGTATTTGTAGAGAAGTTAATGTAAGAATTGCTAATAGTGATATGCCAATTGATATGATGGTTTTGCCTATGGTTGATTTTGATGCGGTTTTGGGTATGAATTAGTTAAATATGTATAAAGTAATTATAGATTGTAATAAGGTGGAAATGAGTTTTGATCTAGAGAGTAGGGAAGTTATTCATGTCTTGAAGAGGAAAAGACCTAAAAGTATGTATACAATGGAGTTGTGGGAGAAGACTTCAGAAATAGTTGAAAATGGTGAAGAGCTTGATGTTGGTATAGTACCTATGTTGAGAGACTTTATAGATGTTTTTCCTACAGAATTACCTGGGTTAACACCAGATAGGGAGATTGAATTTGGTATTGAAGTGATTTCGAGAACCACTCCTATTTCAAAGGCTCCTTATAGAATGGTTCCTACAGAATTGAAAGTTCAGTTGGAAGAATTGCAAAAGATTGGTTTTATACGACCTAGTATTTCCCCATGGGGTGCTCCTGTTCTCTTTGTGAAGAAGAGGGATGGAAGTCTACGAATATGTATCGATTATAGGGAGTTAAATCAAGTCACAATTAAGAGCAAGTATCCTTTACCCCGTATTGATGACTTGTTTGTTCAATTGAAAGGAGCGAATGTCTTTTCAAAAATTGATTTGAGGTCAGGTTATTATCACTTCGAATTAAACAGGAGGATGTACCAAAAACGGCATTCCGCACTCGATATGGACATTTTAAATTCTTAATTATGCCGTTCAGTTTAACGAATGTCCCTGCTGCATTTATGGATCTTATGAATAGGGTATTCAAGGACTATTTGGATTATTTTGTGATTATATTTATAGATGATATCCTAGGGTATTCGAGAAGTGAAGAGGAACATGAAAAGCATTTAAGTTTAATTCTTCAAAGATTGAAAGAAAGGAAGTTATATGCTAAGTTAAGCAAATGTGAGTTTTGGTTGAAAGAAATTGCATTGTTAGGGCATATTATTACAAAGGATGGGATATCTATTGACCCTGAAAAGGTTAAAGCAGTATTAGAATGGCCAAGATCTATCAATGTTACTGAAGTGAGAAATTTCTTAGGTTTAGCAGGTTATTATCGAAGATTTCTTCAAGGATTCTCGAAAATTGCAACCTTATTGACAAGACTAACCCGAAAGCATATGAGATTTTTGTGGGATGATCAATGTGAGAGAAGCTTTCAAGAATTGAAGAAAAGACTAATATCTGCACCTATCTTAGCCTTACACGTTAGTGGGAAGGAATTCACAGTCTATAGTGATGCTTCCATACAAGGTCTTGGATGTGTTATGATGCAAGACAACCAAGTGATCGCTTATGCATCTAGACAATTGAAGCCACATGAAAAGAACTATCTTGTGCATGATTTAGCGCTTGCAGCAGTGGTTTTAGCTTTGAAGTTGTGGAGACATTATTTGTTTAGGGAGAAGTGTAAAATATTCACGGATGACAAAAGTTTGAAGTATATTTTTACTCAGAAGGAATTGAATATGCACCAAAGAAGATAGCTTGAGTTGATTAAGGATTATGATGTAAAGATTTTGTATCATTCGGGAAAAGCCAATATTGTAGCTGATGCTTTGAATAAGAAGAAACGAATGAGTATGGCAAGCATGATTACAAGTCAAAAAGAAATACAAGAAGATCTATTAAAGATTGGATATTGAAGTAACCTTAGACAAAGTGGAAGTGATTATTGCAAATTTGACACTCCGACCAACTCTTGTGGATTTAATTAAACAAAGACAACAAGAAGATCCAGAAAGTATGAAAATAAAAAGTGTGATACAAGAAGGAAGAAGAAAAGAATTGAGACTTAATGAAGACGGTGTTATCAGATTTGGAAATAGAACATATGTACTAGAGACGGGAGAATTGAGAAGAGAAATCTTGAAGGAAGCTCATATAATAGTGTATTCAATACATCCAGGGAGTACGAAGATGTACAAGGATTCGAAGAAGAATTATTGGTGGAATAATATGAAGAAAGATGTTGCGGAGTATGTATCCAAGTGTGTGACATGCCAGCAAGTAAAGATCAAACATCAAAGACCTGGCAATGAGTTGCAACCATTATCAATTCCGGAATGGAAGTGGGATGATATAACAATGGATTTTGTGAGTGCATTACCTAAGACCATGGCCAATGATGAAGTTATATGGGTTATTGTGGATAGGTTGACTAAATTGTCGCATTTTATACCATTAAGAGTCGGGTGTTCATTGGAGAAAATGGCACAAATTTATATCCGAGAAATAGTGAGACTTCATGGTATACTGTTATCAATTACATCAACAGGGATACTTGCTTTGTGAGTTGCTTTTGGAAGAGTTTACATAAAGCACTTGGTACGAAACTTCAATTTAGTACGACTTTCTATCCCCAAACCAACGGGCAATCCAAGAGGATAATATAGATATTAGAAGATATGCTTAGAGCTTGTGCCTTGGATTTCGGAAGAAATTGGGATAATTATTTGCCTCTAGTCAAATTTGCTTACAATAATAGTTATCAATTGGCAATACAAATGGCTCCGTATGAGGCATTATATGGAAGAAAATGTCGATCTCCTCTCCACTGGGATGAAGTAGGTGACAAAGCTCTAATTGGTCCAGAATTGATTCAACAGGCAATAGCAAGATTCAACTTATTAAATAGAGATTAAAAGTTGCACAAGTCCGATACAAAGTTATACTGATGAGAGAAGAAGACCACTAGAATTTGAAGTCAGAGACCATGTTTTTCTTAGAGTTTCTCTAACCAAAGGAATAATTAGATTCGGTGTTAGAGGAAAATTGAACCCGGGATATATAGGTCCTTTTGAAATCTTGGAAAGAATTGGACCCTTGGCGTACTGGTTAGCATTGCCACCCAATTTGTCGGATGTACACAATGTATTCCATGTTTCACAATTGAGGAAGTGTATATCGGATGCAGATGCTGTTATTGATACAAATCAATCGGAAATTCGACCTGATCTAAGTACAGAGGAAAGGCCTATTAAGATTTTGAAAGGAATGGATAAAGTTTTAAGAAACAAGATAATTCCAATTGTGAAAGTTCAATGGAGTAATCAATTCGAGCGTGAAGCGATTTGGGAAGTCAAGAATATCATGAGACAGAAATATCCTGAGCTATTTAAACAATGATTGAGGTAAGTTTCGGGGATGAAACTTCTTGAAGGAGGGAAGAGTGAAATAACCAAAGTTTTAATTCATATTTAATGCATGTTAAATTTGATTGTTATATGTGTGTATGTGTTAGTGTGAATTGTGGTGTGTTTGAAATGATTGTATGTGTTATGAAGTAATGATTAGATAATAATCTATGGTAAATATATCTAGGTTGATAGTTTATTCATGTTAGAAATTGTTATGTTGATGTTAATTGATATTGTAATTAATTATGAATGATGAATTAAGCTTGTTTTAAACCAAAACTAAGTCCATAAACCTAGCAGATTTTTCGCCCTTTTTAAACCCAATTTAAGCCAAAAAACAAAGCTTAATTAAGGCCCAAAGCCCCTTAGAAATCTGCCCCTAAAGTCAATGATTATTGAATAAATATCAAGCTCTATTTTTTCTCACTTTGGACATCCAAAATAGATCCAAGAAGAAAAAAAATTCGTAACTCTTGTAAAGGCACATTTTCCAACATCCAAACCAAGATTTCTTGCACCCAACACACCAAGAATCCATCCCCAACTATCATATATACATTAAGGTAAATTTATATGATGTTTAAGATGTTTTATTTCTCTCTTAATCTATGAAATTTCTGTCAAATAAATGCATATTGGATATTGTGTGTGTGTGTGTGTGTGTGTGTATGTGTGTTGTTATATTGTGATGCTGAGATAGCTTAGGATTTGTTTATGGAAGTGTAATGATGGTGGTGAGTTGTTGTGTGATGAGAAGTTGGTATTGTTGAGTTGTATTAAAGAGTTGATTCATGTTGAAGTAATGGATGTGAAGATAATGAAGTTATAGTATAAAGTGTGTTTTAATGGTTGAGGAGGAGTATTGTGTTTCAATGATGTTGGAAAGGAGTTTATGTATGTTTAATGATATAGGGTTCTTATACCATGTATTAGGAAGGTTATAATATGGTTTGGAAGAGGTTGGAAGAGTAAAAATGTAAAAATTTCGTGTTTGAAAAATAGAGGAAATCTGCAACATGAACTACAGTGTACGTCGCTTTAAACGCCGTCGGCATACCTGCTGGCTTAAAAAATTTGGCTATTGATCATTTGAAAGGTAGCTTGGATGCCACCGGCTTAGACCCCAACACCACCGGTGTACTCCAGCATAATGATCCAAAATTTTGTACATAATGCATTTTTTTAACTACGCCTTCAATGCCGTTGGCATAGGAGCCCTATATTGCTGGCATTGGGTCTTACACTGCCGGCGTAAATTGCCAGCGTGGAGCCTGTAGATTTCAATTTTTCTAACATTTTTCCAACATTTTCCAATACATGATATTTGCCTTTTGATTAAGGATTTGACTTGTATGATGTTATATGATATATATAAATATATATGTCATGACAAAGGTAGCCTAAGCGCCTAAAACTTCCATGTCATTACATCATGACAAGGTGTTGCCCCCTAAACCGAATCAACAGCATAATAGACAACCAATTCAAACATAGTTTAAGTTTTTATAAATTAGAGTAAATTTAATTATGCCTATCATAGGCAAGAAACAAGCATGTTACTGCATACCTGTAAACCCCTGAAATTTTCCACATTAGTATACAACTCTAAAGTAGAATATATGAACTAGTTAATAGACTTAGATTTCAATAAAAGCCTAAGAACAGATCAATGTATCGAATTTGGTTAGATAAGGATTTAGAAATCGAATAAAGAACTTCTCTAACCCTAGTTGATATCAAAAAACGAGATTTCGTATCTTGAACAGATAATTCAAGATATGATTAAAAGAAAATCTAAAATTCAAACCCGAAACTTGTTATACAAATAGATTTAAAAAGAAGAATATAAATATAGAGATTAAATGATTGCTTTTGAACTCAACAATGATTTGAGATTAGAACAATGTGTAGTAATGAGCCTATGCTTAGATTTCAACCCTAAATTCAAGATTCCTAGATAGTATTAAACGCTACTAATAAGATTTCATGATAGGTATCAAAAACTAAAAATATATGGATAATCTAGCTTCTATATCAAATGCGATATCAAGAAGTTAATCAACTACGCTTATAGACAGAAAACGATAACCCAAAGATAAACCGTTAGGATTATAAATACACAACAAAAACATAAATTGATAAATAACTCAAGATCTATACTTCAAATAAATAATTGAATCACACTATTGTTCTAATTAGGGTTTTCTTAAGTTATTAGAGCCTGAAACAAAAATTGACTTAATGAGTTCAGGAAACCTTAATCGCGGAAGATAAAATTCTATAAATAATTAATTACGTAAATATAAAACTTAAAATTTTATTGTTTGATAATCTAAGTATTTTGTAGAATCCTACAAACATATTTGTGTACAAAAACTCTCAGATACTAGCTAAGTTATACCCGTATAACTTGGTAAATTATCCCAAAACTAAGTTAAATAATTAACTAATATATATATATATATAATTTCGGTGGAGATTTCGGCTGCAAGATTGTTTTGGAAGGCTTGGAATGCAACGGAAGAAGAAGAGCCAAAATTTGATCAATAATGTACCAAAATTGTCAACAAAATCAACTCCTACTCCAATCAATGATTGCCAACTCAATCTCTCATTAATGACCATGAAAACAACTGATCAAACAGAGATAAATGAAGAGAAAATTAGGAGCAAATTCGGAGGAGAAACGCAGCCGCAAGCTTCTCTCTTCTTTCTTCTATATATATATATATATATTCAAGTTTATTAATGAGCAAACAAACAAACAACTTTAACCTTCTCTCAAACTTTCCAGAACGAAATTAATCCTAAGTAGCAGCCAAAACGACCTACAAACAGAGATCAACTAGTCCAACACAAACCAATTCGAATTGGCTCAACCAAGGTAAAAATCCAAAACCCTAGTTGTATTCTATTAAGACCGAAATCTAAGAATATATGTTTGTACAAGTGTTAAGAGTAGTTTTTATGTCTATATATAAGATATAGAAACACTTAGGAATGGTTTAGGAATGTTTTTAACGTGAAAAATTTAAGAAATATGAATTGGATCATCGAGGAAGATGATGAACAGTGCTAACACTGTCCATAAGCCGGCAGTGTAGACGTTCAACGCCAGCGGCTTACAAGGATAAGCCGGCGGTGTAGAGACGGCTTACATTGAACAGAAGTTACGTAAAAATTATTTTCACGTAAAAATAAATGAAGGCCGGACATCTAGGATTTTAAGACGGCGGCGTAGGGTCCGGCATACGTTGAAAACCGACAGCTTTCAAAGCCGGTGCAACCAATATGAATTTGTATGCAAAACAAATAAACACCGGCACCTGGGTTTCAAAGCCGGCGGCTTTGAAGCCAGCGTACACCTATATTTCTTCTACGAAAGCTTGTTTTGAAATGAACAGAATACATACATACCTATATATATACAATAAGTTTACTAAATATATTATATATATAATAATATAGAATTTATTAAATAGATAAGAGCATACAAATACTTAAAATATTTTGATTAGTATTTGATAATTCTTAAAACCTTAGAATTAGAGAAAAATATTAAGTGTTAATAAAAGTTATAAATAATTAAATATTTGTTCTAAATAGATAAAATAGGTAAGAATGGAAATTGAAATAAGCTAAATTTACAAATAGTGACTTCTAAAAATAACAAAATAATTTTATGAAATAAATTAGGAGAAACACGACGACACTAAGCAATAATAAATAAATATAATTTTCTATATTGAGTTCGGTATGGAGTAACATAAAATTAGTATTAGTCACTACAAAACTTGATAAATGTCAAGTTTAGAACAATAGTCACATATAGGAATTTAGCTATATAATCTATATTATATTGATGAATACTTTATTCATCTTAATAGGTGACTTTGATACCCTAGAAGATCTTTTAGCCGATTATTACGATTAAGTCAGTATGAGCAAGTAAGTAATTCAGTCATATTATACTGTTTGTGATTGTAAATAGCTGAACATATAATACAAAGATAATCAAATGAATGTTTGGTTGGAAGTATGTTGTGATCTAATTGTATGATTGCTAATCTATTATTACAAAAGTGATAATACAATGATTGATGTTGTAAAGTAATAGAATGATGATTATGTGTAATATATGATCACCATGAAATTGGATAAGAACTATTGACTTAATAAAATAATTTGGTCATGCATTGCACGTACTGCATTATTGCATATACAAATGGGTGACAACCTGCTATGTATTAATATTTCGGTTCTCTGTTAACACTTGGTTTTTCTAAAGTGTTAGTTCTTTCAAGGTTTTCTTTGTTCCGTTGGTTCTACGGGAACTAGGTGGTAATGAAGAACGCCGCCCGTAGTATCACATTGAAATAATTAATACTCAAAGAGTTTCTAAGGTGGATACAGGAAATGGTCAGTTAAATTTATTATATTTAAAGTGATAACCCTAAAACGAGAAATCGTTGATTTTCCTATAAAGCTAGTATCTCCTGGGCAGGTGGGTCATGAGGTAATTGTTCTTCAACCCTGAAAAAGAGGGCATAAATCTTTTTCCCTGTTTGGATTCTATCATCCAAGCTTGTATCTGTGCATACGATCGAGTGCTTGCATTACATATGATTTGCTAATAACTTGTGTGATGTATAATATGTCTGGTTATTCACTGAGCCGTGGTTTCGCTTGTCACGCCCTGAAGGGTACCCTAAATGTAGCAGTCTACCGTACACAATATTAAAGCCTAGAATGACCGCTCAGTCATGCGAAGGCTTCCATACTATGTACAAGGCGTCTAACACATAGAGGAGACACATTGGAGAGATACATTTTATATTGATACACTTGAGTAACAATGTAAAGGAAATACAATTTATTACTTCAGATACAAATCACTATACTTCAAATATAAATCATTAAACTTCAATTACATTCATCCAAACTTCCCTACATAAACTATTACAAGGCAAATCATAAAACCTAGCTATAACTTCAAACATTCTTATTCTTGCCGAATCCCAAGTCATTCTCGGCTCCAACCATCTCGGTCCCCACTTAGCATTCTTGAGATAACCTGTTCATTCAAACATCTATTGGGGTATAAGCTACACTAGCTTAGTGAGAATTCCCTTAATTCCGTACCATAACAAGCAAGTTATAATCAACCATATGCTATGCATGAACAAACACATGAGCAAACAATTATGTATGGGTATCCGGAACCCACACACAGAACGGATTTACGCCCTCCGTATCTTGGGTTAGGAATGGTATTGAAGTCTACACGACCGCTAGTCCCCAAGCCCTCGGCTCATAGCACTCGACTCGGCTAGCTCATCCAAGGAATGCATCCACATGCGCCTTAGTACCCCTGAATAAGCTCTGATACCGGCCTCGTCATCCCAACGAGTCCGGACCATACTGATCAACCTGCGTAGGAGTAGCATGCTACCAAATGCAATATGTCCGATGTAATGCATGACCAATTTGAATTTTTGCTTAGGTCAAAATATTCATACATTCTTTAGAGTGACCAACCAATATCATACACATAACAGAAATACTATGAACAGTGCAGTTATCCAATCAAAACGTGGTTTCGATATGCTTTAGTATTCTTTGGCATACATTCATCACAGTCTCATCATATATCCCACCCCATTCATATCGATTTTTATATTGTTCCTATACTTCTAATGCGACTAGCCACAAGCACAAGTAAGGTAACAAAATAAGAAGAAGACTCACTCAGCCATTGGATCACCGGTCTTTTAGTAATAGTAATTCGGTCGCAGGGAATCGTCGATTTCGGGATCACCTAAAAAGGAAGAAATACTCTAATAAGTATTTCAACTCAAACTAATCCAAACAATTTCATACGAACTATCAAATTTGTAATTCTCGTCCTAAGCGGGAATTCCAACTTAAAACGGCCATAACTTGGTCATTTTAACTCGGAATCTCTCAAATTATACATCGATTTCTATCTACTTCGAAAGATCTATTTATTTCTAATATTATTTTCAAGTTTTGAAAACATTTAAGTCTTGGAACAGAGGGATCAGATCTGATCAGTAACGGTTTCCGATTTGGAAAAATAGTTTTGTAAATGTTTGTAATGTTTCTACTATATAGATTAGCTATACATGCAATATGAATGATTTCCTAACATGAATGACATGAGATGAGTTTAATGTATGCATGATCTTGATGATTTTTGCTAAAAGAAAATTTTATAACTTTTTATCTTGCAAGACCATAATAACAACTACTTATGAAAAATCTAGTTTTCTAACTTTGATCATTTCCATTTGTTTTGGATTTATTACTTAAGAAAATATAATTATTTTTGTTAAAATTGAGTCGTCATTATATCTATTACTTATGACTTTCATTTCTACATAAAAATTTTCCATTTTGCACTTTGTAAACATGTTTTCAAGTGGGGTTGATTCCAAAATCCGAATTTTGTAAAAATTAGTTTTTGAGTGATTTCTTTAAGTAAAATCATTTGATATTTAGAAAATCAAAGCTCAATCATACATAACCACTAAGGACTTCATTCTTACACAAAAATTTGCATTTTACACTTTGCAAATATGTTTTCCAATATGATTTACTCAAAAATCCGAACGTTAGAAAATCCACTTTTTGAATGATTCCTTTGGGAAAAATTTTTTTAATGCATTAAAATTTAAGACTTTATGGTACCTATTACTTAAGGACACCATTCATTACATAAAACTTTCATTTTGAGCTTGGATAATGGTGTTTTCTTATGGCCTTCATTCAAAATTACGGATTTCACAAATTGACTACTAAGTCAAAAATTTCCATCTTGATTCTACTTTTTGTTTTACACATTACTCATATCCAAACTCATTTCAACTTGTAAAAATCACCACTTAATGATACCTATTACCTATGCCCTTCATTTTTCATATAAACATGAGTTTTTTGAGTTGATATGTGGGTTTTCAAATTACTCTTGGTTGGGATCCGAATTTATAAAATTCATTTTTGGCATATCTTTTGATAAATCTATTTTACTTATGAAAATCCATTCCATACACATCCTATCTTAAGAGCCTTTCATATCTTGAATAAAAACTTCATTTTTGAGTTGGAAAACATTTTTAAAAATATGCCTTGGCCAAAATTCGAAAATGAGATTTTTATTTTGAAAATCACCTTTGATTCTTGTAAAAAGAAGTCTTGATGATATACATACATTAAGCCTTTATTATCTTAAGTAAAAATTACATTTTGACATTTGGAAAGTGGTTTTTAAATGGGGGTCTTGCCAATATACGAATTTCATAATTTTTGTTCAAGTTCAAATCTAAGATCTATACATAATATGAACATACGTCTAAATGAAACCCATGATAGTGCACAATAAACACATAGATCTAAACTTTACTCATCAAAATCTTTTATTTATAGTATCTATACCCTAAGCCCTACATTTTAAATGAAAAATACACATTTTGAAGTTGAAAAATAACTTTTCTAAATATGGTTCATTTTCCATCCGAATTTCCAAAAATGATTTTTGTTGAAAATAAAATAGATCTTGAGTTTTCTAAAACATTCCTACTATCATCATACTACTACAAGTTATCCATGAACATAAAACAAAGTCTAATGCATTTTATGAACTCAAAATACTAGATCTAGTTTTCTACACTAGTTTTAAATGCATGAACACATGTGAATGAGGAATATATACATAAATCATAAGCAATAACAAAAATAATAACTCAAATAGCAAGATCTATGGCATAAACAAAAAATCAAAGTTACAAAAAATTAGATCTACAAAATATAACAACTTTAAACAAGAAAATAATTATGATACAAATAATAATAATGGAGAATAGGAGTGTTTCATTTTTGGCATCATCATCCTAAGCTTTTAAGCTTATGGAAGGTCATTTGATGCATGAAACCCTCATTATACTTTACCTATATCAACTATGGAGGCTTTGAGAAGGAAGTTTACTTAAAAATCTTCAAGAAATATGTGTGGAGGCTCAAGAATGGAATGGGGGCAGCTTGTTCCTTGAAGAAACAAGAACAAAAAAAAGAAAGAAAGAGAGGAAAAATGAGAGAGAAAAGTTAATGAATGGTAAAGGGGAAAATGTGTAAATGAAAGAGAGAGAAAATATGTGTAATAAATGAATGAATGAAAGAAAAAAAAATAAAACCAAGGCAGCCAAAAAAAGTATACTGCACGTGAAAGAGGAGGGGAGGAGAGAGAGGGTTTTGTTGAAATTTGACTCAAAATTGAATTGTATAATATATGTGTAATGTAACTTCTTTGAGAAGGAGTGGAATATAATTAATTTAGTCAAAATGGAGTAAATTAAAGGACAATGGCAGCTACAAAGGAGTCAAAAATCTGCCATGAATTGATATAATAAAGTGTAAAAAGATTGAAGTGAAAAAAAAGTGATATGTGTAAGGTGTACTTGAAAGTATGGATATTTTCTTAATAAAATAAAATAAAATTAGAAAATTTATTTCAAATATTTGTAGCAGATTTTTCATAATTAAAATTAAATAATTATTTGAATTATTTTAGTATTTTAATAAATATGTTACCGGTATGATCAAAATACGCAAATATAAGTTATAAATGATATTTTTATAACCCGAAAAATTCTAAAAAATTATTTTATGAAAATAAAAATATTATTAAAATATTTTTCAATTATTAAATTAATTTGTTTTATTTTTAGTATTGGATCTTAAACAGAATCTGATCCCGTAAAAGCCCGAACTAACTAAATTTTAGAAAAACAAAATTTTCTATAATATATGAAATATTTATCTAAAAATATAAGGCTTTATAAGAATAATAAAATTTTGTAATGAAATAAAAATGAATAGTGCAAAAGACTAATTAATTACCGGTAGTAATGAAATATGGATATAAAGATTATAACTGTAACTTTTATAACTCGAAAAATTATGTAACTAATATATTTGAAAATCTTATGAAATTACAAGTTTAATGGTACTAATGGTATATTTTTGATATCTCGGGCCCTAGGACACGCTTTTCGAAGTCTGTATCCGAATGGGTTCGAAATAGGTAAAAAATTTACCAATCTGATATTTTTAAACAACTTATATTACTACGAGCTATTGTACATATTTAAACTACACCTCGGCCTCTAGGGTTAAGGGCGCTGGATTGCCGGACATAAGCTATTGTATTTCGATTAGGGTTTCCGGTGATTTTCCGGTTTAGATCTTTGCCAAATTGAAAACTGATATTTTATATTTATACAACATATTTAATTTGAGAAATTTATCTTACATTTCACTTTTGTAAGTATTTAATATCTTTTAACGTTTTCGGAATTATTGAATTGAGTTTTATTTCGAAGGTTAATCATTATTTACTTTTTTTAATAATTTGTTTTTGGGCTTTATATTACCCGATTTTATAAGTCGAAGTTAAATATGAAATTTGTCATATGTAATGGTTTTGGAATTGAAGTATGTTGAGTTCTTATTTTATTTTTAAGGATTCTTATTTTCCTCAGGATTCGGAAATTTCTGGATTCGCTAGTGTTTTTAGAGTAGTTGAAGTTCGGTTTTAATTTGGAGTGATTTTTAGGGTTTATTTTCGAAGTTCATCTTAAAATTATTTACTGAAATTTTCTGAGGCTTACATCGCTCATACTCCTACAGTTTTTTTCAGGTTTACTCTTCGACCCTGGTTAGTCACTTCCAGGAACATGGCTCTGCTAAGAGCTTAGGAGTTGGAAGTCTATGGTTATATTTAGGAATAATGGTTATGTTTTCTTAGAATATATGAGTTAGTGCTACTGTATCAGTTGTGAACTATAAGAAGACTACTTGGTTTGTAACCGTTCTGTAATGCTTATAATTAAGATAACAGTTATTCACTAATTTATTTCTTACATGTATTTATCATTTCTTATCAAGCAACTAAAAGATCCTATTGTTTTGAAAACCTGCCACTCTCTGAAGGTAATCTTGTGATAGTATTCAAGTGAGACTTGTTTACTGCTACTAGGGTACCCTCGGGGCGTGACAATACCTAAAATAGTTTGGGAACTAATAGGGGTAGCCGAGTGAGGATCTATCACTGTACAAAGAAATTATTGCAATTCTCACTTAGTTCAAGCACAAACTCAACTAATTTCAATCATAATCAATCAAAGAAATTCAAATAAATTATCACAAGATTATAACATAGCATTTAGACTTCATATAACATCATACAATACTCAACAAAGATTCAAATGATCATATATCAAGCTTTGGAGAACATTTGAATCAATATACTTCTCATGCTATTCAAAGGTCATTTTAACAAGTTAATCTAATCCAATTATTTATTAGATCTATAAAAATACTTAATTCATGCCTAAATATATCAATCTATCATCATTACTCATCAAATATCATATACCTATCTCAATTTAGTCCAAAAAGATCCATTTGCCAAAGCAAACACACATAAAACAAACAAAAACATTTTTTAAACTTTGTTTGGAAAATGCAATAGCTAGAAATAAGTAAGATTTAAGCATTGATAATTTTAGAATTTGCAAAATCTTAAAACATGAAAGTTGTAGATCTCTTTTTAAGATTTCTATAGCAACTTGAATCACCTCAATCAGAGGTCGGATGAAAAAGTTATAGCTAATGTACAAAACAGTGTCGCAATAGGAAAGAAATTAGAAACCCCAACACCCTTGGCAACGGGGCCGTTTGGGAGGCCGTTTCAACTCAGAGAAAAATGAGATTTTTGATCCGAGAGCGTAACATCCCTCCCAACAAGGCTGTTGCCAAGGCCGTTTGATAGAGTTTTTGACAGTTTTTGTACTCCCTCTGTTTTGAACACAAATTCTTTTTACAACTTTAACACTTTTAAGTCTTCTTCCAACACATTTTCAACTTCATACATCATGCTACTTATATCCTATCATCCTCTAACATTCATAAACTTCATTTCCAATTCAAATACAAATTCAACACAACATACCACCAAATCCACTTCTCAAAACCACTCTAACACTTCTCATATTCAACTTCAACTACACCAACACTTCAAGTTATATGTTTAGCACATACAATAAGTTCTTTTATCATCAATATACTACTTGAACTACCATCAAAGCATAGAAATCATCCTATCATAAGTATACATAAAGCAAGAGAAACACACTTACCATAAGAACTTTGTGCCTTGGTTTAGGAGTCTTGTTGCAAGCTTTTGATGGTTTAATTTGTGGAAGATGAAAGGACTAACTATATATGGCCATAGGAGAACTTTTGCGAGTGTAAAAATGGGGTTTTGAAGATTTTTAGAGTGTGTTTTGTTAGTCTAAAAATTGTGCACGAAATTGCACTTTTGGAGTTGATAATTATCCATTTGTTGACTTTTATGGCTACCTTAGTTAAGGCTTTTAATGAGGTTGTAATTAGTTTTAATAAATGGGCTTGTTTTTGGTAATTAAAGGTGGGTCTTGAGCTTTGTTTTGTGATTAAAAATTTCTGCTAAGTGTAGGCTTATGTACACGCATAATTTAAATTTTTGAAATCATATTTCATACATTCTAATGCACTTAAAAATTTAGGAACTCAATATTTAACCATTCTAAGGTATTTAATTATTTTTAACACAACAACACAACTCATATTTCATGCATCAATATGAATCACATTCATCACACTTCAAAATCATATATAATTTCAATAACACATTTATAAAATATAAATTAGGAAATTCATGGCTATTTCAAATGCTCTAATAGCTATTAGTGTCATTGACTAAAATAAGGTGTCTTTACTACTAGTTAGAGATGAATTAAACCAAATCGAATTACATTTAAAGCAGTTTAGCTTAGAATCTTAAACCATTAAAAGTGGTTCGATTTATTAACGTATGAATAGAATCAAATTGAGTCATGTACATCCCTATCAATATGTTGAAAACATCCTATTTTTGTTCATCTAGTTTCACTTAGCTTTTAGTTAAAAAAAAAAAAAAAGCAATAAAAAGGGGAAATTGAAATCCCCCCTAAATTTTAACTTAGGAGCTAACGTACCTTCTAAACTTTTAGATATTGCTAATTACCTTAGCACACTTCGATAAATTGACAAATAACCCTCAAAGGTTGAAAACGATCTCCAAAACTTTAATTTTAGTGCAAAAACATCATTCAAACTTGTGGAGGTGTGTGTTAACATCACCTAAACTTTGATTTTAGTATATTTTGTTAAACTAACACATTAAGTATCCTTTAGTTTGACAATTTATCAATGTTTAGGGAGGTTATTTGCAACATTTGAAAGATCACGGTACATCCATATCTTGGTCAAATTTTAGGAGGATATTTTGGCAATTCTCCTAATAAAAAATACAAAGAAAAATTAAAAGAAGAAGTAAGAAAAAAAATTAAATTGGGAAAATGAAAAAAAGCAAATACGGAAGACTTCTTGGGAGACAAAAATATTTTTACAATCTTATCATATGACCAGCCAATATTAAGTAGTTATGTTTTAATATTAATTTAGTTTGGTTTAAGTTAAGTTTAACTATTCTACTAAAGTAGTAAGTAATTTATTTAGTTAACCTAGAAAAAACTACTCAAAAGCTTAAATTATTCATTTTGTTAGAGAAAATTCCAATTGAGAATTAGGGTCTTTTCATTTAGTATTAAACCTAAATAATTTATTTGCATCTCTCCTCCAATGCAATAATTAGAGTAAAATGTAAATGAACTTAGTTGGTTCTATAGGTTAGTCAAGTTTGATGCACTTTTTTACTCAAGTTTAATTCAACTACAGTCAAGCTCAAGTTACTCAAACTTGAGTTACTCGAATGGTTGATTGAATTGAGTTTAAGATTTAAAATACTACACTTTTTGAGCTCATAAATCTAATTGAGTATATATAATTTTTCAGTATTTTTTTAGTTTTTTTTTTTTTTCAAAACATGAGTAAATACTAATCCTATTAAGTCCACTTTTTCTTATTTTTGTTGTTTTCAAACAGAATATTTATCAAAAAATAGATACATACAAGAAAGAGATATTTTTACTCATAGATAGATCAAATATATAAGATATAGATGAGATATAAATAAAATACGGATGTAGATCAAATACAAATAAGAAATTGATAAAAACCAACAATCCAAACAAACACTACAAATTGCTCAATTAGCCCACTCATCCACTCTTTTAGGACATGAACAGATTTTGAATGCAGCTAATCATAGTCATACCCTAGTCGAGTGTTAGTCACTATATCATCTCATCCTACATATATTAGGCAAACGTTCGAATCTATACAAGAAAACCACATAGATATAGCAACAAATCAATGCGTGCAAGGCCGTATGTGTCGTATAACGAGTTAGCTAGATAGTAAACTAGCCAAGTTCTTGTATACCATAATTTCTTCGTAAACCTTTCACGTACATTTGAAGTTTGATTTTCGTATTTCCTAGTAATCTCATGACTGAATATGCAAGGATATAAGTTTCTCAGTTAAAATATATCATGGATACACTGGTTGCATTTCCGTGGAAATCTTGATTCACGCAATTATGTGCAATTAATATAATTAGACATGCAGACAATACAAGATTGCTAATATAGAAAACCATCTAATTAAATAAGCTTATGAGAAGTGAGAACAATCCTTAACTATTTCCTACGTTCCTAACATGGAAAATTTTCGTAAGGAAACATTAGTGAATTATTTATTTATTTATTTATTTTTATATACACCCAATTCTATATAAAGCTTCAGATTATGTCTACACTTCTTTAATAGTTCTTGTGTTAAGCAAATGTTTCAGCAATCGGTCCATTGGTTGGTTTCCGAAAACTCTAATGTAGCAATCACTAGTTTGGCATCCCAATTTTTGCAATTTGCACGGTCAGCTTTTGGTCATTTAATGGCATTTTATTAATAATTAAACCTAGGTTTGAAAGGCGAAAAAAAAAATACTTGGGTTTGATGAATAAGAAAATTATATGGTTTCGCTATTAATTTTGACGGGACCAGTCCTATCATCTTCTAACAGCTCACACAATACCCAACTATGATTTAATCACTAAAATGATTAATATTTTATTTATTATATTTATTTTAATGGTTAGATTAATAGTAAGAAGGTTCCGTCAACAAAACCATAGAAGCTCTCAAGTTATGTAGTACCCTTTTATAGCTTTATGGGAATTATAGGAGGAATTGGATAGTTTAAGGAAGATGTTTCATAAAATGCTTGAGAGAGATGCCATGCCATGGAATATATGGCATCTGGGCAATTTTTTATTTGAGATATTGAGACTTTTTGATTTTCTAAAACAAATTAAATTTTCTATTTTAGTTATATTTATGTATTGTTTTCTACATATATTTCATTTTTAAGTTGTTAAAAGCATGTGACCATCTTGTAGGTTTTCGAGAATAAGCATAAAGAAGATTGGTCTAAGAAAATATTTGATTAGTTCTAGTTTATAAACGTTATAGAAAAGTGCTTCAGATTTTTAAAAATGTATAATATATTATAATTTCTTCTTTTGTTTTTGTAAGTTCCCGAATTTTTCGAGAATGGTTTTGCGAATACCAAATCGAAACTCTAAAGTTTGACCCAAGATGAAACCGAACCTTAATCAATTTCGATCACGGAATTTCATAAGAGAATCTTCAAAAACAAAAAAATAGAAAGTTCAATAGTCGTTCGAGTCGAAAACCCGAACATGAGAAAGTTCATCTATCCGATTCCTGATATAAATCCCTCAATTTCTAGGGCAAAGTTGGATTTAACCCTTACTCTAGTCAAACCGGAGTTTCAAAAGTCAACCAAGATCAAGACAATCAAACAATTTCAACTTCGGCAATCTCGCGTTCTCAAACCCTAGAAAACGAAATTAAGTTAATGGCTTATAATAGTTCATAATAATATAGGGTAACATAAAAATATCATATTCACGAATTTCGAGTGTCTTTCGGACTCAATCGAGATCAGTTCTTGAAAAGCGTGTCTCGGAGCTCAGAATAATAAAATATTCCAATAACACCAAAAAACTCGTAATTAAACAAAGATTTCGAAAATATCAGTTTTATAATTTTTCGGTAACTAAAAATAGATATAGCTCGTTTACCCGTATTTTTATTACTACCGGTATTTTATATGTCTAGTCTACTATTCATAATATTATTCCTACTATTCATTACTGTTTCACTATCTCTACTTTTTCTTACACCTATTTGTTACAACTACATACTTATTTTCTTACTTTTTACATTTTCAATACAACTTTATTCACATTAAACTTTACACATTATTTCTTTTCTTACAAAAAATTACAAAACAAACAAAAATCCTCCCTCTCTCTCCTTATTGCGCCGACCATCCTCTCTCTTTCTCAATTATTTTTTTTTTCAATTTATTTTATTACATCAAAATTTCACTCCAAAAATTCTATAAATACCCCCTTTCTCCTTCATTCTTTCACACATCCATTCTACATAACAAAACTCTACCAAAATTTCCTCTCAAAACCTCTCTCCAACAATTTCCTCTTCAAACACTCTTTACCATTTACTACACTTCAAAAAGAAAATAACAAACACAAAACCCATTCATCTCTTTTCAAACCTTCCATTATACCTTAGGTAAAATCTTACTGATATTTCTTCATCATGTTCATACAACTTAGTATGAGCTTAGTGTATATTTCTTAGACTCATATGAGTTAAAAAGGCAATAATATGTTCATGTTTTGTTTTTATTCATGTTCTTATTTTACATTATGTTATTATGTCGTTGTTATTATTGTTATTATTTTTGCTCTAATCTAACTTATATAGTATTATGTATACTATGTATATATATTTTTTATAGCATATAAGCTCATTTGTTATTTATTTATTTTCATGTCTTGTAATTTATTTATTTACTTGTTTTATGCAATTTATTAAGACTAGTATTTCTAGTTTTAGACTTGTTCATATCAAGTCAAAACAATTTTCTTTCTTTTCTTTTCTTTTGGGACTAGTCTATTCTTAATCTCGGGTTACCTTGATGAAGCTAAGGCTCCCAATACATGATCGGGATACCTTGATGAAGCTAAGGTTCCCAATGCTTGACTATTTTATTATGTTTATTTACTTACAAGTATTTCTTTCTATCTTATTATGTATTATCTTTACTTTTACATTGCTACATAATCATATTTATGTATGATTATAATGTTGTTGTCTTAAGTAAAAATAAAAAAAAGGGTTCTTTCTTAAACAAAGATAAGTAAACTAGATTTCTCAATAAAGGAGTTTTCAACAAAAAAGTCTAAATATTGTTTTTAAAATCTTAAGTAAGTTAATCATAAGTTTTAAAAGTATTTGTGCACAAGATTTCTTCAAATGAAAAAAAAAAAAAACTCATTTCTTTTATAAATCAAAACTAAATACGCCATAAAGATAGAATTTTTAGCCTTGAACCAAAGACTTTAACTCAACTATATCTTTTAACAGGTTCATTATAGACTTTGAAAATCACATACTAGAAAAGCCTCTTTGAAATTTAATTTTTATATGTTGTTATTCCCTTTTCAAAATTAAAATAAAATTTTTGCTAAGTTCTAATGATAACAATTCTTTATTAAGAAAGCTTTTCTTATAAACTTATCTAAGGGAATTATTCTACCATTTAACAAATATTAGGAATAAAACAAGTTTTTCAAACCAAAATAAAATCAACTCACTATTTTGGAAACCAACCTAGAAAAATAAAATTTGCCAAGAAAGCAAAATTTTAAAGGTACATCTATTTTCTAAAGAAGAAGAAGGATATAAAAATGCGAGGAAAACATATATTTAACACCACTTCAAATATTTGACCACATCAAAAACTTAATGAATATATTTTGAAATGCTTATTTTTTAATCACTAGAAATAAAGTTAGTAGATAACTTGAAGAATCAAATTTTTGGAAATTAATTTTCTTTTGAAAATATAGGAGATGGAATTATAATAGGAAAACACTCATAACAACTCAAATATATTTTAGTTTTCCTTCTAACAATTTGAAAAGGAGAAATTTTCAAAAGTTTTATCTTATAAAACCCTTAAATACAATTTGTTTATGAAATATCAATATTGAGACAACACTACAAAAATCATGCATACAATGTGAGTATAAATATATGTTCAAAGGATTTTTCAACTATATATATATATATATCCATATATTTTGCTTAAAGATTTTTGAGTAAAGTGAAGTTTAGAAAAAAATCATATTTTGTAAACTATAAATTCATAACTATTCTGTACCGTAGTATTTTCCAACCCAAATGGCTTTTTATGACAAAATAACCTTAGAAATAGATAGATCTTTTCGAGTAGGTAGAAAACGGTATATTATTTGCACAATTTCGAGTTAAAATGACAAAGTTATGACTATTTTAAGTTGGAATTACCTTCTATAACGAATTTTAACGATCTTATGACATAGTTTTTGATAAGTACCATAGAATCAATAAGAAATACTCATTATGGGTATTCTTCTTGATTAGGTGATCCCGAGGAGGAGTATTCATATTCGGAGGATTATTTTGATTAGTGGATTTACTGATCGACTCATCCATAAGAAAGATATACCTTCATGGCCAAATGAGTTTATTCGCTAACTTTTTTGTACTTGGTTGTGCTTGTAGCTAGATGCACTAGAAGTAGGAAAAGATGAAAATGAAATATGTATGATAATATTGATTGAAAGAATGCTAAGCATACCAAAACATGAATCGTTGTTAATTAACTTGTGTTTTACTATTATTCTGTTGGAGTGTGTGCAAATTTTATGATCACCTTTAAATTACTCTAATCATATAATATGAGTTATATTAATTGATTCATGCATATTACGTAGTTAGTTTCATTGCATGAGCTGCTATACTCAATGGGACAAGAGTATAGTAGCTGGGTTTGCAGGAGCCATAACTCTGTGAGATGGGCGATTAGGAGCCTGAAAGAACTATTTTAAGATGGGCAAGTAGGCACCTGAAATAAACTACATGAATTGGATTTCAAAGATGGGTTTTAAAGAGCCTGAAACACCTAACCCTGAATGGAGGGTAAATCCATTCAAACATATGATTTCCGGTAGATCATATGTATTGCTTGATCACTTGCTTGATGCATTCATATGCTTGTTTAATAACGTTGGTCCCGAAAATAATCAAGAAGGGGGGTTGAATTGATTATTTCAGAAAATTAAAAATTTTGCCTTTTAAAAACAATCTCCTTTGATTTTAAGTTAAGAGAACAATATGAACAATTAAACAGCAATAAAATAAACTGTGGAAATATAAATAGAGAAGTGATAAGAAGATCAGGCAGATATTTATAGTGGTTCCGCCTTGTCCGTCAGTCCACTCTTCCAGCTCCGAGCCGGGGACCCCGTTATCCTACGGGTTTTGTTCCACTATATCCAACCAAAACAAATTACAAGCTTGTACAATTCTCTCTGCTCGATTCTCACAGCTATCCTCTAGCCACAACCAATCTACAGAGTCTAAACTTATAACTTAACTATCAAAAGAGAAGGCAACAACAAGTTCTTTCTATACAAGATAAAATATCTAAATCACAGAGTTAAAGAATGAAAGCTAAGAGATCAGCTCGCTTGTTGAACCGTAAGAAGAAATTATGAATATTCTAGGCAAAATGAAACTTCTTGGTTTTGTTCTGAGTTTTGTTCTGTAATTCTGGGTAAGAAAAAAGAGCTTCTTTTTTTGCGAGTGAATAGTATCAGCTTCTTCTTTTTTTCTTTTTCCTTCGATTTTTTTTTCTCTCTCTGTGTAACCCATATATCCTTCATCTTCTTATAACGTTCAAGTACTTGTTTAGAGGATAGATTCATATTCCAAATATCTTGGCTAAAATCTATTCTTCCTAATCTGTTTTTCAAATTCAAATTCTATTGTATATTCAAAATTGGTTGCAAGTTGTGGATGGGCTTTTCCTTATATTCCTCGGATGAAATCTTATGAGCTTTATCCTTTTTCAAATTCAAATTCTATAACGGAAGGATGATGATAAGCCTTGTTTGATTTTCGTAAAAAAATCTAGTTGTTATTTGTTATTGTTGTTCATCGTGATCTTCTTCCTCATCCTATCCAAGATAACATTTATCTTCTTTTTAATCTTCTAGACAAAATCCCATGAAAATAGATGTCTTAGACATTATAGATACTGATAAATCACTTATCTAGAAGGAGAAAAACGTGTAGAATCGGTCCAAACAAAGTCTGGTACTATTCATGAAGATTTCCATCGTTGAAGACATTGATGAGAGAGAAACTTTGATGAAAACATTAAATCCCCTTGGATTAAACCAACTTAAGTGGAATAAATGAGTATATTACCCAAATAAACTCATTTACTAGGAGCTAGGTCTTCAAGATTCGTTTTTGTACCCAACTGGAATGATTTGCATCAAGTTGGAGAAGATGAACAGTGAAAATCACGTGATATAGAGCTGCTGTCAAAAGTGCAGTGAAAGGTTCTGTAAAAGGTTCTAGATTTCTGGAAAAATTCTTTATCCTTAACGCAACCTTCTGGAAAATATTTTGGATTTCGAATACTTCTCATCATATTTCTTCTTTCTTTTTAACTTGATACTACACACTTAATGAACTTATTAGTTATCATTTTTACTCTTTTGTTATCATCAAAACCTATTTTAAGAGAATCTAACAAATAACTTATTTGAAATTATTTATACAAGTACGTTAATTCAGGAATATTCTCACTAAGCTAGTTATGCTTATACTCCGATAGACCTTTGTTGTAATATGATTATATCTTTTATGCCCGAAGACTTCATATACTAGAGTGGGATGATGTTTTGGAAAAGCTTCTGGAAATCTTTTGAAGATCTTAGGTTAATTATCCTTTAATGTCTTTTGATATTAGTATTGTTTTGTTATGAGAAAAATTAAGTTGATATTATGATTGTTTGGAGAATTATAGGGGAAAACCCCTAAGATGATGTAAGGATTATATTCTCTTAATGTTAAATGGATGATTATCTAGATTTATGTATGCTGTATTTATTATCTCAAACTATACATCCCACCGGTGTCTCCTATTGTTGTGATAGACGCCTTACATATGGTGTTGAAAACTTTCGCATGACTTCGGGAAGTCATTCTTAAGTTTTAATACTGTATGTGGTGGACTGCCACGTTTAGGGTATCCTTTGAGGCGTGACAGTTTTCGATTTTGGAACATTATGTATTCTTCTTTTTTTCTCTTCACATTATTATTCTTAATTGCTCATAGTTATATTATTATCTCCTAGTTTTTAAACAAAATGAAAAAAGAATAAATAAATAAATAACTTCTGGTTCAAATGGCCATTCCAAATTTAATTACTTAAATTATTTCATTTCAAATTTTTATTCAAATCAAGTTTAGGATCAAACCTAAGCCTGGATTTATTGGAGGAAAAAAAAATATTATCGAAAGGAAAATCTTGCATCATTTTGTGTCAAATTTGAACCTAAAATTTAAGGTTTGCTTAAGTTAAAGGAGAGTTGAAGTTTTCAGGTTTTTTTTTTTTTTAAGAGAATTCGAGCTCAATATTGTGATGGATGGAGAGACATTAAGTTTGGGGAGATATTAAGTAGCCTGACTAAGGATGCAACCAACAAGATTTACGGCTCGTTCATTTCATTACATTTCATTTAACTGTAATTGCAATTCCATTACATCTTTATTTCTTATGGATGGTTATTACAGTGTTTAGTTCATTGAATAACAATTCCACAATAAATCTCTGTTACATAAAACATTGAATAACCATTCTTTATTCAAACCTATGACTATCAATTCAATGCTGAAACTGTATTTTTTTTTTAAAATATCACAACTTAAATAAAAAATTAATAAAGAAAAATCCTATTACAGCTCTATTATATTCTTTCGTAATAGAAATTCTATTACAGCCTTATTCATTCAACAAAGTGAACGAGCCGTTAGAGAGAATAAAACTAGAAGCGATATTCTACTTCCTATAAACGGCCCATAATACTCTAGCCAAGGGTCGAATAGAATGATCTCATTATCATCTCCGGGAGGGCCCAAAGTAGGAAATTGGAGGAGCAAACTAGTTTTAAAATTTTATCTACATGAGAGTTTCGAAAATTTCGACTTAATAGCATGACCAAACATAGTTTAACTCAAAAATGAAAAAGATTGTCGGCTTGGATTGTTAGATTTTTATCTATATTGCATCTGTATCAAATCTATATCTATAATTTATGTAACGCCTTAAAATAAAGACATTACAACCCGCCTCATGTTCTTCTCTTTATAGGAACACGCCAAGGTTATGAAATACTAATCCACGTATTATATCAAAAATACAACTCCAATAATCATATATAAAAGGTATCTGCTAAACAATTCATCACATAAATAATACTCTTGAATTAACTTGTTGGCATAAATCAAAGCCAACGTCATCTTGACTTATAACTTAACTGAAAAGTCCCATAAAAAAATCTTAAACTCATAAAGTAAATAAAATCTTTCAAACTACTCCATAGATTATTAAATTGTCTTCCTATCTTTAGGTATCCAAAATCAACCTCTATTGATCCTTAGCAGGAAATTCAAGTTCACTATTGCCATCCTCATGATCTACAAAGATGTCATATCCAGTATGATAATAAATCATCTTATCTTCTCCAATTCCTGAAAAATGAATGGAATGAGCGAAAACGCCCAGTACGCCAATCCACAAAACAAATGCATATGCACACGCAACATATATGTCAAATGTAACTTATTTTAATGCAACCAATCAGATTATTCCCTTTATTAAGCCAGTCAAATAACTTAGTTTATAACTATGAATCCCTAGTTCCAAACTTGGAGTAACTTAGACCCCCTGAAAATCAACCAACTTTTGAAAGTAGGTAATTATATACATATATTGGTGTTAGAGAATCATTCACACACCGCGACCTCTGCCAAAACCTAATATACCGGAATCATTTCTATGCACGAGTTCACTCGGAACAACCTTACACATAGATCATCAGGGTGCCTCGTTACTATCACATTCTGCGTGGTCTTTACTAACTAAAGCTAAACACAAGCAGCAAACATAATTTCTTATTATCGTAAAGAATTAAGTCAATTTAGAATTCTGATCCCACATCACATACAACAAACAAATCTAAGCTACAAAGCACATACAACAAACAAGGAATGGTCGTACCTGATTTCTCTTTAGGAACAGAACCCTAATTCACCAAAACACCTTTTTTCTATAAATTGTAAAACCACAAAATCCTCAAACACCACAATTTAAGATTTTCTTTCAAATCTCCAAGAACTTTGATTCCTATCAACCAATACAAAAACTTTAACAAAAGATTATATTTTTAGATCATTTAAAGGGTTGAAAGAATCAATCTCATCCGTTTTCCTTGTTTATGAAATCACAAAATTTCCAAAAAGTCAAAATTTCCTCCACAGTTCCTCTAAACCCTAGAGTCCATTTAATACAAATTAAACCAAAACCAATAAAAATCATCCATTTTTAATCATAAAGGTTCAGAACATATAAACTTACCTAGAATTGACTCTCAATTCTCCTTGATCACCAAAAATCAAATTC
Organism: Combretum micranthum; assembly: GCA_024138025.1. Classification (NCBI taxonomy): domain Eukaryota; kingdom Viridiplantae; phylum Streptophyta; class Magnoliopsida; order Myrtales; family Combretaceae; genus Combretum; species Combretum micranthum. Next base: position 92,954 of record JAMXBD010002292.1, on the reverse strand, counting down.
TAACTCAATTAGGATTCCTCTTCCAAAAGTTTCTTCAAAACCATAAACAATACTTTAAGAAACTAATATATATGTAAAATCTATAGAAGAAAATAGGGATATGATTACTTGATCTGGACTATAGAATCCTTTTTAACACCAAATCTAGATCCCCAAGATAATCAGGGTTTTCTCCAATCTCCCTTCAAAAACAACAAACAAATTCTGAGGATACTATAGATTTGTAGATCTTAAAGAAAGAATGGTTATCAAATTACTTGGATTTGATCCTCAACTTTCCTTAAATAACAAATCTTCATATTCTCCAAGAAAACTAAAACGATTCTCCAATTCTCTTTCAAAACAATATAAAAACTCTAAGAACTTGATAGATCTATGAAATTTAAAGGAAAATTGATGATTTGATTACCTGATCTAAATTATCGAATCGTCTTGACGGCTATGAATACACCAGAGGATGTTTGCTAAGTTAAGGGTTATGTTGGAATAGAGAACAAAGAAGAAAGATATAATAAAAATCGTAGCTTTTCATTTCTTTCACTTTACATATGCTGGCGGTTTTCAATCTGTATGCCAAAGCATAGAAAGTTAGGCCGATAGTGTTTAGCCAGCTTAGCCTTGTGCCCATTTGATTTCCTCTCCATCTCTTCATCTTCTCTCGTGTATCTGATAACCGATAAAAATAATTAATTAAACATTATGGTTGATCATAAAACCCTCTTATTTTATATCAAATGACATTTTTGCTCTTCGATATAAAATATTTATTTGTATATTACAATTTACCTGCATCATATTTGTATCATATCTGTTTGGTTTGTTTACAAGTAAAATTATTAGTTTTTTATCGGTATCTGTTTTTTGATAAACATCTATTTGAAAATGATAAAAATATAATGCCAAAATGATCAGAATATGATAAACAAACAGACCTTAAACACTATCAGATGGGGATAAAGCACACACAAGTACTTGAACCTTTTTATAATTTTCATTTAAGTATGCCATCTTTTGTTTTTTTTTTCTCATTTTGGGATATAAACTTTTTAAAATGTACCAAATTACGTCTCTTCAATACAAAAAATGACAATCGTTGAATTATACCTACATGGACTATTAAAAAAGAATTGGTGACCACGTGTTTGTTGGCTCGGTTATTAAAATAAAGGAAAAACAACTATTATATCTCCAGCACCAAAATAGTTTATTTTATTTATAAGTCCCTAATCATAGAAAAAAGGTAAACCCTAACCTAGCCTCTATTTCACAACTCGTTCATATAGCCTTAAATCCATGGTGAATCACTGTAATGGTAAGAAGAAATATATCCCAAATGCCGTTGTCATCTTCAGTTCTTGTTTGGCAAACCATGAACAATCTAAGTAATTTATATTGCTTTTGCTGTTTGAGATGTGAGTTGCAAATAATGCAAACTTCCAAAAATTATGGAATAAGGTTTTTTTGGTTGTCCTTTATACCACAAAAATAGTAAACGTGATTTCTTCAGGTGGGTTGATACCGTAGATTATGTAGGCACTTTAGTTAAACAAAAGTTTGAGGCAATAAAGTTAATGGCCTTACAATAACAATTATATTCTTTGTGATAGTAGCTTGTAATATTGAGGCAAGATTTGATGGTGCACACAGATGCAACACCCTATAAAATCATTTATATTGTGAGTATTACATGCAACAATACATTAGACCTCAATGCCAGGCTAACAAATTATGCTAAACAACAACAATAGAAAATTACACTAAACAAAATGTTAAAAAACAATAGACAAACAAACAAGAAACTTAAAACATACCTTCTTGACTAAGCACACCTTTTATATTAGATCATGCGCCTTTATAGTTACAAAGTGTATCTTCTTACATGACTACTACTTTGTGTGCAAATTCATATTTGATTCTAATCTTTTATCATGCTCAAAAACTTTGTTTAATACGAAGTGAATGCAAGGTAATTCATGCTTTAATGAAAAGGGTTGGTGTGGAGAAGGCAAGTAAGGGGTTAATGTAAAAAATGGTACCTGAATTTTTGCAAAAAGTTTAATAAGGCATCTGAAGTTTGATTTTGAACAATTTGATACCTAAAGTAAGTTTTTGCATACATTTTTCTTACCTGAAGTTTGGTTTTAAACAATTTGATACCTAAATAAGTTTGCGCGCACATTTTTCCTACCCAAAGCAAGTTTAATCAAGTAAAAAAATTGATCGTGAAAATTTACTTTAGATACTAAATTATTTAAAACCAAACTCTAGGTAGTTAATCAAACTTTTACTAAAGTTCAGGTACCAAATTGCTCAAAACCAAACTTTAAATACTTAATTAAACTTTTTGCGAAAGTTCATGTACCGTTTTTGACATTATCCCAACAAGTAATGAATGCAGTTTAGACAGAGAGAGATAGAGAGAAGCATCAACAACTTGCATTCTAAGTGTTGAAGTAGTAGTTTGGGTTTTTGTTTATGGTTAGTGTAAAAAATGGTACTTGAATTTTCGCAAAATGTTTAATTAGGTATCTAAAGTTTCCTTTTGAACAATTTGGTACATAAATTTTGCAAAAAAGGTCAATTAAATACATGAAGTTTGGTTTTGACAATATTAATACCTAAATAAAGTTTAAATGGACTTTTTTTCACACCTAATTGAATTTTCTTTAGATATGAAAAAGTATGCAAAAACTTTGTTCAAGTACCAAAATTATCAAAACCAATCTTAACGTATGAAAAAAGTCCGTCATAATTTTGTTCAAGTACTAAATTATTTAAAATGAAATTTCAAGTATCTAGTTGAACATTTTGCAAAAGTTTAAGTACTGTTTTTGTCATCAACCCTTTGTTTATTATTACAATTAGGTAGGTAATATTAACTTCAATAACATGATTGTTGTGATTGATCTTGAGTTTAAAATAATGTTTACTTGTTAAAGATGAGTTTGTTATATTTACATAAATAAATACATGATTTTTAATTCGATTTGTTAATTACATGCAATGATCTTGTTCATTTGGTTAATTAAATTATAGATTTGGATTGAAATGATAATACAATTAAAATACAGGATTAATATGTATAATTGATGTTGATTTAATATTGAAATTTATAATTATATGATTATAACATGTATATGTTGAATGTTATAAAAGAAAATATGTGTATTTATGTTAGAATAGTGTATGATTCATAATGATATGAGGTTGGAATTGGTTTGAATTTGAATTTAGGTTTCTAGAAATTTTCTAGAAAATAGTTTAAATGGTCATGATGCTATTTAAAACCTTTAACCTCGTATTCAAAGTATTCTTCATGAAAATTTAAGTTAGATCTTTAATTCAAGCAAAATTCAACCTAAAATGTCATCGATTCTTGGATTTCGGTTGTTTTTTAAAGTTTTTATCTCATAGATTAACGTAGAATCAAAATGAAATCAATATCATAAAGGATTAATATGAAAAATGGTACATGAACTTTTATAAAATGTTCAATCAGTGCCCGAAGTTTCATTTTTCAAGTATGAAAAAATTTCAAGAAAACTTTATTCAGGTACCAAAATTTTCAAAACAAACATTATGTATAAAAAAAAATCGACTAAAACTTTATATAGGTACAAAATTATTCAAAATCAAACTTCAGATACCTGATTAAACTTTTTACAAAAGTTTAGGTATCATTTTTAACATTATCCCTATCATAAACATAAATTTTTAGATTTAGCTCTAATGAATTGAATCAAAGTTAGTTTAAACTTGTAGAAACTTATTTTGATCTTGTTAAGTGAACTTCAACTGTTAAAACTTATTATGACCTTAATTTTACAAAAATTTAAATATAATTATAAATGGATATAATAATATTAATAATAAGTTAATTTCATGAATAATAAGTAAATAAAATAATATAAAATAAATAAAATGGGTAGCTCATGTTAACCAATTTGGTTTATAATAGAACAAACTCTAAACACGATTCAAGGGACCAATTCACTCTAATTTCTTCACCCTTTAGACTAGCACATTCTCAATAAAAATTAAATAAATAAATTTGACTAGAAAAAACAAAAGATATAAGAACTTAAATCAATTTAATAGATATTATACAGGTTGTTTTTCACCTACTCTCTTAGAATCAATTTGAGAAATAAAATTTAATAGTTAATTAGACTTATAAATGTTGGAATTGGACTATAGTTAAATATATCTTTAGTAAATAATTAATTAATAATCAGTTATGAATTTATAAGGTAATTAAAGGAAGTAAGTTAAATCTTAAATAAGGACATATGTATATAAATGAGTTTAACTTGACTAATTAATTAATCAAATGTTGACTAATGAGTGAATTGACATTTTAAATCTTATAGATGATTTCTTTAAAGCGAAATTTTTCACTTGATCATACCTATCTTAGGTTATTTCATTCAATTTCTTAAAAAAAAAAAAATTCATTATCAATGTTTTGAATAGTGGGTCAAATGGGGTAGGGCGGATTTAGGTATTTTAATAAAAACTTTATACAGTTTTGGGTCAGGTTTGGAAAATCATATAGGGAAGCAAGGTGAGTTCAACTCTTATGTAATTTATTCTAAACCCTTACTAGTTACATGATGTAAGTGCAAATGTAAAAATGAGCTAAGGATTGAATTCCCTGAATACAGAGGATTCGGCTTGGATGCAAGCAATTTTGGGAGAATTCAGAATCTGATCTTTCATTCATTCATCATGTATGTTTTTTTATATTTTTTGACATCCGCTGGCATAACAATATATCTATTCTCCCTAACAGATTACTAACTAATCACATGGTATCCTCCACATCAGCAAGCATGTGATTTACAACAGATTCTCTAGGAATAGGAAATAACGGACGTAATTGAAATTACTGAATAATAATACTAGCAGAAAGTAAACATAAGGCCATAGCCTACAGCAATAACCGGCCTATTTCATCATGGGCCTACTTCAACGCAGAAGCAGCTTTTCTTCGGTCCAGTCCACTTCTCCTGCCCAGCCCGTTCTCCACAGCCTTCACATCAGCCAAATTACAAACCGAACAGTAGTATTACCAAATCCCTCAACTCGTGTCTCCCATTCCAGTTCATCCACTTCCTCCACTTTAGTTTCAACATCCGAAAACCTAACACAACCATAGCCACTTCAGGAACACCCACATCATCTTTCCCCCCTTTCGAAACCCTTGTCCACAAGGGTGAATCTTTAAACCGAAGTGATAGATCGGAATAAAATTCCCAGGTAGCGTCAGTTTCAGGTCTCCCCTTCCACTGGATCAGAACCATCGTGTCTGCTCCATTGCCCCGCTTTACGAGTTTTCTGGCAAGGATAGCTTGTGGTTCGAGTGGATCGGACTCGGTAGTCCCTGGAAGAGGTGTGGATGGTCGAATCTGACTCGAAACATAGGGTTTCAGCTGAGAGACGTGGAAAGTAGGGTGAACTGTAGAATCGACAGGTAAATCGAGCTTGTATGCTACCTTACCCACTCGATCTAATATTTTGTATGGTCCGTAGAATCTTGGTGCGAGCTTACTTTCCTTGTGTTTACGCAGGCTGATCTTTGACGATAAGGCTGGAGCTTCACCCACACGAGATCTCCAAGCTGGTAAACCCTCTCACTTCGCTTTTTATCAGCTATTTGTTTCATTCTGTTGAGCTCTGCGGAGATGAAATTTTAGGGTTTTGATTGCGTCCTCTCTGTTAGTTAACATGGAGTCTACTGCTCATTACGTGAGTCACCCGGAATGTAAGGCAAGTGTAGGGGAGGGGTATCCATAAAGTATCTCGAATGGGGTAGAGTTAGCTCGAGAGTGATAATTTGTATTATACCACCACTCCGCTAGTGATAGGAACTCACTCCATTTCTTAGGCTTTTCTCCAGTAATACACCTCAAGTATGTCTCCAAACAACGATTAACCACCTCTGTTTGCCCGTCTGTTTGAGGGTGATAGGCAGTAGATAATCTAAGCTCAACCCCTTGCAATCGAAAGAATTCATTCCAGAAATTACTGACAAAGATAGGATCTCTGTCACTGACCATTGAGCTAGGTAGACCATGCAACTTGTAGATGTTATCTAGGTAGGCTCGTGCAACCTCTTGAGCCGTGTAAGGATGGGACAGAGCAACAAAATGTCCATATTTGCTCAACCTGTCTACTACCACCATAATAACCTCTTTGCCATGAGAAGTTGGCAATCCTTCAATAAAATCCAAGCTAATGTCAGTCCAACACCCTTCTGGTAGTGGTAAAGGCTGCAGTAGCCGGGGGTTGCAATATTCTCGTATTTGTGTCTTTGACATGTCACACACTCCCTAACATACTGCGCACATATCCTTCCATCCTGGGCCAATAGTACACAGAATGCAGCCTCTTGAAAGTGGCTTGAGAGCCCGAATGCCCTCCAAGGACTCCATCATGATAAAGAGCCATCAACTTCCTCTTTAGTACTTCATCAGGACCTACTACTATTCTTCCCTTCCTCTTCAGAATACCCTGCTCCAAAGTATAATTTGGAACCATAATTCCCCCCTGCAACTTCAGTATAATGTCTTGATAATCCTTTTGCAATTTCAAGCTTTCTTGGATGGCTGTTAAAACATCAGATGTAGTAGTAACAGCGGACCAAGTCTTTAAATCAACCATGGTTGCTCGAGATAAGGCATCAGCAGCCTTATTACTAGCTCCACTCCGATAATGAATCTCATAGTCTAACCCTAGGAACTTTGCAAGCCACTTCTGTTGGCATGGTGTGGTCACCCTCTGCTCAAGCAAATACTTCAAGCTTTGATGATCAGTCCTTATGATGAAATGTCGACCCCAAAAATAGTGCCTCCATTTGTCTACCGCATACACCAATGCCATCATCTCCTTCTCATAGATGGATAACCTTTGTGTTTTGGGCAAGTGCTTTGCTTAGATAAGCGATAGGATGCTGATCTTGCATAAGAACAGCCCCTAATCCGTCATCACAAGCGTCTACTTCTAGGATGAATGGTTGGAGTAATCAGGTAGCCTCAACACAGGAGCTTTGGTTAAAGCTTCCTTAACTAGGTTGAATGAAGTCTCAGCTGACTCATTCCAATTGAAGCTGTTTTTCTTCAACAATTGTGTCATGGGTTGTGTTAACAACCCATATCCTTGTATGAACCGGCGGTAGTACCCCGCTAAGCCCAAGAACCCTTAGTTGTTTTACATTCTGTGGTCTAGGCCAAGATACCACAGCTGTTATCTTCCTTGGATCAGTTGTGACTCCTTGTTTGGAAATGAGGTGTCCTAGATACTCGATTTGTTTCACCCCAAATACACACTTACTTCGCTTAAGGAATAAACATTCCCTGTGTAACACTTCCAACACCAACCTGATATGGCTAACATGGTCCTCAATGGTAGGACTGTAAACCAAGATGTCATCAAAAAAAACTAAAACAAACTTCCTCAAATAGTTCCTAAATAGATCATTCATCAACCCTTGAAAGGTGGAGGGAGCATTGGTTAGGCCAAAGGGCATAACCATAAATTCGTAGTGCCCGTCATGAGTCTTAAAAGCTGTTTTATAAACATCCTTAAGATTCATACGGATTTGATGATACCCGGACCTTAAATCCAGCTTGCTAAAATAGCTAGCACCATATAATTCATCAAACAGGTCCTCCACTAATGGAATTGGATAACGATCCTTAATGGTCAGTTGTTTAGTCCCTATAATCGACACACATTCTCCACGAGTTGTCTTTCTTCTTGACAAGGACAACTGGAGAGGAAAATGGGCTGGCTGGGTCTAATAGTCCCTTGGCGTAACATTTCCCGAATCATTTCTTCCAACACATTCTTTTGAGCCATGGAGTGTCTATAAGGTCTCAAGTTGACAGGTTGTGCTCCGTCCTTCAAGTGAATGCTATGATCATGACCTCTCATAGGTGGTAAAGACTTAGGCTCCTCAAACAAGCCATAATACTCTTCCAATAAGTCCAACAATGCGGGGTGAACGTACTGGTCAGCCTTGGGTTCAGTAGCAGCATTCTTCACTTGAACCACCCAACATTGTAGCAGGTAAGTGGCCTTGCTCTTGTTAGCAGCTTGGTCACTTCCTTGTTGTGCATCGGCTGCACTGTTTCTCTATCCCCCTGTAAGTGCACCAATTACTTTCCATGTTGGAACCCATTGATTAGTTGCTGGAAATTCCACTTAATATCCCCTAATGAGGTTAACCAGGAATTCCTAACACCAAGTCATACCCCTTTTTGGTAACAAGTGCACCTCCAGCCTAAAATCAAATCCCTGTAGCCTCAATTCAAATTCAGATTTCTGCTACTCGACTCCAAGTAAGACCCATCAGCCAAAACAACTCTGAACATTTTGGTTAGGCATGGTTCTGCAACCCAACCCTGAGCCACGTGTGCATCTAAGAAATTCAAGGAACTTCACTATCAACAGCACATTAATGCTCCTTTCTTTGTATAACCTTTAAGCTTCATTATTCCATATCCAAATTTCCTCCATAGAACAGAGAGTTAGCTGAGATAGTTCCTCCCAAACTAGTGGTACCATTCTTTCCTCAATCACCTCTTCTCCTTCCCCACTAAATCTTCTATTATCATTGACCGCAGTCCCTTTTGCTTACATTTGACCTAGGCCGAAAGGCTCATCAACACCAAAAGCATGTCGTTTTCTCCTCTTTTCATCCATCTCCTCAGGTGTCATTCGGCGAGTGTTTCGGGTAGTGTATGGTGCTGGTGTTTGAGAATTGGAGTTATAGGAACTGGTATTGCGGTTGAAGTTGGTTTTGTTTGATGGGTAGGTCAAGGACAAGGATTTAGGTGGGTTATAGGTGTTTAGTGTCTTGGTTTGGTAAGGATTGGTGGTGTAAGTGTTCGGTTAGTGTTTAGGGTCGAGGAATGGGGTGGTTTTTGTATAGTTTTAGTTAGTTCTAGTGGCAGTGAGGGTGGATTCTTGGAGTTTGGCTAGAGAAATTGCTTGTTGTATAGTTTGGGGATTGAACATTCGCACAGGAAATGAATCTCAGATTTCAAACCACACAAAAAACAACTAACCTGATGGGTTTCTGGTAGAGGAAGTAAGGTTACCAAGTATTCAAATTCATCGAGATATTCTTGTAAGGACTCCTTCTGAAACAGCTCTTTAATATCTGACATAGGGTCTTCATATTGCTTCACTCCAAATTTTGTTTGCAGGCCAAGTCCAGCTTTCCCACGTGATGGGATTTGTAATGGAGCGAGTCTGTGAGTAAGTAAGGTGGTACCAATGAAGAGCTCTGTCCTCCAAGTACATTGCTGCGATCTGTACACGACAATGAGTCGGAGTAGCATCCAATGTGAAGAAGTGCTCGGCCTTGATCAGCCACGATCTCAACTCTTCCCCATTAAAGGTAGGGAACTCTAGTTGGTAGACTTGATTGGTAACTGATAGTTCGGATCCTCCTGTGATGAGTTGACACTTTTTTACCCATTGCAGGTTGTAATGCGTCATCAACTTGTTCTAGGGGTGCCAACAGAAGAGGATTTGGATGCTTCCTTCAACTGCTGGGTCAAATCCTTAAGGACTTCTCCATGTTTATCCAGCATTTCTTGCTGGCGTTGCACCATCCCTGTGAACATCTGCATCCACTTATCCTGCTTCTCAACTTGGGTCCTCTCCCTTTCCTGTTTTTCTGATTGTTCTTTAGGATAGTTTGAGTGTGTCATCCATTTTTTTCTTAGTTTCTCGAGTCTCGACCATCAAAGGATGGCTCTGATACCAAATGATGTAAGTGTAAATGTAAAAATGAGCTAAGGATTGAATTCCCTGAATACAGAGGATTCGGCTTGGATGCAAGCAATTTTGGGAGAATTCAGAATCTGATTTCATTCATTCATCATGTATGTTTTTTTATATTTTTTGACATCCGCTGGCATAACAATATATCTATTCTCCCTAAAGTTACTAACTAATCACATGGTATCCTCCACATCAGCAGGCATGTGATTTACAACAGATTCTCTAGGAATAGGAAATAACGGACGTAATTGAAATATACTGAATAATACTAGCAGAAAGTAAACATAAGGCCATAGCCTACAGCAATAACCGGCCTATTTCATCATGGGCCTACTTAACGCAGAAGCAGCTTTTCTTCGGTCCAGTCCACTTCTCCTGCCCAGCCCGCTTCTCCACAGCCTTACATCAGCCAAATTACAAACCGAACATAAAGTATTACCAAATCCCTCAACTCGTGTCTCCCATTCCAGTTCATCCACTTCCTCCACTTTAGTTTCAACATCCGAAAACCCTAACACAACCATAGCCACTTCAGGAACACCCACATATCTTGGGTTCTCCAAAATGAAATTTTATAAAATAATGACTTCTTTTTCTCGATAAGGATTAGAAAAAGAAATGGGTCAAATTTGGTATATGTGTGGTGGAATTGCTGTAGCTGGTCGATCACGTGCAATAGGTGTGTTGGTCAACCTAAGTGAAATCTTGAACTGATGACACGTGTACATATATCGCAGAGAGAGGCGTGGAAGGAGGAACAGACAAACGGGGTTTCTTAAGTGCACGGTGTGACATAAGATCAAAATAAGAGAGATTCAATGTTCTTGACTCATTCTTTATGAAGTAGTTGCTTTGATTCTTTTTGGAATTGTTTCAATAGGGTTTTTGCATTGTTCTTGATCTTAACAATACACATAATTGACCTAAATGAGAAGAGAAGCATCCTGCTTATAGATATTAAAGACTAGTAGTACCTATTGCATAGCTTCTAGATGGATGGTTGAGACAAAGTATTATTTGTAGTCATTGGATCGTTTTTATAAATCCAACAGCTAGATTCCATCCCTTCTTTTATATATAAGAACATGGGCTTTGGATATGAGCTTGGAATATAATGAAGGCTTTTATAATATAAAAGCAACTCATTTTTAATATAAAATAGAAATAGATTTATTTTATTCTATATAAATCATATTTTAACAAATAAAGCCCAAATTAGCCTAAAAATTTAATTTTTGAGTCTAATTTTTATGCATGAAGAAAAAAAACGAATTAGGCCAAGAGTAGAATAAACAAGTCCAATAATCCATATTCTAGGCTTACCAAGTTAGATCTCCATACAATATTCATTATTGTACTTAGTTTTGTTAGTTCTGTCACTAGCCCAGAAGGTCAGTCCATGGCATTAAATTAGGCTCCAAGCCTAATTACCGAAATGACTCATAAAAATTATATTTCATACCTAAACTTTAAAGTGATCCATTTAATACTTGATTAAACTTTTTGTGATTATATATATTATCTCACTAACATTGTTTGTCCTATTTCTTGATGTCTAAAATGCAGTCCATCCATGTTCGATGATGTTTGTAGAAGAAATAAAAATTCAATAAAATATTATTTTTTCCATATCAGCAAACCAAACAAACAACGACAAAGAGATAAGAAAAATAGCCGTGAAGAGTATGATTGAGTATTAAATTAACCACTTTAAAATTTCAATACTAAATTATTTTTTTTCCAATGTCTAAGTATAAAGTTTGATATTAAGAAAAAAAAAAAAAGGAACAAAACAATTTTATCGTCAGCTATAAGAGTTACGTAACACTATCATACACATCCCAAGAATAATGGTTTAAAGAACCGTCCAACAACAACAAGCAAGTTGTCATATTCCGTATCTTGTTATCAACCCTCCTCTCCAAAATCCCCGCAATTCCATCATCAATATTCACGACCTCCAAATATTCCAAAAATATCCCCCTCACTTCAACTACCATTCAACCCTCCCACGTGTCGTAGTCTCATTGGATATTTTCTCCTTCTCTACAAGCAAAATCCCCAGGACTGTTAGCTTTCCTCCTTTCTACCCCTACGCTCTACCCCCACGAAACTCCTATTAATACCCTCCTGTCTCAAGCCGCATTTCTACCCACCAAATGGCAGATCATCGTTTTCTCTCTCTCCTTTCTCTCTCTCTCCTCTTCGTCGGAGCCATCTCCGTCGACGAATCCGATCCCTTGATCCGAGAAGTCGTCGATGTCGTCGGAGACCAGCCGGCGTCTCATCAGGAAACGTGTTGGCCGATCATCACCACTTCTCTCTCTTCAAGAAGAAGTACAACAAGGTCTACGGTTCACAGCCGGAGCATGATTACAGATTCAAGATTTTTAGGTCTAACTTACGCCGAGCGAGACGTAACCAGAAGCTGGACCCGTCGGCGGTACACGGAGTGACTCAGTTCTCCGATTTGACTCCGTCCGAGTTCAGGAAAGCTTTCCTGGGGCTCAGGGGTAAGGTCAAGTTGCTAAAGATGCGAAACAGGCTCCGATACTTCCGACGGATAATTTGCCCGAGGATTTTGACTGGAGAGAACATGGAGCCGTGACGAATGTTAAGAATCAGGTGATTATGCTCCTGAAATATCTTCTTTCTTTATCTTCAAAGGGAATGGTTATCGCGTTTGATGTTATGTAGTAGTTAGGTTTTGCTGATTGTTATGTGGATACTATGTTTTTGTGCGATTTTAGCTGTTGGATCAAAATTTTTCGGTGATTAGGGCTTTTTTTGTTGTTTTTTTCATGGTTTGTTGTGGATTCCGTACTATTCATCAGAGTTGACGTCTGGTTTTTTACACTTAATTTCATGTACCAGGATCTCGTTGACTAATTCTTTTCCAAGAATAACACTAAATATTATAAACTGAATTTTAGCAATGATCGGTATCACGAACCAATGGTTTCAAACAAGGACACTGAAAATGATTAAGGGCTCAGTTGATGGGATTCTGCTATTAATTTTTAAGGATTATTAATGTTTAGCTGGGAAGCTTCCTTTTAGTCTTTATGTTGCACTAATTTGAATGTGAGGATGGATTTGTATTGTATTGTTGAATGATATGTGACGATTGACCGTGTACCATGATCTTATATACGATAGCACCGGACGCACCTTGGTACTTCCATCTGCTAATCAATCCACGCTGCATTTTGGTGTGAAATTTTCTCACACTCCACTCTTGATCTTTCTCGTCATTTCTATCATACTTGCTTGGCCAGATGAATAGCATAAGTAATAGGGAACCTTCACAGAAGATTCTAGTACTGAATTGCATGGAAGTAGTGATAGCGCATTGGTTTCAGATACTGACATTGGAAATGAAAGCACGTTATCGAGAGATCTTATTGGCAGGACCCCTATCCTCAATTGAAAAAGGGCTGTCTATCACTTAAGGACACAGAAAAACTTTGAACGCTAGCTGCTTGAGAGTTGACAGTGTCGTATTGCCAAAATCAACTTATTTGTACATTGTAAAATTTATTTTCATGTGAATTAATTGATATGGAGTTTGAGCTAGGGAATGGAAAAATTGAACTGGCCTCTATGCATGTGATTTTGTTGTGCACTTGTTGATCCTCTCTCTTCATGCAACCGTTGGGTAAATCATGGTGGAGTTTATATGGGTATGGTGTTGACAAATTGTTACTATCATTTGTGTTGTGTGGTATTTTGAGTGTGGATTTGTATTGCATATTGAACATATTTGTGGGTGTGGAGCAGGGTTCGTGTGGATCTTGCTGAGCTTCAGCACTACAGGAGCATTGGAAGGTGCACACTTCCTTTCTACCGGCAATCTTGTGAGCCTTAGTGAGCAACAGCTCGTCGACTGTGACCACGAGGTTTGGAATTTACCTCTGCATTCTCGTTTGCAAGTTTGTTGTCTAGCGTTTATTTGTTTGGTTTCTATAATCTAGTGCATATGGGGACTGTAGATTGTTATACGTCCTAGCCAAAAGATGATAGGCCTGAATGTACAGCCAAAACATTAAGCAGCTCTTTTTCTGGGAACCTTCAGTCGGTCTCTTATAACAAACGTATGAATTTTGTCCTCGTTAGAGAAAAAACTTTGTGCTGGTCATGATAAACTGCTGTTGATGTCCAAAACCACTTCATTGTTTGCGGGACAGGATAATCATATACTGCTATTAAGTGAATACACAGTGTTGGCTCGCCCTCTGCTTTCTGGATTTGGATCCTCTAAATTTACTTTTTATTAATTTCCAACAAATTACAAATCAAAGGTTGAGATTGCTTAGATTTTTCAAATATCTTATGATAACATTATGATATCATCATTTTTTTTTTTTCCTTTTCCTCATAAACCTTAACTATTAATTATACATAACAGTATCTTAAAGTGAGGAAAACTGAAAGAAAGTAAGTTCAGAGGATCCATTTTCCTGCTTTGTTGTTGTCTTCTTCCTCTTCTTCTTCGTCTTCTTCTTCTTCTTCTTTTATTTTTTATATTTTATCTTAATTTTAAATTGTTTGTTGTTATATGTCCTTTACAGTGCGATCCCCAGGAGCCAGGTTCATGTGACTCTGGATGTAACGGAGGTCTCATGAACAGTGCCTTCGAATACACCCTTAAAGCTGGTGGGCTTATGCGTGAAGAGGACTATCCTTACACAGGCAGTGATGCTGGAAGTTGCAAATTCGACAAGTCCAAGATTGCAGCATCCGTGGCCAACTTCAGCGTTGTGTCCCTTGATGAAGATCAGATTGCTGCCAATCTGGTTAAGAATGGTCCTCTTGCTGGTAATTTACTGTTGTTGGCCTTGCTCATCTCACATAGCTATTGGTGGATCAAGTGATGTAATTGCTAACTTTTTCTTGCTATTTGTGATTGCAGTGGCAATAAACGCAGTATTCATGCAAACCTACGTGGGGGGTGTCTCATGTCCATACATATGCTCCAGGCGTTTGGACCACGGAGTGTTGTTGGTGGGATATGGTTCAGCTGGGTATGCTCCAGTGCGCATGAAGGAGAAGCCATACTGGATCATTAAAAACTCATGGGGAGAGAGCTGGGGTGACAGTGGTTACTACAAGATCTGCCGAGGTAGGAACATCTGCGGCGTAGACTCGATGGTCTCCACTGTTGCTGCTGTTGAAACCACCTCACAATAGGCGCTGAACCGCATTAATTATTCGCCAGTCCATTCTCAGTGTCTGTACATATTTAACGAGACATTACCGTAGCGCGTCAAAAAACATCATTTTATATATTTCTGGTTCGTGAACTGTGCGAGAAGCACTTAGTCTCTGGGATTCAAGAATCGCGGAAAAAACTGAAATTTCGTAGTTATTTGCTTCCGTTTTATTTTAATCTATCCATGGTCGGGTTTAGAGCAGATGATGGTTTGTGCAATATAATTTGCATTGCAGCACAAACCTGTGTTACTGTGTATCACCATTGCTGAGGAATGGAATATACAACTATTACAACCTTTAAACGCCCCCGTTGCACATAAAATTTTCGAGGGAACAGCATCATTTCAAACGATCCATTTGAATTACATCCCTTTTGCCCTATTTATCTATTTTGAAGAAAGCAGAAATTTATTCTATTTATTTTAGTTAGAATAATACACCGGGATGGAGGGTATAAACACTTGGGGCACATCTTAGTTTTTTGTTTTTTGGCCGAAGGGCACATCTTAGTTTGCTGGAACATTCTACATCAAGAACGAAAAATTAGATTTATGACCAAAAATCTTATAAAAATGGACAATTGGAATAAATGCTAAAGCTAAAATATTTACCCTTCCATTTGTATACTGCCTTCGCTTGGACGACCAAAGCAATGAGCAGAGCACTGGAGAGACAATAGCTAGAGTTATGGACAGCTCTGAAGGGAAAGAAACATAACAAATATGATGAGGAAAGAAAGAAAGAAAAACATGAAAAATGGATTAGACAAAGGGAGAATGAGAAGGAAGAAGAAAGATGGGTGGAAGAATATTTGCGGGTTTGGTAGCAGAGGGAGTGAGGGACATTCAGCGGCTAGACCATACTCAAATGGTTTGAATAGGTTGAGAGCTCGTTTCACTTTTAAGTTCGGCTCAATTTGAGGTTGATAGGTGAATAAAACTTAAAAGTAAGGTTTATTTATTTAATGGAGTTAAAAGTTCAATTTTTAATTTAGGTTTGTGAATTACTTTATGATTTGTCTTGTCTAGAGTCATATATATAAGCCTATGAGTAAGAGTGTATACGGTACTGTTCAATTTTTCTTTTTAAATTCAACCCTAACTAGATGATTCTATTCGTAATTTTTTTAAATAAAAAAGAACGGTTTGTTACGGTTAAAACCATCTTTTATTCTTAGAATTAAAATACATTATATCAAAAAACACTAATTACATATTTCATAATACTAATGCAAATATAAACAATAATATTTAAAATGAATAATTTACCTAAATAAATTTGTAATACTTATAGTAGGCAAGAGAGTTAATCTACTATAAAATTATAGTCATACCAAATTATAATGATATACTAGTCTTGATAAATAAGAATATGGTATCCCAAAGGCACAAATTTCAATTCATTGTATAATTCTAATTAATACATCATTAATTATATAACTCAATAAGTAACTAAGTAATAGAAGTTGATTAATTAGCAATGGAAAAGTTAAAAAAAAATGCTTAGAAGACTATAGGCTAAAATCTAAAAATTATCTTATTTGAAGACATACCATAACAATTGAAACATGATACAAATCTAAATGAAAAAAAAATGTAAGAATAATTAAATTCTTTTAATAAAACAATTTATAAAAAAAATACTATGTTTGAATTAAAAAAAAAATATAAACGGTTCAATTTTGTTCAGAGTTCTGAGTCAAAATGCGAACCGTTTACTCTTTGTTGAATCGAACAATGAACAAACTGTTTCAAAAGAGAATTGATATTTTTGGTACAGTTTGGTTCATGATTCAATCTTCTCTTTTTTTTTCTTTTATTTTTTTTTGCACAGCCTTACTTGTGAGTGGGTTCGTCTAAACTCTTGAGTAGGCTTGTTTAGACTTATGGGTGGCTCATTTAGGCTTGGAAGTGGACTATAAATAATAGTATACATATAGTATATAACTAAAACTAAAAACTAAATTTTATATTATATATATATATAGATATATCATATATTTCATCACTCTTAATAGTTTCCAATAGAAATCAAGATATAGAAAAGTTGATAGAATTTTCCACTCGTAATTATTGTGCTATATTATCGATTTATATATAATTATTCATTTTGTAAAATTACTATCCTAAATTTAACTTTTATCTCATAAGTTAAGGCTACATGCAGGTGAAGTCATTCATGAACTATTCGAGTTTGGCTTAACTCGTATTTGGTTTGTAATGATATGAACTTAAAGTTAAAAATAAAACTTGTATACTTGAACTCAAGTTTGAATTTTAAACTTTGAGAAAAAATTTAAGTTTAAACTTGATAAATTTTAAATAAACAAGACTTGAATCTTCAAAAATTCAACTTTACTCAATTTATTTACAATCTTATGATTAGGAACGCTTTTTGCCTTCATACTTTTAGAAACAGAAATAGAATTTTTAGAGAGTAGGGGTTTCACAATTAGATGAGGTGGTATTGGAATGTTCATTATAACATATTAGATATGTCGGTGGCTTTATAATCTAATTGTATTATTTCTAATTTTTCAAGTAAGAAATACTAGGTTCAAATGCTTCTTTTCATTATAATGGAAAAAAGAAAAAAAAGAAAATTATAACATATTACATCTTGGAGACTTATGAGATATCATATTGTATTTGATCTTATTAAATAATTTCTGAGCCTAAAGTTTTAAATTTTCGGTAAGACCTCTCGGACCATCCTCGGTGTTGACTAAACTCGAAAAATGGGGAAGATCCCTTCAATCACTAAAGCTTTTCTTTTGTAAGGAACAATTCTTTCACTAATTACTAAGCATAAGATAACATAGATTATTCCTATCTATGTTAAAGTCCCATATGAATGCAGAAATAATATCTTGAGGATCTTAATAAAAATCCAACTGTTATCATTATTTAATTCTATCTTGAAACCCTACTCAATGTACCATAATAACGAACTTACAATTTACAATTTACCTTATATTTTATTATTACATGTACTGTGTATTATATGCATTCTTTACAATTCCGTTCATTATATAATTATTTCTCGCATTAATATATATTTGAATAAATGGAATCATCGGGTAATTGTCATAAACTTTTATACGCTCCCGTTTTCTTTTTAATTTAATTAAAACATCAATAAAAGGTTCGTTCTTTTAAAATTGCATCTATTATTATTATTAATTCATTTCACCCATTTTTAAATTGTTCTTTATATGATTAATTTGACAATTTAAAATAAAAATAAAATAGTGAATACAAACACCATGTTTACGAATGAAAATGAAATAGATGTTTCCCCGACATCCTATGGCAAAAACAAAAAGGTTTTGCATTTTAAGACCGCGAAAATTCACTTCAAAAAAACATCAACCAGAAAATGCCCTGTTCGCAATTAATTGTCATGGCAAAGTTGCGATATGCCCGCAAGCTTGATCCTGAACCTATGATCCAGTGATTATAGGTATGCGCTTCCTTCATGAAAAAAAAAAAAAAAAAAAATCTAATTATGAAAAGTTATAGTAGTACTCTTTTTTCTTTTTTTTTTTTTTTTTCGCCCTTGAAGTAACAGTCACTAGTCACTAACGGTAACGATGTTCCTATTACAACTAACAAACCTCACTTCCCCTTGAATTGAAAAAACTCTCCAAAACAAATGCACCCAATGATACAGGATGCCATCAGCATATAAACTAGGACTCGGAGAATCCCCAGTTAAAGAGCAGATGGAGATGGAACACGACGACATATAAATTCACAAATAACTCCATCATAAATATGTTTTTAATTTACTACAATCATAAAGCCGTAGGACTCAGCTGCAGCACTGCCTCTTATTTGATCAATAATAGACACAAGAGGAACGGCCTAAGTACATCAACCTCAATTTCAACCTCTCATCAAGAATGCTCAACAACAGTGACCTCATCGCACTCAATGAAAGAATAAACATAGAGCCAAATAAATGGTCAAATCGGTGAAGCTCCCATGTTTTCATATGATAATTACAGCATGGGGAGATTTAACATCTCACTCGTCTTCATCACCAACCAAGACAAATGAGAATGGGTAGAATTTGTAGCCATCTCCCTCATAGAACTTATTTTGGAACTCCACC
This sequence comes from Combretum micranthum, assembly GCA_024138025.1. Lineage (NCBI taxonomy): Eukaryota > Viridiplantae > Streptophyta > Magnoliopsida > Myrtales > Combretaceae > Combretum > Combretum micranthum. The sequence goes on along the minus strand of JAMXBD010002292.1, from coordinate 73,829 downwards.
CAGTGCAGACGCAGAGCGTGAAGGAAAGCACTGAGAGTTTCCATCACCAACAACACACCAACTGTTGCAAATATGAAGACAATGATGCCAACTATTAGGATGATCACATTGTTGAACCTGCAAAGCAGCTTATCATCAGTCTTGGATTTCAAGAATCCACGAATACCCAATGCCTCTGTCAAATTGTTCTGAAAACTTCCCCAGATACCGATGCCACTAATCAAACAAGGAACAAGTACAAAATGCTCCTTGGTTTAACTTTTAAAGAGCAAGTGCCCACAGTTAACAAACCCAAAGCCACCATGGTTATAACTCCCCTTTTGTGATGAACTACATATATAAGGAATAAAATAATACTTACCCCCAAGCTAGCAGGAGAACTTTCTCGTAGAATACACTTGACAACTCTGAGTGAGCAAGACTGTAACACATTCAAAAAATGGTTCACTAATCATTTACATATGAGACAAATAAACATAAAATAACAAATTTAACATACAGCAGCCAAGGAAATTACAAACAATGGTGGTAATTAGATTAATAGTAACTAAATTAATGAAAAAATTATACCGAAAGATATCAATATTTTTTATATGTTCATTTAAGATATCAAAGGTTTGGCTGGTTATAAGGAGAGATCACATTTTATAACACGAATCAAATGAGATATCAACGTTTTATAAAATTCATTTAAGGTATCAACGGTCAATTATGGATACCTTATTTGATTTACTTTCTAAAACATTATTTTGTTTTTTTCACCACTTAAAACATTGATACTTTAAATAAATTTACCCCCACAAATATATTTCTCCTTTTAACCACTCGAAACATTGATACCTTGCATAAACTTAACTTCAAACATTAATACATTTCAATGTAATTTTATCCTTGAATTAATGGTTGGAAGAGGCACCCCAGGTTTTGTTGTCATCATACTCTCTAAGGCTTATATTTTTAGACTATTATGTCATCATGCAAAGGTACTTTCACTCAAATGTATTCAGCTCACAATAAGAGCCAAGTTCCTTTCATACATGAAATCCCATCTTTTTTGTCCTTCTTTTGGAATGTGAGTATTGAATACCAATCTTTGAGCATGGTAGATGCAAAAATTAGCTATAACACAACTCCAGCATTGGCATCTAATATCGGTACACATAGGGAATCGGTAACTAAATAGATGATCTAAAGTTAAGAAATGTCCATCAAAGTCAAGAAAAAGGCAATAATCAAGCAGAGGCTGATGTATGATTGACATACCTCAAGGCCCATAGACGAAGATATGAAGCTGTATTCGAAACTGCTCCAAGTACAAATTCTATTGTGTGTATAAGCTGATGTACAAAAACTTCACTGAATTCAAATTCTTCATGATCATGGGAATCGTGATTTGCCCCTGATTGCAAGGTGTCCTCAGAGCTTTCCAATGGAATGTATGACTGGCCTTGGTGTCTCTGTCAAAAAAGACTATCATATTAGCCAAACCATGTCAAAGAAAGACGGCAATCATAAAAACTCAGCAACTAAGAAGGTCAAGACATACATCCTGATGTTGCATCTTCAGAAGAAAAGGCTTTGGAAACAGCATCCAAGGTACAGAAACTAAAGCAAGTAATAAAAGCACAAGCTGGAGACAGAATGTGTCAATTGAATTGTTCAATTTCACCTCAAACAAAAAAATAAATTGTATTGTTCAAACCACCCATTAGAAGCAGCAAGGAAAGATTACCTGCACAGTTTGCTGAAACGGGAAAAGTTGGTTTTCACCCAACTCATCAGTTGGGCTTAGGAACATGTAAATCATAATGTGGTATAGATCAGCTTGTGAACCAGTGCACCACTTCACGATGATTAGAAGGGACAAATAGCCAAACAGACTGTTTAGAAATATCATCTGTGGAATAAACATAAACCTGCAAGAATGCATAGCAATCATGGCTCATTCCAAAATAATTTGAAGGGAGGCAGCAATGACAAATCTTAGACAAGTAAGACTGAAAACAATTGAGGCATCAAGGCATCAACAATTACCAGACATTCAGAGCGTTCTTGAAAAATTGGGCATTAAAATAGCTCAATATGATCCCAAGATTCATTTGAGCTACCCCAAGAAGGATGGACATTTTCATCTTTAAAGAATTAAGGAATGGCAGCTCACTTCTTGTGCCATGCCATGCAGGATCCACACCAAAAGGGTATGTTTCCCGTACCTTTATTAAGCCCACTGTGGTAGCATCTCTGGAGAGAGAATGAGAACATAGGTAAAAGTGATACAAAGAATAATTTAATGCAAGCAGTGTCCAAAATTTGAGTGCATACTTGCAAGACAAATCGCGGCATGCATATGCTGAGGGACCAAAGAGCTCAAATGGAACCGAGAAGAACTCATTATAAATTAGACCAGTATATATTGAAAAGACTGCCATCATCAGAATAACATAACGTCCACCAAAGGTCATCTCTGTTATGTCTCCAAGTTTCTGTATTTGAGAAAAGCAATTAATTAAGTACAGCAAAAGAAGATGCAAACAAGCTATAAAAGCAAAGAGCAAACAAGAAAGATGAATACTTAACAAAATAATATCAAGATTCTAATTGTTCTCCTAATTTCAGTAGAACTTCTAAGAGCAAGGAACACCAACAAGAACATTAACAGAACTATCGTTTACACCAAAATGCATTGTACTCAATATGCAATTAGCTGGACTATGCACATTCTTCCCTGTATGTACTCTGCACCACGCAGAATTATTGGAGTAAGAAAAACCATGCAGACCATGCACATCTGGAAACTTTAAATTTAATTAAAAGAAGACAGGATGCTATGGCTGTTTCAGTAACATGTCATCTCATGCAATACCTGAGTGGACATTTTCTTCTCTCGCATGATGAAAACTAATGTTGCCAGTAACAAGCATATTCCATGCCCCCAATCTCCAAACATGACTGCAAATAGAAACGGGAAGGTAACAATGGTAAAAACACCAGGGTTTGCTTCTTGATATTTCGCCACACTGCAGATATTAGAATAGAAAAATTTCCATGTAAGTGTGATAGTAGGTAAACCATATTTCAAGATAACAGAAGACCACTAACCCAAAAAGCAATTACAAAAGATGGGACATAGCAGATGGTTTCTTCTGTAAGAACAAGGAATAAGTAGTGATGGAAGAAACCGTTTGAGATTGATGGTTTTGATGAAATGCAAATTGTCAAATAACCCTTACAATTAAGGTGGGAAACATGGTGACAAGTACCAAAAGCAAAACACACTCTTAACTCACCCGTAAGCATCAACAATTTCCTGAAATGCAGAAGTGAATTTATTAGTGCGGAAATATGTTGGTGGCATCTCTTTTGTTTCCAAAACCTGAATAATGGCTCCAACTTGCGCATTGGAGTCATATGCTGCTCTTTGTAAGGCATCTTGTATCTGAACAAATGGGAAACTTATCAGCAATCAATGCTTAAAAAAGAAGGAACTCTGAAAGAGGTAAACTATATACCCAGAAATCCAGAATAACACAAGGAAAAAAATTGGTACCTGCTTGGTTGCAAAAACAGGGCACCAGCCTTCAGCAACAAGACACTTTTTGGTTACATCAAGGCTAAGCATGTTAAGTGTGTGATAAATAGCCTTCTCCTTCCTCACCTTCACAAGTCAACCGACAAGAGGTCAATCGATCAATAAGCATACAACAGTCAATAGATCTACAACTAAGAAGCTCAGAAAAATAATTGACCATACCAAGCGATTCCACTGCTCAAATTCATCTGCAATGGCTTGCAACACATTACCACGATGCACCAAGCCAGCATCTAGAGTAGTTTTCAATTCAGTAAGTCTTCCAGCTACCTGATCAAGAGTTGACATCACAATTACAATTATGAGTCTTGTAAGATTAAAATGATAACAACAAAGTTGGTTCATTGCCATTTCCTAAGAAAGAAAGGAGAGAGAGAATTGATGTCTCCAACAGCAATAACAGTTTCTCTTGACGCTTGTAGGCAATTCAAATTGGAAGGTTGAAATACCTACTCTAAAAACCACATATTCAGTGGAGCAAGATGTGCAAACATCTAAAAGGAGAAAAACCCAACAGGAAAGGCAGGATTAGTAGAAATAATACATATACATAGCCAGTAAGCATTCTATGTATGCCTCTTCAGCCCAAGATCCCATGTCTATTAGCATTTGTAGAGAGAGATTTGAAATAGAAAGAATGGAAAATACCTGGGGAAAGAAGGGGAGAGAAAAATAAACTCACAGCACTTTTCAGATATGGAAATAGTGAAGAAAACATTCAAACCACCACAAGCACTATCGTTACCTCTTTTGACATCTGCGTTTGTTTCCCCATTTCTTCATTAAAAGGATAGCGATTAGCTCCAAAGGCTTCACATATTTTGAAAATTTTGTTCTTCGCTCTTTCGCCCGAGTAGAATATCAGAAACACATTTTTCTCAACCTGAGGTTGGCTCACCAATCAAAAGAAAAGGAATTACAGATGCACCAAAAATAAAAATCAATTGCAACATTCTTTTCTCATTTAAATTAAAATACTGGGGTTCAGAATCTCCATTTCCTAACAGGAAAAAGATGCAGATAAAAACCATATAATTAGAATAACATTATCTGTAAGTTATTTATCAAAAACAGTATAGATAATTGTTGACATACGTGTAATATTATTAGTGTTATATTTCTATAACAATGTAATTAATAGTATGGTAGGTAAGATAGACTAATGGTCACAAGGTTTTTGTATAAATAGACATTCTTGTACAAATATGATATGAAATATACTTCTCAAATACTCTCTAAATTCATCATGATATCAAGCCTAAAACCACTTTTAGGTGACAAACTTTTTTTTTTTTTTTTTTTTTCAAAAACTCCAGCTCCGGTTTTGGTCTCCCTCCCCCCCCCAACAAAAGTATAAGCAAATGGATTAGGCTTTGGTCTTTTTTTCAATTTTTTTTTTTTTTTTTTTTGACAACCTAGGTAAGGAGGAAGGCCATCCGCCGATTAGGGTTCTAGAGATCACAACGTCCAACAGAGGAGCGCGTGAGCTACACGTGCCGCCAAGAAAGATGCCCCTATATTCACGCGCCAGCGCATGAGGGTGCGTGGGTCGTTAGAACCACCTCCGAGTAGTGGCGTTTGGTTCGATAGCCTTGTTCCTGTCGTTGCTCGCCATTTTCCACCGACATCAACACTGTTCCAACATCACTGTTCCGACGTTGCACTATTCCGACGCGATCTATTTTTTTTATCGTTCTAGTATCTCCTTTTCTTTTTTTCTTTTTTTTCCCTAGTATGGAAAGTGATAAGAAAATTGCAGTTATTAGTACTGATAATTCTTCATTGCAAATTAGCCCTGTCAAGCTTGATGAAAATAATTACCTTGCTTAATCACGGTCTTGTTTATTGTTTATCAAAGCTAGGGGAATGCAGGATTATATTACGGGTACTAAAGTCAAGCCAGCAATAACTGATCCAACATTCAACCAGTGGGATTCTGAAAATTCGCTGGTAATGTCATGGCTTATCAATTCTATGCAGCCCCAAATTTTAAGGACATACTTATAGCTTGACATAGCAGCAAAAATATGGAATGCTATTACTCTCACCCATTCACAGGTAAAAAAAAGATGCCTAGATTTATGAGATTCGAAACAAAGTTCATAGTTTGAAGCAAGAAGAGATGACAATCTCGCAGTATTTTTCTGAGTTAAATGACTTGTGGCAAGAGCTTGACTATTATCGAGATTTTCAGGCTGATTGTACTGGAGATGCAGTCAAATTTCAAAAACTCCTTGCAAAAGAAAGGATCTACGATTTCTTGGTCGAACTAAACAATGAATTTGATCAGATTAGAGTTCATATTCTGGGTAAGACCCATTTCCCTTCTCTTGAGGAAGCATATTCGTATGTTCAGTAGGAAGAGAGCAGACGCAATACCATGCTCTATATCCCATAGGTTGAAAAATCTGGTTTGATAGCCAGCTAATGATTCATCTGAGCAGATGAAGACCCAAAATTCTAATAAGGATCATTTACGATGTGATTATTATAAGAGACCACGTCATACTAAAGTGACTTGCTAGAAGTTACATGGACGCCCAACGAGAGTTTGTGGAGGCAAACGAGTTAATTCTACTCGGGCAAATTTGTCTGAAACTATAACAACTCCTGAGATGACTCCCTCTTACTTCTTTTCTCCTGATGAGATTCAATATCTCAAGCATCTGATGTCTCATAAAGAATCTTCCTCCGGTGCCAAATCCAACTTTGTACAGTCAGGTAATGCCTTTTCTGCTACCCTTGATACTAATCATTGGATTATTGATTCTGGTGCGAATAGACACATGACGGACTCCTCAAAAAATCTTCTTGAATACTCACCATGTTTAAATAGGGACAATGTCCGAATAGCCAATGGCTCTTTTACCCCAGTATCTGGAACAGGTTCTGTTTTCTGTACTCCCCATATCAAACTATCCTCTGTGCTTCATGTCCCTCCATTTTTGAGTTTTTTCCTGATCATTGTGTCTTTCAGGATCTTCAAACAGGGAAGAGGATTGGCAGTGGTAGATTGCACGATGGCTTATATATGTTAGATGAATGTCCAGGATCTAGTCTCCAACAGGTTTTTTATGGGGAAAATAAAGATGTTAATCAAGAAATCTTGCAATGGCACAGGCGTTTGGGACATCCTCCTTTTTTGTGTTAAGCAAATTATTTCCTAGTTTGTTTTCAAAGACTCAGTTTGATTCATTAGTTTGTGATCCTTGCGAATATGCAAAACATTCTCGAAACTCTTATCCTTTGATTAATAATAAAAGCCAGTTTCCTTTCATGACTATTCACTCTGATGTTTGGGGTCCTACTCAGACTACTTCCTTGTCTGGTAATCGATGGTTTGTCACTTTTATTGATTGTTGCACCAGGATGACTTGGGTCTATTTACTTAAGGCTAAGAGTGATGTGTTTTCTTGCTTTCAGTCTTTTCATAAGATGGTTTGCACCCAATTTGATGCTAAAATAAAAATTCTTAGGACTGATAATGGCACTGAATACATGAATGAAAGATTTGATTCTTATTTAGGGTCACATGGGATAATTCATCAAACTAGTTGTCCTATACAAGTGCACAGAATGGGGTAGCTGAAGAAGAATCGGCATCTTTTGGAAGTTGCTAGTCTCTTATGTTTACCATGAATCTTCCTAAGCCTTACTGGGGAAATGCAATTCTAGTTGCTGCATATCTGATCAACCGAATGCCTCTTAGGTCCTTAACTACAAGAGTCCTTTAGAAACCTTAACAGGACATAACACATACACTGTCCCTCCAAAGGTTTTGGATGTTTGTTTTGTTCATACTAAGGATGCTGGGAAACTAGATCCAAGAGCCCTTAAGTGTGTGTTTATTGGGTACTCACGACAAAAAGGTTACAGATGCTACCACCCTCCATCTAGGAAGTATTTTGTGAGTATGGATGTTACTTTCAAGAAACTGAACCTTACTACAATCCAACTCCATCATCTCTTCAGGAGGAATAATGCAAAGGAAGAGATGATACCTAGTACTGTGACCCTCATTGATCTTACCCCAAGAAAAAGTGATGATCAGAAGGAGACTATAATCCAGGGGGAGAAAATTGGACGTTTGGATAAACCTGATTTGAAGAGGTACTCAAGGAGAAACAAAGACATAACAGAAGAAGTCATCGTGCAACCTACTCTCTGCTGCCAAGAATCATCCTCTTCTGGTGAGTTATTTTTTGATGATTTAGATAAACCTATTTCTCAAAGAAAAGGTGTTAGAGCCTGTACTAAACATCCCATTTCTAATTTTGTTTCCTATGATTCTTTATCTCCTACCTATAGGTTTTGCCTTGTCCATTTCGTCTGTGTCTATTCCACAGGATTGGAAGGAAGCACTAATGATCCAAAATGGAAGGGAGCAATGATTGAAGAAATGAAAGCCTTGACTAAGAATGAGACTTGGGAGCTTGTTACCTCTCCACCTGGAAAGAAACTGTAGGCTGCAAATGGGTGTTTACTGTAAACACAAAGCTGATGGATCAATTGATAGGTTCAAAGCTAGATTGGTGGCTAAAGGATTCACTCAAACCTATGGGGTAGACTACCAGGAAACTTTTGCTCCAGTAGCAAAAATGAACACAATCAGAATCTTGTTATCATGTGCAGCCAATCTTGATTGGGATTTACAGCAGTTTGATGTGAAAAATGCCTTTCTACATGGAGATTTAGAAGAAGTGTATATGGAGATCCCTCCTGGATTTGATACTGAAAACACATGGGAAAGTATGCAGACTGAAAAAGGCATTATATGGATTAAAGCAATCTCCAGAGCATGGTTCGACAGATTCAGCAAAGCATGACTTCTTTCGGCTATCAACAGAGCAATGCAGATCATACTCTATTTATTAAACATAACAAGGGTAAAATTACTATTCTCATAGTTTATGTTGATGAATAGTGATGACAGGAGATGATGAAAAGGAGATGGCTCGATGAAGAAACTTTTGGCCAGGAATTTGAAATCAAGGATCTGGGAAAACTGCAATATTTCTAGGAATTGAAGTTGCCAGATCAAAGAAAGGTATCTTCATTTCTCAAAGAAAATATATTCTGGATCTCCTAGAAGAAACTGGCATGTTGGTTGTAAGCCAGCTGAATCTCCTATTGAAAACAATCAAGCTACAGTTGGATTGGTGATGCAGTTGATTTAGGGAGATATCAGAGATTGGTGGAAGACGATATATCTCTCACACTAGACCCGACATTGCATATGCAGTCAGTCTAGTGAGTCAATTTATGCATGATCCACGAGAATCACACATGCAAGCAGTATTTCGCATCTTGAGATATCTGAAGTCTGCTCCCGGAAAAAGGACTGCTATTCGCCAAACATGGTCACCTTCAATAGAATGCTTTACAGATGCAGATTGGGCTGGATCTCCAAGTGATAGAAGATCCACCACTGGCTACTGTACTTTGTAGAGGAAATCTAGTAACATGGAGGAGCAAGAAACAAAGTGTAGTTGCTCGATCAAGTGCTGAAGCAGAATACAGAGCTATGGCTCAAGGTTTGTGAGCTTCTGTGGGTACAGAAGATATTAGAAGAATTAAGTTATCGAGCAAAGAAACACTATCCTTGTATTGTGACAATAAAGCTGCTATTAGTATAGCACAAAATCCAGTTCAACATGATCGAAACAAGCACATAGAGATTGATCGACACTTCATCAAAGAGAAATTGACCAATGGTGTCTTGAATTTACATCATGTGACATCTGATAAGTAACTGGCTGATGTGTTCACTAAAGGGTTGTGTCACAAGACCTATCATACTTTAGTTTGCAAGTTGGGCATGTGTAATATCTACGCTCCAACTTGAGGAGGAGTGTTGACATACGTGTAATATTATTAGTGTTATATTTCCTATAACAATGTAATTAATAGTATGGTAGGTATCACAAGGTTTTTGTATAAATAGATGTATTCTTGTACAAATATGATATAAAATATACTTCTCAAATACTCTCTAAATTCACCAATAATCCATAAGAATAGTTGCTCCTATATTATGTGCCTAAATTTTAACACTTTTTGTTAGAATAGGGAAGATCCTATAGAATATTACCCCATATTTAGAGTATATTATAGGCTGTAAAATAGGATTTTATGCTGTAAATATAAAATATCTATAGACATACTTTCCATGTCTATTTTACTGTAATCTCCTAAATCTCCTAGGTCATTATTTCTTTATTTCTTTCTTAGTTTTGAAGAGTATGTATAGCTACAAATATGTATGTTGTAATACTAAAAAAACATAAGGGCGATACAATTTCTTCTTTCTTGGTTTAGAGTTATTTCCACATGGTATTAGAGCGAGGTCATTTTTTTTTTAGCCAAACCTAGCTGTTAAACACACCTTTTTTTTTTTTTTTAAACCATGATGTTGAAATGACATAAATGTTTTGTCAAATTCAGCACCTTTGACAAAGAATCCTACTGCTAATGAAGGCGAGACAGTTCCACAGCAAGTGGATGATATCTTGAAACTACTCAAAGTCCAATTTTGGATCATCTAGTTCTCCTAATGCTTCTTTGGCACAAATAGGTACCGATTTAAATGCCTTAGTGCGTTACTTGTTATCACAATCTAATTTTGGATCATCTAGTTCTCCTAATGCTTCTTTGGCACAAATAGGTACCGATTTAAATGCCTTAGTGCGTTACTTGTTATCACAATCTACTCCATGGATCATTGATGTTGGAGCATCTAATTATATGACTAAGTTTCTCGAATTTATTTCATACTTAAGTTCCTTACTCTGGTCAAGAAAGATTCGTATAGCAGATGGCTCTTACTCATCTATTGCTGGTAAAGATTTGATAATTTTGTTAAAAACTTTATCCCTTAATCTTTCCTTCATGTACTGAAACTTACATGCAATCTTTTGTCTATTAGCAAGTTATCCAAAAATAACAATTGTAGTGTTACCTTTTTTTATTCCTACTGTGTTTCAAGACCTGAATCCAGAGGAAAAAATTGGCACTGCTAGAATGATTGATGGTCTTTACTACTTAAAGATGAAATCCCCAAGGATAAGTAGTATCAATTCAAACGTTGTTAAAGATAAAATAATGCTCTGGCACTATAAACTAAGGCATCCCATTTTTCTCTTCCTTAAAAAATTATTTCCTACCTTGTTTAAAGGAATGGATTGTTCTTTTTTTCATTGTGAACATTACATTATGTCAAAAAGTCATAAAAATATCTATCCTTCTAAAGGTTATTGGCCTTCATAACCATTCTACTTAATTCATAGTGATGTGTGGGATCCTTCACAGACTCCTACCTATTCAAACAAAAAATGGTTTGTTACCTTTATTGATGATCATACTCATTTATGTTAGGTATATTTAATGGCTAATAAATCCGAAGTTAAGACAATTTTCCAAAATTTTTATAACATGATTGAAACTCAATTTCAAACCAAAATTAGTATTCTACATACTGATAATGGTACTGAGTATATTAATGAGAATCTTGGAAGTTCTTTGAGAGATTAGTGCATTCATCATCAATCAACTTGTGTCAACACACCTCAACAAAATAGTATAGCTGAGAGAAAAAATCGACATTTGCTAGAAGTGGCTCGATCTCTTATGTTTTCTATGTATGCTCCTAAATATCTTTAGGGGGATGCAGTTTTAATTGCAGCTACTCGATAAATAAAATGTCTATCATGGTACTTAACTTCATTACTCCTCTAGAGCGTGTAAAATTTCTTCCCTTAAAATTGAATTTCTTCCAAATTACCTCTCAAAATTTTTGGATGTGTAGCTTATATTCATTTACCTCATAAAAATCAGTCCAAACTTGATCCAAGGGCTGAAAAATGTGTTTTTGTTGGCTATGCACCAAGTCAAAAGAGGTATAAGTGTTTTAATCCAAAAAAAGAATAGCTCTAGTTACTATGGATGTTTTATTCATCGAAAATCAGCCTTATTTTCAAAAAGATTTTCTTTAGCAAGGAAGTTTCAAGGAAGAAAATAGTGAGGACAAAACACCTATTTTTACTACTTTACCTCAAATTGTAATTTCTATACCAGAGGAGGCTTTGCCAGAAATTATTGAATCTTTGATGGGGGAAGAAATACTACAAAATAATCCTAAGGATCAAGAACCTAAGGTCTTTGCTTATACAAAGAGAGAATCATCAAAAGAGTAAAGAGCCTAATATTCCTTCAGCAACTAGTCAATCTACTACCTCGGATTTAGTCTTCAAGACACTTCTCAAAACACAAATTCTTACATTTCACCTTCTTTTTACCCAAATAAAGTCTCTCATGTACAAATCTTGATGCTCCTATTGCACTTAGAAAAGGAACTCGTTCTTGCATTAATCATCCCATGGCAAAATATTTGTCTTATGACCATATCTCCAAAAATCATAGGGCATTTACTTAAAAAATCTCTAATCTGTTTATTCCGAGAAACATTTAGGAAGTAGTTATTGATCCAAATTGAAGAGCAGCAGTGGCGGAGGAAAGATGCACTAAAGAAAAACAAGACATGGGAAATTGTAGAACTATCCAAAGGTCAAAAAACAGTTGGATGGTTATTTACTGTGAAATGCAAGGAAGATGGTAGTGTAGAGAGATATAAAGCAAGATTTATGGCTAAGAGGTTTTCTCAAATATATAGTATTGATTATCAAGAAACTTTTGCCCTAGTAGCAAAAATTAATTCTATATGTGTTTTTTTTTTGTCTCTTGTTGTTAATTTCAATTAGGTATTACATAAACTAGATGTAAAAAATGCTTTTTTAAATGGTGATTTAGAAGAGAAGTGTTTATATGTTTGCCTTGCGGTTTTGAAAAATCATGTACCCAAAACAAAGTTTGCAAACTTAAGAAGTTTTTGTACGGTCTCAAACAATCTCCAAGAGCATGGTTTGAGCGGTTTGGAAAAACTATAAAAAGACATAAATATCAATAGAATCAAGAAAATTATACTCTTCTTTATAAACGTACTAATGATGGACAAATAGCAATCCTCATTGTCTATGTTGATGGCATGATACTAACAGGTGATGATCTTAATGGGTTAGCAAGATTGAAGAAAAGATTGGCTAAAAACTTTGAAAAACGATCTAGGAGCATTAAAAAATTTTCTTGGCATGGAATTTGCAAGATCACGTGAAGCAATATTTGTAGATCAAAGGAAATATATCCTTGATTTATTCAATGACACCGTCTACTAGGATGCAAGCTTGCTGAAACTCCAGTGGAAGTAAATCTCAAGCTAAACCTTGCTAAAATTGATGTGATTGAAAAGGAAAAATTTCAGCGTTTGGTGTGCAGACATATAGTCATCACACACCTGTCCTGACACAGCTTTTGCTGTAAGCATGATAAGCCAATTCATGCATGTACCTAGTCGAGAATACTTTGAAGTTGCATATAGGATACTAAAGTACCTAAAAGGGACTCCTAGAAAATGTTTGATGTTCAAAAAATATTATCACTTTCAGGCAGAAGTTTATACTAATGCTGACTGGGCAAGCAATCAACATCTGTGAATTGCACATTTGTTGGAGGAAATTTAGTAACCTAGAGCAACAAGCAGCAAAGTGTTGTGGCACGTAGTGGCTAAAGCAGAATTTAGATCCCTTGCAAATGGGATTGGTGAAACATGTGGATTAAGAAATAGCTAGAAGATTTGAAGTTTCCCCTATCACTTCCTATGAAAATCTACTGTTATAACAAAGCTGCCATTTCAATTACTCATAATCCAATTATTCATGATCAGACTAAACATGTTAAAATTGAAAGGTACTTTATCAAAGAAAAACTTGAAAGTGGTTTAATCCATGTTCCTTATGTTCCTACTTCTCAACAAGTAGCTGACATACTCACAAAAGGTCCATAAAAAAAAAAAACAATTCGATCTTCTCCAACAAGCTGGAATGCAAGACATTTACAAGCCAACTTGAAGGGAGTGTTAGAATAGGGAATATCCTATAAAATATTACTGTATATTTAGAGTATATTATAGGCTGTAAAATAGGATTTTATGCTGCAAATATAAAACATCTATAATTATACTTACATGTATATTTTATTGTAATCTCCTATATCATTATTTCTTTATTTCTTTCTTAGTTTAGAAGATATGTAAAGCTATAAATGTGTATGTTGTAATACTAAAAAAATAAGGGCAATACAATTTCTTCTTTCTTGGTTCAGATTCATTTCCACACTTCCTTTTTAAGATATTTTAAAAATTAGCACATTGCATGAGAGTAGAAAGGGCATCCACAATCTGTAGTAGGAGCACAGGAGAATTAATAAATATCAATATTTAAGCAGTCCCAATGTATCGAGGTTCCATGTTACAATGCTCCAACTAATTCAAGCACCATTTAATCATATTATCTGTAGGTAATGGCCATCAAACTATTCCTCCATGAGTAGATTATGACCACTGTTTCAAGATCAAAGCTTCCCCAGCCACATGATGACAAAAAGTTGTTCAACAAAATAAGCTGGTCTGATAGCACAGTTGAACAATGACTTTCAGAAATTTAAGATTATGAACGAAAAAAATCAGCAATGAGAAACAAAATGTACACCAAATCACCTTCTCGCCAGTAGCAGGATCCATAACAGGCTCCTCAACCTCTGCCTGCTTCAGGAATACATTTCCCCTTGTAGCACGAAACAGTATTCTCTCAAATGCCATAGATTTTTCTCTAGGAACAAGTCCACAAAGAAATCCCAACTTAACTTGCTTGGATGGATCAGTTGCGCTTTCCTTCACAACAGTGGAAAATAGAAATGAGCTTAGCCAAGCAAGGGTGCATACAAAAATTTTCTAGGGTTACAAAGCAGCTGACGGTCATACCTGATCTCTTAACAAAGGTGTATCAAGGGATTCTTCAGCAGTGTTCTGTGATCCAACTTCTCTCTGCTGTGCAGTAGCACTGCTTTGAGCTGAGTGAAAAAAATTAGCAACCTGAAGGGAAAAACAATCACAATTGAAGTATGTTGGCTTTAGCATCACTAATGCAATCATGCATATTAAATAAATTAGATCATCTATTTGTATATCAGAAAAATGAGAAATGTGAAGTCGTAGAGTTTATATCATCAACTGCAATAAAAGAATGGCCAGAGTACGACATGACCATAGTACATGAATAGATCCAAGAATGGCCCTGCTAGGATTTAAATTGAAGACCAATCAAGCTCCTGTCTAGCCAAAACAAAATTTGATTTTGCTATTTGTACCTATATGATTAACTTTTTCCTTAAGGGTCCTTATCGCTGTCTCGTTGCTTGGTGGTGTACAATTCCATTACTATGGGCAATAGTTTTAGTAATTTCCATAGAATAGAGACGATAACTTCTAACATATGTCCCTTCCTAGACATCAAACAGTATGTTAGTAGTTCTCATATGCAAATGTCCCCAAATCCATGTAAAATTCCAGATCTAAAACTAAATGTAGCTGACCTGGGAACACTAAATGGTAAACCAGAATCATCTTTCAATCATAGAATGACCCTGTAATACAGAGCAAACTAAAAGGGTTACAGCTCAAATATCCCTGTCATCAGCTCTGCTGCACTTGGGAACAAAGAACAGCACTACAAATCTTGAACAGAGCAGCTCTACAGGATAAATTCCTTTTCAGAACAATCATTAATTCATACAACATATGTGGCTAGCAAACAGCGTCAATAAATAAAAAGAGCTAGAACAATTTCTCCAAGTATCAATCACTGTTTGAATTACCCTTCTAATTAGTAAGGAAATCCAATCAAATTTTCCACAACCCATGGCTCTCAATCATCAGTCAAATAGCTAAGGTATGTAAACTCGCAGCTGAACAAACATATATAATCTTGGATGCAGAGCACAGGTTTTGTCAACAACTGAAGAGTTCTCATTATTTAGCAGCAAAGACAAAGTACCTTTTGCAGAACAATCTTATATTCCATGCACTCACTGTAAGAACGCTGCAACTTTTCACCATTGGCATTTATTTCAACCAGCTCAGCCTCAAGATCTCCAAGCTTGATCTGTCAAACAAGCACAAGAATTAGTAACACATAGCAAGTGAAGCATATTTAACCAAGTGACAATAGTTACCTCGAGCTCATCCACGTCTAAATCAGTTCGTGAAAGTGATTTTGCTGAAGGTGTGAAACCTGCTTTCAGCATCTGCTCTTTGAAAAACCGCAACTTCCGTGCCATCTCTCCACATTTTTTTATCTGCAGGGAAAGAAGCAAGTCAATAAGCAAGTTCACTTGTCCAGAAAAATTAAACAAATACTTTCTATGGAATTATCACTACTCAAAAGTTGTAGCAGGAAATACATGAGGTGCAATCCAACATATATCTACTGTTGGAAACAATCTATGAGCCCAATCTCCTATTGGATACTTCCCAGTAGTTATGACTCATGATATTATGAAAATGTAAATCATTTGAGTAATCCGCATAAGAAAAACAAAAATGCTATCCAATAATCTAGCTGCTTAGCAAGAACAAAAAAATCATAAGACCAAGCATACCTGAGCAGCATAAGTTCTCTGAAATGGGCTTTTATCCGCATTAAGCTGTGAAAAAATAAATAAATTATGTAATTAGAGGAAGAAACCAGATGATAAAAATGTCCCCAAGTTTTGTGGACAGACCAATGAAAGATAATGAGAGCAAAGCATCATCAAAAGCTTACACATCTTTGCCATGAATATATAAGATACAGGATGAAAGCTAAACGAAGTAATGAACAAATGACAAAATGAAGAATATAACTTAAACTCATTGTTTTGAGCAGTTTAGGATTCATTGGCATCATACAAAATCTCAGAGGAACAAAATAACTTCATATTATATGTAATGTGAGACAATCTGCAACTATGAAATGCTAAAACCTCTCATCCTTGCATCATTAAACATATTGTCTTTGTTTTCTTCAAGAGTAAACTAGCAATTGCACCCTACCCCAACAGATACCGAACTCTTTTAATCTACTTCAGTTTTCCTCCTCTCCCTAGTCTTACAGATTGCAAGTGCGGACCAACACACCGTAAATCACCGATGCAACTTCCATCAACCATTCAAAACCGAAGAAATTCAATAAACCAAGGCAATCATCAAATGGATATCAATAGGGGTACGAAGCCAGACAACACATAGGAAAGCCCACTGAAAGTCCGTAACTGAAAATCAACTCAATAGCTCTAAAACATAATTATCTCCATTAATCAAAACAAGAACATAAAAATAGACAATGAACAATCGAACACCAACCCGAACATGAAACAACAACTCCAAAACCCTAATCCGGCACAGAACCTAGCTTCTCCATCAAAATTAAGCCTCAAAACCTCACGAAAAATCACTCAATCGGCTAAACAACCCGAAACACTAGAAATGAAACGCAACGATCAGAAAACACAGAGAGAGAATCAAAACATCACAAAACATAACAATCGTGCTAGAAAGAAAAAAAAAAATACAAAAGGAACACTTACGTCCTTGAATTGAAGGAGGCCGAGGTCGCCGAGATAAGAAACGGTGAGGTGCGCGGATTCCATAGGAATGATGATTTGCACCAATTGCATGGCTTCCGAACGGAGCAGATCCATCGGCGGACAACACCCTCCCATCTTCACCGTCGGTATGAAATTCTCTCTCCTCGCCCACTCTTTCTCTGTCTAAACTATCGACCGATCAATCTGAGAGAGTAATACAATTATTATATACAATTATTCCGTACGAGTGTATGTGTATGTGATTATATGCGACAAAACTCGGAAAGAAGAGAGAGAAAGGACAGAGAGTCTGTTGTGTGTGTATATGTGAAGTGCTGAGAGAGAGATGGCTGCTCACGGAGCTTCACGTTCCTTCCCCTCTCTGTGGTTCTCCCTCAGGGTCATGTGATATTTTTAATTTTTTTGTTTTTAATCTTCTTTGTCCTTTTGCTGTACGTATCCCAATCGAATCTCTTTAATCCTATTTCAATTTCCTATTGGATTTTTTCATCTTTCCTTTCTTAATTATATTTTTTAAAATTATTTTCCATATCATAACTTGAAAAAAAAATAAAGAAAAACGGAATTTGGTAGATATGAATAAAATGTGATGGTCTTATGGATGGTTATGTTGTGGGATTTATTTCAATCAAGTCACGTACTTATCTTATTTATCATTTTTTAGTTTATGATTTATAATTTTTATACATAACCTACCACGACTATAATTTATAATATTTATAACTTTTTAAATAAACCGACGATTTTATACAAGATTCAACTATTGATTATATATATTTTTTTTTAAGTAACTTGATCTAAGTCTAACCCAATATGTTACAGTTGCACTAATAAAGAAGGATAAATTTTGATTATTCCAATAAGTTTAGATACAAGAAATTAATTAAAAGGCCAAAAGAAAAGTGCTGGATTGTTTTCTAAAATCACTTCGTAATAAAAGTGGGCTGAAATCCATGGGCTCTATACGGCCGAAGGCAGCTGCCTTGACATTGGACAGTGGAGGCCCAAAAAGAATTCTGCTACTTTATGCTCATCTTTTTCCTTTAGTTTTTAGAAAATTTTAATTATTCTATTATATTATTAATTATTAAATATGATATATTTTAAAAATATTATTTTATACGGATCATAATCACTGCATTATATTTAGTATATGTTCTTTCTTCCATTGTACCATCATCAACATTATTATTTTGCCAACTATTTTACATTTTTGCAGGCAAAATATTGTTAATACCATTTGAACTTCTACAGTAATCACGTATTTATACACCTCTGAAAAATGAATATGCATTCATGCAATGATAATGCACATTTTTTTATTATTATTTTATAATCTATATTTTAAATGGTGAATATCACATTTGGTATATGTTGATCGTCTAAATTGGAACTTGGACCATCTTAGCTAAGCCTAGTGCATTAATGGACTAGGCCGCCCTCACCAAGCCTAAGCCTTCACAACAGCCTCCATAATAAATGACCTGAAGGAGAATTAGCAAGCATGACCTTCCCTCAGTTGCCTCTGCTTTACTTGCTGCTCGGCACAAAAACTCGATCAGATTAGGCATCTAGTAGTGGAGTAGTGAGTCTACCCCACGACGACCTCCATAACTTTTGTCAACTATCCACTCACCCATGATGCCTGTAACCACTAGATTGATCGCCTATAAATGCTCACTCACTTTTTATGAGAACAGTAATGACATACTCAACTAATTATTCTTATTTAATTTATGGGTTTATCATGACAACCATTGACTTAAGTATTAAAGTTGTCACATCGGGCCCTTATTCGGCACACCACTAACCGAGTTTCCATCTTGCAAACTTTATTCTTTTCATATTGGTCCAAGCAAGATCCAACCTCTATTGGATTTGACAAGTGACAGTATCTAAATTTTATCAACTTATGCAATTAAGTACCTAAAATTTAAAAGTATAAATTTATTGCTTAACTTTGCTAATTTTTGCAACTAAGTAATTGAATTTTGTCTTATTTTGCAATTATTTGTGTAAATTTTACAATTAACTATCTTATTTAGAGATTATAAATAAACTTAAAAATTCATAAGTACTAAATTAATACTTTTAAACTTCAAGTAGTTAATTCAATAAATTGGTAAAGTTCATATATCACATGTGACATTAATCCTTATCTAAATACATGATTTTAAATATAATAGGGCTAACTTGTCACAGACGGGAAGTTCTCCCCTTTTGGAGTGCTCGCACGCTGCTCGGTCATACCTCACATTGGTATTTAATTTTATTATAAATGGTGATTCAACCTTCTCTCTTCCTGTTTACTTAGGTTCATCCTTCTATCCTTCAAGATCATCTCTTATTGAGTTGTCTGATAGTATGGTTTGCTTACTAAAGTTCATTTATAATAGATTCTTAATTCAACTTAAACTTGTGACATACTTGCCTTCCAATAATGATGTCCTCCTTTGATGGTGGATCTTCATATTAAACTTCATCCACATAAAGCCAATCGACAACAAGAACTGCATACACAACAATCACATTAGGTAGCAATTAGGTGACCTAATGGAGTTAGAAAGTTGGCTCTAATACCATCTATCACGGGACAGGAGGTTCTCCCCTCTTAGAGTGTCTGTGCCGTGCTCAACAATCCTTCACATTATTCTTTACTTGTATTTTGGATGGCAAGTGATCCTTCTTTCTTCTTATTTTATCTGGGTTTGTTTCAAGCTTATCCTTCTCTCCTTCAAGATGGTCTCTTTATAGTAAGGTTTGCTCATGAACTTCATTTATAACAAATTCTTGCTTCAACCCTGACTCGTAGACAACTGCCCTCTACCACTAATGTCCTCTTGCAAACAAAATAAATATATTGGGTTGCGTATATGCATAATTTATCGTAAATATATATATACCCAATTATTGGAAATGAAATTCGAATAAATACTATTATAAGAACTCATGTGTCATGAAATTAATGTAAAAAATTTTTTACTTTGCATATATTGGATATTAAATCGAATGGCATGTTATGCATCGTCAATTTTACAAATAAATCATGAAAAAGATTTTATCCAAACAATATAAAATTTATATCCTATATTTCATTTATATGTGTGTAGCTTGCTTGAATCTAGTAGAGGTTGGATATAGAGAATTTAGGCTTGGATTGTTGTGATGGAGGGCCTATAAAACAGAAACTCGGTTAGTAACACATTAGGCATGGGCTTGGTATTGCCACTCCAATGCTAAAGTGAGCAATGATGGCGATGATAAGCCGGTTAATTAAATGTATATAATAGGTTAGGTGTGACATTACCATTCCCATGCAAGGGAAAGTGTATATTTATACTTGATTGATCTAGTGGTTATGAGCGTCATGGAATCATAGATGAGTAGGCAAATGGGCAATTGACAACAGTTATAGAGGACATAAAATAGGCCCACTACTCTACTACTGTGCGTGTTGAATCCGAATGAATGACAAGTGTCAATGTGCATATAAAGCAAAGGTGACGAAGTGCTAAAGGCAATAGCTGGGTGTCAAGTGAGGATAATGGATGCTTGAGTGAGGCCTTATGCTACAGCTATTGTGGTTAAGGCTTGGGCCCAATTGAGCAGTCCAATTCATTTGTAGGTTGAACTTGATTCAGTTGGCTCATATTATAGTTTTGGACCATCAACAATATACTAACTATTCTACTTTGAAAAAGTGTGTACACGTCAAATCATTAAAATAAATAACTAAAGGTTTGATCTCTTATATGGTCATTTTAACACTAATTATATATATATATATATATATATATATATTCATCTTAAGTGTTTTTCAATTGATTTATTTAAGGATAAAAAGATAAAGGGGAATTTGCAAAAAACCTGTCTTGAAAATTGTTACCTAGATGCAGATTCATTCTTTAAACTTTTAAAATACACTTTTTGACCCCTTAAACTGTCAAAACCTGACACATTTAAAGACAGTTAATATTTTTAACGTGCACTTTGAAAGTTTTGAGGGGTAAATACATCTATAAATGAAAGTTTAAGGGGATAAATTCACACAAAGGTGAGAGTTCGATGAGTAATTTGCAATTCTCCTCATTTTTTTAAACTGGAAAATGTTATCTATCCTTAACTATGTCGATTTTTAAAGTTTAAGAGTCTAAAAGTGCAATTCAAAAGTTCAAGTAGTGAATCTACATCAAAGTGAAAATTTGAAGGGGTAATTTGTAAATTCTCTAATAATAAATATATGATCTAAAAAGCACATGAATGCTTCATGCCATAAAGCTCAAAGGGTACGCATGACATGATGGGTTACCGAGCCATGCACAGAAGTCCAAAAGTAATTCCTTCATTTTTCAAGAACTTCTTATGTGCTATATAAAGCATAGAACAAAGGGATACCATTATGGGAAATGATAGGATTAATGTTGCATCATATAAGTCGTGAATTGGATAAGTGAATGAACACACATAAAGTTATAATAGCAAAAAATAAAAGAAATTATGATAGTTCATATTCCCAATTATAGTCATCCATGGTTCAAATATATAAACGACTGAGGTAAACTCCTAATCTAGGTATTTATCTCTCTCTTTATGTCCCTTTCTTATTTAACAACCTCCCGTAGGAATGGCTTTGGTAGAATCTAAATCGAACTGTTTTTGAGAAAATTATAAATCGTAAAAGGATTAGTGAAATCATAAGCTTGATAAAATACTTGAACTACCATCTTGTGAGTAATATCAAACATATCACACCTTAAGCGATATGTAATGTGATGGCCATCTAGAATGCATGTATGACTTTGATTTTCGCTCTCCAATACAAGGGGTTTGGAAACTAATCTTGCCATGCTAAAGCTAGAATCTAACACTTTGGACAATCAATCTTAACAGGCATTTGTTAAAAAAAAAAAAAAAGGGATATGACCATATAGTGTAAAAGAAAAATGATAAAAACAATTTCATTTTTCAAAATTTTAAATCTCACAATCCATTCGTCACTAATTATGGATGCAAATTCATGGATTAAACCTTAATCAAAGGATGGAGTTTGTGGATGCTAGGTTACTTTTAGAGGTCGGGGTAAGATTATATAGAGAGATCTACTTCCCAGTGACATCTTTATATCATTACATGCTAGTGGCAGCTAAAAGTATATTTTATAAATGCAAGTCATGCAATGCATATTGACTTATTTTGCAAGCTAGGTAATTATCAGTTATCTTGATTTAAGTGATTGAGCAATTTTATAGACACTCAATAACTATCCTAAAGACAATCGTTACATTATCAAACAATTTTGGTTTTCACTTGATTAAGATCTTATACACAATCCATTAACATGCATCAAGTACACGCAATCACCCAACACCATACTGAACATATTATCGCCTTTCATAATAGCTAATGCTTTGAACTACAAGCATAAGCAAATTTCATAATAAGAAGTATTCATAGATACATTTGTGGAATCTGCTTACATCATTATTTGCCATAATAGTCTATAAGTGATTTCCATTTTATTCAATTCATGGGAATTTGTGTCTAATTTGATTAGTTATTGTATGAATTTCCCATAAAATTGTGCTATCATTGTTTTTTTCATGGATAAAGAATGCTCTTGCCCCCAATGCATCTTGCAAAATTGGAAAGAGCTAAGGAACTGGACTATCTTGTTAGTTTTTATGTTCATTCAACCTTTTCAAAGAGATAGGATCTTGAAAAAAAAAAATACTTTCTACTTCGAAAGGTGACATGAGTATACAAGAGTTATAAAATTGGATGACTGGCATTTGGGATGACTTGGCTATGCTGGAAGCTGTGGAACTTAGTCGTTCCAACTCTTTATTTCAAATTCCGAGAAGGAGAAGAACAAGGACTAGTTCACTTTCTTATGGCCTTGATTAGTAACTTTGGACTCTTGAGCGGCTTTTTTTTTTTAGCTCCATGAAACACAAAAGAGGAAACAAAGTGATTTAATCAAGAATTGGAGTGAAAACAGTAGCAAAGAACAATCTCAACCGTGACACTCTTGATTTTAACTGAGGGAACTAAAGACAAAGGAAAATTGAGAAACAGTATCAACCGCGCCCTAAGTCATACCCACAACTGGTAGCCGCAGTTGAAGCTAGAGTAAGTCACCATCCGATGAAGAATTAACACAGAGCCAATCATGCCTATAGGTTGCACCCACGATTCAACTGTGAATTAATCCCTAGCATGCAGGGTGTGACATTAGAATAAAGCTTATTATAACAAATTTGCTACGTTAACGAATAAAATTTTCATAATTTCTATGCTTAATGCATATAAATAAGAGTGCACAGATGTTGTAACAATATTGTACCATAGTGTGTCAATTTCTATAACAAATTACTAACGTAAAATAAGTGTGAGAATTTTTAGTGAGAGAAACCCTGCTTTTGTCAAAGATTCAAGTTTTCTAGATAAATTTGATTTAATTTGAAGTTTGTTTGTGAAATAATTGTGCATTATAGGTGATATGTAATTTTATTCTACATTATTTCTCTTAAAGTTTGTGCCGAATATTGAAACCTATGGAGAAATAAATGTTTTAACTTAGGGTTTGTGAATCTAAGATTTGATTCATGTGATTTCGACTATGTTTTTAACTGAAAATTGTTTGGGTATTTGTATTTAATAACTTGAACTTATTTTCGTGGGTTTATGTGTATGCATCATGTATGTCTATGTCTGATTTCAACTGAATAAATTGAGAAATCATTCTTTTGTATAGATCTAGACTATTAATGAAGTAACTTATAACTACATTGAGCTAGTGGTGGTGAAACTTTCTGTCGTTTGATTCTAAATTCAGTTAAATAAGTTTTTAATCAAAGGTGTCATGATTTTAATACAGATTTAAGTTGTTGATAGCTTGAGAAAAGATTCTGGTGTTCTGACTTAGATTTAAAAGTTCTTGACACTCAAGAGATGCATTAACATACTCTAGTGAATTCGATAGTACAAGTATAGCTAGTAAAAAACTTATTGAGTTTGTGTTAAAAAATCATATGATAAGGACTTGGTGAAGCAAATCTTGGGTTCTTTCTTTCATTTTAAACTTATCTTCTAAAATTTACCTTAAAACATGTACATAACTAGAATTTACTTTAGCTTAATTTGTAAATATCTGTTTTCCATGCTTTCCTTATTATTATTTATTTATTTTTGCTTAGATAATAGATTAAAAATGTGTATGATAGATACCAAAAATCTCCAAGGAACACAACCTAATATTTTATACATTATTTTGGTAAATGTGCTTATCTAAATTGGCGGTTGTAATAGAAGTCGAATAGATCATATTAATATTTTTATAAGTTTTGAAAACAACTTCGACGTTCATAATCAACTCAAACACAATATAAACCCCACAAAATAACATCACTTACCAATAGTCATTTGGTAACTCACACTACTAGTCAAGATCTCCTAATCCACAAGTTTAATAGTTTTAACTAGAATGTTGCTAGGTTTTATTATTTTTTGCTATACATTTATAGCTTTCTCATTTTAAATATGTGTTTAATGCTTTATAGTCATTGCAAAACTTATCCGTGACATTTTCATTTGATGTTGAGTAGTAATCCGTAGGATCTGTATTTTAGTGCCAACCTTGAGAATTGTTTATGCGATTTGCTACTCCTATTGTCCAGTTTGACAATCACCTTTCCTAACTTAGCCGATATTCCACTAATTAACTCATACTAATGCTTTTTTCAACTTAGTGATTACCTATTTGTTAAGATTTTGTCAGTTGTTGCATTTTCTCCTACCAACTGATTCATTTAATGCATGAATTAGTCATTTACTTTTTGTTAATTACTTAATGGTTCCTCTCTTTCCTACTACATGCATAGCTTTAGACATGATCTTAAAATTTTAACCTCCACTTGCTTCTATACTCAAGTTCATCCTTATAATTATGTTAAGATCCAAAAGTTAATTTACTCTATCTTCTCACCTTATTATATGATAGTTTTAATTATATTGCCATATTCTAACATAATACAAGTTAAATGGTTTACTTAATTTCTTAATAATAAAGTAAATATCAAGTTTTCTTTAATTATGCTTTTTAGGTTTAGTTTTCCTATGCTAACACAATAAGAGTTCTAAAACTCCAAAATTCTTGAAGTTTCTGCTTATTATACTTTTGGATTTTGTAGACACGTGACCTACCTCTTCTAATGTTTTCGTCTAATACTAAGGTGTAACTATACTGGTTAAAAATTTTGTTAAATCATCAAATCATGCAAAAATGAGCTCCTATATATGTCCTTGTCAAGCCTGAAAATTAATCCTCTTATTCACTCTAAACAAAAGATTTTTTTATGACACTCCATCTCAAATCAAAAGATCTTTTGTAATGATTGTCTAATTTTTGAATTTAAGGAGTTGCAAGTTGCCACAAACCAAACTCAAAAAAAAAAAAAAAAAGTAAACAAAAAACTAAAAGCTATTTTGGTTTTTTATTTTTTTAGTTATTGATGTAATTGAAAAGAAAAGATTATTAGGCTTAGAATATCAAATTTAAAACTTCTCTAAACTAAATGGGTTTGAGATTATTTAAAAAAGAAATAATGGGCTAAACTAGAAAATTAAAGAAAAATTCATCACATAATTATTTCTCCTTTTCCCTTTTATTACATATTTTATTTTAAAGAAGAAACTAAGAAAGGAAAAACCTTTTCTTTTCCTTATTTCAAAATGAAAACGAAAACATTTTCTTTTATTTTTTTTTAGTGAAAGGATATTAAAAAGGAAAAAATATATTTTTAATATTCGCAAATGCTTACATATACGCTACATTGAATTAGTTTCTCATATTTCATTTTGATTTATGAAACATTTAATGTGCATATTGATTAATTTTTAATTTTAAAAAGTGCCAAATTTAAGATTTTATCTACTTTAGTTTTTATATTTGAGAATTCCTAAAGACATTAACTTTTTTTACTCCGTAATTTGAGAAAACCTAAAAATACTAGATATGGAATATCCCCTTAACCACCTAAAATCTTTGTCTATAAAGAAATTGAATTTCTAAAGACTTAAATTGATATCGTTGGATCTACAAAAGAGGAAAGTGCAAATAGAACAACCGGATGGTTGTTTGGCAAGGTCACTCTAATGCTAAGTTAATAAGAATAATGGCCCATGAGTATGGAAAAATTTACCATGCCATCATTAATTTTCACGGAACCTATCCCATCGATTATCTAACAGCTCATACCATACTAAATTGTGATTGAACTACTAAAATAGTTAATATTTCAATTACTATATTTATTTTAACAGGTAGATGGTTGATTGGTTGTTGATAGGACTGTAGAAGCTCCCCGAGAGTATATAGATAATAGTTCATACCATTAACTCTCCGACTCTATTTATAGAGAGGGAGACCAAACCAAATATAAAAAGTGGGTCTTTTTAACGGGAAAAGACACCCAACATTATAGCAAGGTACACTTGTTACTAAGGCATGTTTTGAGATCTTTGAGAGTGTGTTAAAGATAACTAAAAAGTAGGTTCAGTCATGTGGATGTGAGGCAATTGATGGAGTCGGATTAGAGATTAAAAGGATGTGGCCAAGTTGTTAAGGAAAGCTCAGTTTGCCTTCCGAGATCTTCTTTAGAGTCCTTTGTAGGTTGGACATGGCACATGGATCCTAGGAGGTTAGGTCAAGATCCAAAGAGGTTAAACCACATCTACAAAGCTAATGCCTAAAATAATCCATCAACACTCCCACTAATTTTTTTAGGCAATTTAAAAAATAATTACATCATACTATTATACATATAATTGCTTAAAAACTTTACTTATGTACGTCTATTCATATGCAGAAAGGGAAGTAAAAATAAAAAGGTACCTGTATATATTTTCATCGGTTCATTTTTATGATTTTTTTAATACATTGTTATGTAATAATAACAACACTTAAACTATAATATTTATCTTTGATATCCTTGACCATGGCATAATATACACACTAAAGACAATTCTTGAGGGGGGCCTATAGGCTTAGCCCCAATTAAAGAAAGTTTCTATAAAAGTTTTAAATTTGGTATTATAATTTGTGGGAAGAACAAACGATAATAGGCCACTGATGGCCCATTATAGCATTTGCCCCACTAAATTCCAAATTCAGCCCACATGTTATATTAATGACCAGCTAAGATACATTAATTATAATTGTTCTTTTTCTTTTCCTCGTAGACTGTGCACTTCTTCATTAACTATAAATTATAATAAATTGATAGAGTTCCTAATAATATTAAATGATGTACATAAAATTATGATTGTCTAGTTGTCACATTTTATTCCAAATAAAAAAAAATTGTTATAATTACACTAAGTTTTTCATCGATTTATTTCCTTTTTATCTATCTTATAATATCTTATTTCAACAATATTCAATAAATTGATTTTTTTTTGTTGAGATTTGATATTTTAAAATATTTTAATTTCATAGACAAATTTAAAATGGGTCGTGTGTCCTAATTTTCCTTCTTCATTAATAGAAAAAAAGCTTTTTATATTTTAATTTGTTGAAATTTAATCCAAAATTATAACCTACCATAACTGGATTTGGTTTGTCGTTTTCTTATGACTAGATACAAATCAAATATAGATAAGATACAAATACAGATGAAAATTAGACCATGTAAACATACACTAATAATAGTAACAATAGACAACAAATGACTTTAATGATAGTGATGTTATTTATTGCACATAGTGTTGTAATATACTTAATATATGAATATATAATACAACACATACATGGATGGATGCACTATATGATATATACTATATATATTTATATAACACACATATCTCATGGTACATATAAAATATGGACTATAAGATATGGTATGTTGTTATTTATTTTTTCTTTACATAGACCCCCCTTCCCTTTTCTTTTTACATTATTTACAAATCCAATACATTGAAAATAAAAATAACAAAGAGAAGTGATAACTATAATTTAAAGAAAAAGAATAGATTGTGCTTTGAGCATGACTAGGT
This sequence comes from Combretum micranthum, assembly GCA_024138025.1. NCBI lineage: Eukaryota > Viridiplantae > Streptophyta > Magnoliopsida > Myrtales > Combretaceae > Combretum > Combretum micranthum. Next base: position 45,655 of record JAMXBD010002292.1, on the reverse strand, counting down.
TTGGAGTTAAGAGATTAGGTCATCAAAAGATAGGTGACCGGTGCAAACACTTTGTCACCATATCGCAATTGTTAGTGAGTCAAGTGGTGTTGGTCATTTGATAAGGGGCAGGGACCAATCTAGTGATGACATACTTATGATAGGTAATAAGGTGATGGCTAAACATGAATAGGTTTCAATGGTGGTTAGTAGTGTTTTAGAGGAAAAGAAAAGTGGCTTCAGAAGGTTGAGATGTTGATGCAAGTCACTAAGGTGGCTGTAAAACTTGAGATTAGTGATAGCTCTATTATAATAGTGCATGGTGGTGGTAGGTATTGGTGGTGGGTGGTGAGCTAGTGGTGTCCGTAGCATAGATGTACAAGTGTAATGATTTATGGGTTATTAGCGGATTTCAATAAGGTAAAGTTAATGTCAGAGGTTGAACTTGGGTTTGGTGAATGGAGGAGTTTCAATGGATTGTTGACCTCCTTTATGCATGTGCTTACTGGGTACATTTACGTGCATTTTCTTTTTTTTTTTTAACCTACAATCTCATAAACTCAAAACATATTCCTAACCACTATGCTTATAGGTCCATTTCATTCAATTTAAAAAATTAAAATTATTTTAAATTAAACTATGAAGCTAACTTGCAATAGATTGGGCTACCATCTCATTACTATACAAACATGGCTTACAACCCATCTTTAGTTATTATTATCTCTCTAGTTTTTTTATTCTTAATTTTGATTGATTAATTTTAATCATTTTGTCAATATGCAAGTCCTCATCTCTATTATTTCCTACCATTAGGAATAGCATGGCCTTGATCCGCTGCAGATATGCATATAAAATAAGTGTAAATACACTAGTAAGTATACTAGATCGAATCAAGTAATATAGTGATGAATGGGGTATCGTTCCCATGAGGATTTTCTAACTACTAAATTAGTATTATATTCTACTATTATTTAGGCAATAAAATTGATATAATTAATTACTTAATGACTAATGTTCACTTAACTTAAATTATCAATTATTGTAGAGAGAATGTTGAGAAATATATCAATTGAATGTAGGAAAATAGAATCCACCCAAGTTTCATTAATCAAATCGTCATCATGTTATAATAATTAATAACTATATGGGTATTCATATGAAATTATTAAAAACCCTTAATCCTTTCCCAAGTTTCAAGAATTTAAAACCACAAATTAATTTACTAGTTCCCACTAAATAAATTAACTATGGACTCTAATTTATAACCATAAATCTCCCGATTCTATGATTAACTAATGCTTTAAACAAATGAAAATTAATAAATTGAATTGCATAAAAGATAAGAGATCAGAAGTCACCAATTCAACTCAATAATTGTATGAAAACTCCGAAGCAAAAACTCTACAAAAGCTTCTCAAAAGCAATACTCTTTAATCTCCAAGATGGATTCTAAGCTAAACAATAAAAGAATGTAATTCTCCCTAAAAACTATCAAGAAATTCTAAATATATTCTAGCTCTATTATATGAATTGGGATATTTTATTCCTCGACTCTTGGAGTTATTTATAGTTGAAACAAGGGAAATTCCACATCTTTTCAAGCATATCCAAAGATAGCTCTTAGAAACGTGTAGGCTGACAAATAAGTTGACAGCCTTTCTTTTTCAATGGCCGGCTTATGCCAGAATTTAAGCCGACGGCCTTCCTATAGATTATGCCAATGTTGAAGCATTGAGTCCCACCGTGAGTAAAAGCCGGCCTTTAGGCTGGAGGCTTTGATTTGGGAATAGCTGGCTTACTTTCATTTTGTCCAATTCTCTTTAATTTCTTCAAGATCTAAATTAATCCAAATAATCACAAATAAGTACCATTTTCTTATGATTTTTATAAAATCAATAATAGTTTATCACTATTTAATTAATGAAAAATGAGTAAATTATAGCTTTATCAACTCGCTTACACTTTAACTTTTGCTTGTCCTTAAGCAAAATAAATAAAACCAAAAGAGAAATCTATCATAGAAAGTTTTAACTCTCACAATTTCAAACATCTTTTCTTTGTAATTCATGACTTGCATTGCTAATGCCTACTGCTCTAACCAAACTGAGCTCATGTAATTAGATTACTACAATTAAAATTCAACAACTAATCTAAACAAAACAAATTTTAATCCTAGTGTTTAATAAAAGAATCTTAGTCCAAATGTAAATACTTAGTCCAGTAAGGAAAAACACCCATTTAAAATTCGCTGGTTATTAGTAAGCATATAGTCCTTCTAATCACTTTTCTAAACAAGACAACACAAAGTGAAAGCATGTGGCATCTAATCTTTCCTTAGATTTTCTCCCTCTTTATTATAAGTCTTATTTTAACCATTGATTCTGCATTCATATTCTTTTTAATTCATTCAAGCATCCATCGAGCCTTCAGAGAAGATCCTCTGGACGGGGTGTAGCTCACTTCTTTTCAGCTCATTTCTTTTTTTTCTTCTTTTGTTTTTCAATTTCTTTTTTCAAAGTCCATGTATTGAACTTTTGCCTTTCTTCCCTTTTCGTTATAGTGAGTTTATTGAGTCGGCACATCCTGGGCTCATCATCTAAGTGACCAGGTTTTAAAAGGACCCCTACGAACTCTCTCCCACTCTAACATTTAAGTTTGGATACTCTTAACTCAGTTTCATGAGTCATTGGAGTAGAGGCCATGCTTGTTTTCTTTTTGAATGCTACTTCCAATTTAAGACTTTTTTTATAAAGGATCACTAAGTAAAACATTTTTTCTACCTCTTTCAATAAGTGTTAAAATGCTCTCAAATCACTTCAAAAGAATCTATACAAGCTAAATTTTCCTAAAAGTAAACCTGTTTGTTTTTCACCTAGGGACTCAACCTACTTTTAAACTTCAAATTCTAAAGCTAAATACAAGATAAATTTTTTTCTTAAAGATTTTATTACTTAATTTCAACTAAGTAAACTAACCACAACAGTAGGTGAGTAAAGCACCTAGTAAGTCAAATTTTACATTCTTTTTAGATGTTATCAATAGTATTTAGTACAATCTTTAGATTTCATAAAAATTTTTCAAAATTTTGGCCTAAAATTGCCATATAATGCTTACATATATAAGTTTAAAGCATGGTATGGGGTCATAGATATTGCAACACTTTAAAAATTACCATGTCATACTTAACTCCATTCTCTATATCCTAATATCCTTTCCCCACACTTAGAATGAACAATGTCCCCATTGTTCCTATATCATCTTAAAGGAAAAAGAAATAAAAATAAAAATATAGAAGAGAAAGAAACTGGTACTTCCTTGTTCGCAATGTTTCAAAATCAAAGGCGAATTCCTATCAGATCATCAATTAGGGAAAGATTAATCTTACTAAGTTCAACCTTGTACCGACAAAAACAAGCAAAGAAAGCAAAAATAAAACTATCCTAAAAGTTAGATCAGCAGCCAAATGAAAAAGTCTACCAAAAAAAATTTGGTACTTAAATATAGTACAGACTAGTAGCAACGCAAAAGAAATCAACCAAGTAAAAACAGGATAGAAAGCTAGTAGGGACTCCAACTATCAGGTTCTATGTTAGTAGACTTATCACTAGAAGTTTGGTACTGAAAGTCCTCAGCTGTTGCTGAATTCATGCAAGTCAGAACGAATTTTAGCATATTGAACATTATAGTTTTGAATCTCTTATTCTTCATTCTTTCCTTTTTATGTTCCTCCTTGAGTTCTCGAATTTTTAATTTCCATTGCTCGTGTTCACTCACAGGAGGAGGATGATGTGATGTAGAAGCTCTCTCCACAGGAGTAATCTCATGTGCTTTTGGTTCTTGCTCCTCATTATCCCTATAGGGCACCTGTCACGCTCTATAAGGTACCCTAAACGTAACAGTCCACCGCATGCTATATAAGACTTAAGAATTACTACCATAATCATTCCAAAGTCTTGTATAGATGCAAGGCGTATCTTTATGACAATAGAATACATGAACCAACGGAGATAAATAGTTTAATTTGACATACTATAAGCATCATAATATAAATCATGAGTCCACATAATCAATTATAAAAATTCTAGGGGCATTCTCCCGCAAAAGAATATTAAGTTTAAAAGTGGTCTTTTACAGTCATACGGTAATTATTAGGGTTTCCTATGGAAGTCTGTACAAAATTGAACACAAACTTCTAAAGGAAACTCCTATTTCCTGTATCTGCTCGGTAGGATGCCTCGGTCTTAACCAAATATATGAAAACTGCAATAAGAAAAAGCTGTGGGGACGGAAGCTACACTGGCTTAGTGAGTGAATACTTCTATAAAGACATTTATAACAAATCATTCAATCAAGTTATTTATTTAACCATATGGAGTGCATCAACAACATGAACAAACAAGACAAATGATCAGCCGGAAATCATATGTGCATGGATTTATGCTTTCCATTCGAGGTTAGTAGATTTGGTACTACCGTTGAATTAATGTGCCGTTTATAGATCACAGGTAACCAACTTATGTCGTTTATGGATCACGATCAATCAACTTTTAGCCGTTTATGGACCATAGGTAACCAACATATGCTAATGCTCCATCCCCATCGTGAAGTGATTATGTCCATGTTAATTATCAATCCGAATAATTATTAATACCAATTTTTAGGTGATCAACTAATCTTGTAGACAATCAATCCTATAATATCTTAAACAAGCATAAGTTAATCACCCGGTTATGATATTCTTAATATAATTTATCAACTCATCAATAAGCATACATAATTCCTTATAATTCCCATCATGCAAATCCATTTTTATCTTTTACCTCATAATCTAGTGCAACTAATCACTACAAACACAATTAAGAAATGAAATTATGAAATAATATTCACTCTACCATAGGTCGCTAGTCTCTTAGTAATAATGGTTTGGTGGTAACGAATCCTTGAGATCCAAGTCACCTAAATGAAAGAAATATCCAAATGAGTATTTCAACTCATATTTAATCCATTTTATTTCATAAAAACTATTAAGTTCGTAATTCTCGTCATTAATAGAAATTTCAACTTAAAACGGCCATAACTTGATCATTTTAATTCAAAATTTCGCAAATTATATACGGATTCCTATCTACTTCGAAAGATCTATCTAATTCTAACATAATATCTCAGTTTTGAAAACTTTTAAGTTTCAAAAAGTTTGGATCAGTTCTAATCAATAGCCAAACATCCATTTTCGAAATTGTTTTTGTTAAGAGTCATGATGTTTCTACTATCCATGCCAAATATGCATGCAATATTAACAAGTTACTATTATGAATGGCATGTCATGAGTTTCCTATGTGTATGTTCTTGATGATATTCTATTAGAAGAATATTTTTAGAAAGCTTCTACTTACAAGATATCATGAATACCTAACTTAGTAAGACTAGTTTTGTGCTTTTGACAAGTCACACTTGTTTTAGAAATTTTCCTTAATAAAATTTATTTATTCTTGCTAAAATTAAGTCTTTACTATATCTATTCTTGAAGGTCTTCATTTAAAAAAAAAATCCTCATTTTACACTTTGTAAACAAGTATTTAAATATGGGCTATTTCTAGATCCGAATTTTGTAAAAATGATTTTGAGATGATTTCTTTAAAAAATACTCATTTGATACTTTAAAAATTAAGGCTCTACTATTCCTATCCCCTAAGGAGTTTATTTCCTTAATAAAACTTCCATTTTGGGTTTGAAAAATAGTTATTTACATACCCTCTTTTCCTAGTTATGAATTTCATGTAACTAACATAAGATCTAAATTTTCTATCTTGTAAATTTTTCTTGTTTGACAAATTTCTCTTAGTAGATCTACCATTAACTTATCAAAATCATCTCCTATTGATACCTATTTCATAAGCCTTTCATTTTTCACATAAAACTCATGTTTTGGAGTTGAAAAATAGGTTTTCAAAATATAATTCTTTTTCCATCCGAATTTACAAAAGTTTATTTTGATGAAACAAAATTTATTCTTGAGCTTTTTGGCTCATCTTCATAAATATCATAACTTTTAGAAATAAACAAAATATTCATTTACATAAGACAAAATCTTTATGGCCATTTATTCATTTTAAACAAAATAAATGCATGAGATCTCAAATAACATGTAAAGAATGGATGTTTATAAGCTAGATATTAGTGTGATAATCATGTTAGATGCATGAAATGAAGTATACTATTATGATAACAATTTAGTAACAAGATTTCTACATAAGATCATCACTATATGAACATATATCATGATCATGACAAAAATATGAGCTTAAAACATAAGATCCACAACTCGTGATGGCTTGATCATCATGTTTTAGTGATTTCACATCCCTAGTATGAAGCTCATGGAGATTTTTTGTGAATCCACACATGAATGATCTTGCCATTACATGTTTTTGTGGTGATAGTGTATAGATCTATAGCTATTGAGCTTGTAAGATAAGGAATTGAAGAAAAAAAAAGTGTATGAGTATGTGTGGGATGGGGGAGTTCATGACAAGTAGGAAAAGAGAGAGAGAGTTTGTAAAAATTTCTAAAAGTGAAAATGAAGAAAGAGAATAAAAGTGTAAATGAGAAGGCATAAAAAAGTATATATGAGAGAGGTATTAGGGTTTTGTGTGAATAAATAAAAGGAGAAAAATAAAACAAATGAGAGAGAAATGGGAGGGGGTTTGCGTCGGCTAAGGGGGAGAGGGAGAGAATGAATGTTGTGTGATTTTTCAAACTCAATTTTGTGTAATAATATGTGAAAATTTGCATAGGAAAAAGAAAATTGTAATGGGTGAAGTGTAAGGATGTAAGAGTAGGGGCATAGCTTGTGAGTGTGAGTAGGGTATGGCCTTGTACTTGTGAATAATAATGAACAGTAGATTAGACAATTAAATTACCGGTTAGTAAAGAAAATACGATAAAAGGTTATAACTGTAATTTTTATAAATCAAAAAATTAAAATAAATATATTTTTTAATTTCTTATTAAATTCCGGTCTTAAAGAGTATTCCGGAATATTTTTTTAATTTAAAGTCTCAAGGCCTGGTTTTCGAAAACGGATCCAGTCAGGTTTGAAATAAATAATTTCTAGAAAACTAATCTTTTTATATTTCAATATATTCTTTAGAACTATAATCTAGATCAACTTGCTCTCAAAAGTTCTATGGTTTTATTCTCGATGAAGCCAGACTTTGGGTTTCTAGGTTTCTTTCTAACCCTAGCTATTCCGATTTAGGGTTTCGGTTTCCGATTCGGTTCTCGAAGTCAAGCTTGGTTCACAAAGAAGGTCGGGGATTATAACCTACCCACCTTAAACAAAGTTTTTTCCTCAAAACTAAAACTTACGTACCTTGTTTTTCAAACAACTCGGGGTACTTCTTTGAATTTCCTCTTCGGCTTCCCAAGTTGCTTTCTTGAAGGCGTGATTTTTCCATAACACTTGTACATACCGGATTTCTTTATTCTATAGCTTTTGGGTTTTCTTATCTAGAATTCTCACCGGATGTTCTTCATAAGTGAGATTTTCTTTTAATTGAATGGGTTCCAGCTCTAATATCCTTTCGGGGTCCGATACACATTTCCTTAGTACCGACACATGGAACACATTATAGACTCCCGATAAGTTCGATGGCAAGGCTAGTTGGTATGCTAGATCTCTGACTCATTCAAAGATTTTGAAGGTTCCAATATATTTCAAGCTCAACTTTCCTTGTGTATGTATTCTCCTTATACCTTTGATCAGATTCACCTTCAGATACACATGGTCGCCCACTTGAAATTTGAGTTCCCTTCTTTTCAAACATGCCCAGCTCCTTTGTCTGTCTTGGGCTTCTTTCATTTTCTACTGAATGATTCTCACCTTATCGGTCGCCTCTTGTACCAATCCTGGTCTGATGGCAAGCTTTTCTACATTATCCCAAAATAAAGGGGACCTACAACGCTGTCCATATAAAGCTGCGTAAGGTGGCATCTGGATGGTTGAGTGATAGTTGTTATTGTAGGCAAATTCAATTAGTGGTATATGGTTATCCCAGTTCCCCTTAAATTCCAAAATACAAGCTCTTAACATGTCTTCCAAGGTTTGGATCGTCCGCTCAGACTGTCCATCCGTCTGAGGGTAGTAGGTAGTACTAAAGTGCAATTTTGTACCCAAACTCTTTTGTAGACTTGTCCAGATCTTGGACACGAATCTCAGGTCCCGATTTGAAATGATCCTTGCCGGTATGCCATGTAGCCATATAATCTCTCGAATGTAGATCTTAGCCAACTTGTCCATTGAATATGTCATATTAATAGGTAAAAAGTGCGTTGACTTAGTTAATCGATCTACTATTACCCACACTGCGTCACAACCCAAAGAAGTCCTTAGAAAACCACACACAAAGTCCATGGATATCTGATCCCACTTCCATTCAGGGATGGGTAAAGGCTTTAATAATCCTCCTGACCTTTGGTGTTCCACTTTCACTTGTTGGTAGACAGACACTTCATTACATACTTTGCTACATCCCTTTTCATACCATTCCACCAGTAGTGGCTTTTCAAGTCCTGGTATATCTTGGTACCTCCAGGATACACAGTGTAGCCAGAGTTTTGGGCTTCACTCATTATATCCTTTCTTAGAACCACATCTTCAGGCACATACAATCTGCCCCTCATCCTGACCACATCTACTTTGTCTACTGCAAAGTTCAATTATTTTCCTTCTTGAATTTCCTCTTTAATCTTTTGTATTATTTCATCATACCTTTAGGCTTCTTTGATTCTTTGGATCAAGGCTAATTCCAATACCAAATTAGTTATTTAAAACTTCACACTTTGCTTTACGCACTCAATCCTTAGTTTCTCAAAATCTCTGGTTAGATCTTTTTGACTTGTGATCAAAGCAGCTACCTCTCCATAATTTTTCCGACTTAGGACATCTGCTACCGCATTTACTTTTCTTAGACAGTAATTGATTCCCAAATCATAGTCCTTTATCGGTTCCAACCATCTTCTTTGCCTTCTATTTAATTCCTTCTGTGTGAATAAATACTTAAGACTTTTGTGATCCGTGTATACTTCACACCTTTTTCCATATAGATAATGTCTCCAACGTTTTAAGGCAAAGACGACTGTGGCCAACTCCAGATTATGTGTAGGATAGTTCTGCTCATGAAGTCTCAATTGTCGAGAGGCATAGGCAATAACTTTCCCTTCTTGCATTAGTACACATCCAAGGTCATTCCTTGAAGCGTCACTATGCACTGTATAAGGCTTTTCCGAGTCTGGCAGGACTAAGATTGGTACCGATACCAACCGTTGCTTTAACACTTGGAAAATCTGCTCCCCTTTATCCATCCAAACAAACTTTTCCCTCTTTTGTGTTAATTGAGTCAGTGGCTTAGCTATCTTTGAAAAATCTTTTATAAACTTATTGTAATAGCTGGCCAATCCTAAGAAGCTTCTGACTTCAGTTACTGTTTGTAGCTGCTTCTAATCTACTACAACCTTAATCTTTTCAAGGTCAACTGATATCCTTTCTCCTGTCACAACATGTCCAAAAAAAGATATTTTATCCAGCTAAAAGTCACATTTGGATAATTTGGCGTATAGCTTGTTTTCCCTCAAAGTTTGTAATGCCATCCAAAGATGTTCCTCATGTTGTTCCTTGCTCTTGGAGTAGATTAAAATATCATCAATGAAAACTATTACACACTTATCCAAAAGTGGTTTGTAGACCCTATTCATGAGATCCATAAACGTAGATGGGCATTGGTAAGTACAAACAGCATCACCAGGAATTCATAATGTCCATAACGAGTACGAAAAGCCATCTTTGGTACATCTTCAGGCTTTATTCTTAGTTGGTGATACCCTGAGTGTAAATCAATGCATGAAAACACACACGCTCCTTGAAGCTGATAAAATAGATCATCAATCCTAAGTAAGGGGTATCGATTCTTGATTGTAACCTTGTTTAGTTCACGATAATCGATACATAATCTCATAGACCCGTCCTTCTTCTTCACAAACAGAACATATGCACCCCATGGCAACATGCTCGGTCTTATGAATTTCTGATCTAAGAGTTCCTGTAATTGGATCTTTAGCTCCTTTAACTCAGCCGGTACCATCCGGTATGGTGCCTTAGATATTGGTTCGGTATCTGGAGCCAAAACAATTTCCAAATCAATTTCCCTTTTTGGGGTAATACTTCTAGAAATACATCCAAATACTCATTCACAACAGGTATATCCTTTTCTTCTTAAGTTTCCTCCTCATCCATAATATCCTCAATAGGCACCACTTCTTCATCTTCCATCATCAACTCCAAAGAGTTTAACCCATGTTTTCTTGGGACTGTGGTCTCTCCAATAAACTCTACTCCTTTCCCTGATTGATCATTGAAGTTTACCACTTTCTTTTGGCAATCCACTATAGCTTTAACCTTGCTTAACCATTTCATGCCGAGTATGAATTCATACTTTTTCATCTTCAATACTATTAAATCACTTTTGGAGAAGTGTCCTTGAATCTCCAATGGACAATCCTGTAACATTTCCCGGGTCGACACGACACTTTCTATGGGCATCTTAATCCTCAAGCTAGTGGTGGTCGTGACTATTGGTAACCCAAGTCGTCCAACCAAACTAGTGGTGACGATCGAGTGGGTTGCTCCCGTGTCAAACAAAACATAAGCCTCACTCTCATTCACCCATATGTGTCTTGGGTTCAACAAACTTTCATCACTACTCAATCTTACATCGCTCTCGCTACTTATTTATCCAATGCTTAGAGTTTTAAAATTTTCTTTTTACAGGTTTTAAGTTTTTACAAAAACTGGCAATCAACGAAATTTTAAGTTTAAAGAAGGTTTCGTGACTAACCTATGACTAAGCCGACATCATCACTACTAGCATAGTTCATAGCTTCTAGTTCCATTTCCTCATCATCGTCTTCATCGACCATCCACTAACCTTCAAAATTGTAGAGCCTCATCCCATGCATGGCTAATGCTGCACGACTTCCACTCTTACTTCTAGATCTCATAGTGCTTGTATTGCCCGGTGTTCCAAAAGATCAGGCTGCCACGCTCTTTCTTTGTGAGCATTCCGTGGCCAAATATCCTTTTTTCTTGTAGATAAAGCAGGTCACTGCCATCTTCTTTGGACAAGCATAGACCATGTGTCCAGATTCGCCACAATAGTAACACTTATTTTCAGCTGTGGACACTACCTAGGGTAATGGGCCTCTTTACACTTCCAGCAAGTGGTATTGGCCTTTGACTGATTTGGCCTCCCACTAGCATTGTCCTTAAACCCATGGTAGGGCTTATACCTCTTTCCTTTAAACCCTAAACTTGAGGCATCGAACGACCTCTTTCTAAACACTCTCTTGTCAGACTCTTTGTACTTCCTCTTCTTTGCTCCTTCAATTACCTGAGCTTTCTACCAACTCCAGGTAGGTTTTCATTGCAAACTTCTCTAGCTTAATCCTTAAGTCCTCATCTAGACCTCCCAGAAATACTTGTTTCTTTAGCTCTTCGCTATCCCTGAAAGATTCAGGTGCATATTGTAGCAAATGAGTGAACTCGGTCTCATACTGCTCTATTATTCTACCTTTCTACTTAACATGCAAGAACTCCGTATTGTACTTCACTCTCAGACTGGAGGGAAAATAGTTTTCCAAGAATTATCTACGTAAAGACTTCCACGTAACAGGTGGGGCTAAGCTCCTTCATTTAGATTCTCACCAGACTCATGCGTTATATCTTAGTATATAAGTTCCATATTCTAACTGGAGATATGGTGGAATCTCAAAAGCTGTAAAGGAGCGCTCAACTTGAGTCAGCCAATCTTCGGCTTTGTCGAGTTTGCTGAAAGCTCCATCAAAATACCAGTTGCTCTTTATAAAATCCGATAGAGAGCTTCAGTGAAGCCTTCTATAGGGTGGAGGTGGTGGTAAGGGTGCATCGTAAGAGTGTTCCTTCGGTGGGGCTGGGGCCTTAACAGTCACTTCTCGGTGATCTATAGGTGGTGGCGGCAGCGGGCAAAATCCCTTACACTTTGTCTTGGGTATGGGTTTTGATTCTGATTCTGATTTTGTATGAATGTATTTAGGAGATTGGCCAATTGTCCAATCACATTCATCACCTTGTTTTATGGATTTTGGGATGCTACTCTCGCTTGGTTTGGTTGAGATATAACATATTGGTTCTCATTGTTTGCTTCGTTCAGGAGAGGTTCTTGCTCCCAATTGCAAATCCGTCAGTTTTGTATGTTTGTATATTATTTTGTAAGTTTTAAAGTTTTGCTTTAGGTCTATGTTATAAAGTTTAACTTGAAATCACGGAATTTACAAAATCTACTAAATCTTCACAAAACAAAAGGATTAAAATAGGAATTCCAAATCATGAAATCTCAATAACAACTTAAAGAAAACATTTAAGCACAAATGCTCATTGTAAAATCACAACGTTAAAATCAATCATGATGATACGATGAATGAGAGGATACTCATGCGTCCTAAAATTGGTTATTGTCCTTTACGATTATAGCATAAACCCTTAATTAGTTGTAATATGTTATTACTCATATTAAGAAAAGGTAAGATTTCTTCCTTGAACAAAACATATAGGACTTCATTAGATAAGTGAGGTCTTACATGAGTCAAGATTTTTACCTTAAGTACAAAAACTTGCCATATTGCTATTCTAGACCTAATACTTTTTCATCATCTCACTAATCGATTAAAAGAAACAAAAGATAAAAGACAAAATTTACATCATACTAAATCCGTTAAAGAACCTAGGAGCAAATTGGCATCCCGCATTGCTCATAACAAAATTTTTATTGGACTATAAAGGTTAGACTTGCTTCCATCTCTCCTCTTTATTAGTCGGAGTCTTCAGGGGTCAAACTTGGAAGTCGACCTCTACTAGATGAACTTCTGTTGTCCCCACGAATGAACTGCCGTAGGTAGGCTCTTACAGTCAATCTCCTTCTTCTAGGGGGTTGGGTCAAATCTTCTTGTTCATGCTCCTCCTCCTCTTCTTCTTCTCTTGCTCTTTGTCTATTCTCACTATTCTCTTCTATTCCCAACTCTCTTCCAGATTCTTCCCAAATTTGTTCCACAGTCTCTCTTGCTTCCCTTAATATGGCTTCATCCTCATTCTCCACCTCCATAGGATTATCGACTAACTCATTGGTCACCTTAGAATGTTCATTAACCTCATGAATATCTCTTCAAATAGTTGGGTCTGGATCAGTTTCTATCCTACCATAATCGAGGATCTCCAAATCTCGGTTAAAATCCATATTTGGTGGGTTTGGCGCATGATTAGGGTCCTCTATCATCATAGGTGGTGGTGTTTTAGCTTCCTCTTCCTCAACCCAATTTAGATCCTCTTCCTCTTCTTCTTCCTCCTCTTCATTCCCTTCATTCTCATTCTCATTCCCATCATCATTGTCATCATTATTATCATCATCGTTATTTCTTCGGCAAGTTTATTTGGTAATTGCATCCTGATCTCACTAGCAGAGGGTTTGGATCCCTACAATTGTGTATAATGTCTAGGTATACTCCCTGTCAGATGAAGTGGTTCCTAGCATCAACTATTGTTCTACTCTCTATGATCTATTAAGTCATCATGGGCATAGACATGCAAAGGTCCAATACTATTCCATACTCTAAAGTCTGGATAAGTAGGATTTCCTTCATTTTTCAAGATAAAAGTAGCCTCCCTCAACATCGACTCAAGTTCGTATTCTACCTTGATTCTTTCCGTTGTATAGATAGTCTCCAACATGATCCATCTCCTTCTTCTAATGGGATCATATCTAATCTGGTCTACCACCGACACTTATTGTGTATACCTAAGACCCTCCTTCCACATCTTATACATTTAAGCCATGGTTCGGGGTCTTCAAGATAAAGCAAAGTCTTCACATAAAGTTCTCAATCTTAAGCGATATTCCACAAAAGTTTCTTTATGCCTCTTGACAAAGTTCCTTGCCCTTTCCCGACTTTCCCCTAAAGAAACCTACACCAAGAAAAAATTTCTAACTAGCTTAAATTTTTAACTCCATTTTTATCCTACTGTTTAATTACTTAAACTCTTAAGCTTTTTAAGTTCTATTGTCATGCTTTATAACCTTAGGCTCTGATACCAACTTAAATTGTCATGCCCCATAGGATACCCTAAACGTAACAGTCCACCGCATGTTATATAAGACTTAGGAATTACTACCACAATCATTCCAAAGTTTCGTACAGATGTAAGGCGTACCTTTACGATAATAGAATACATGAACCAATGGAGATAAATAGTTTAATTTGACATAATGTAAGCATCATAATATAAACCATGAGTCCACATAATCAATTACAAAAATTCTAGGGGCATTCCCCTGCAAAATAATATTAAGTTTAGAAGCGATCTTTTACAGTCATTCGATAATTATTAGGGTTTCCTATGGAAGTCTATACAAAATTGAACACAAACTTCTAAAGGAAACTCCTATTTCCTGTACATGCTTGGTAGGATGCCTCGGCCTTGACTAAACATATGAAAATTGCAATAAGAAAAAGCTGTAGGGGCGTAAGCTACACTAGCTTAATGAGTGAATACTTCCATAAAGACATTTATAATAAATCATTCAATCAAGTTATTTATTCAATCATATGGAGTGCATCAACAACATGAACAAACAAGACATATGATCAATCGGAAATCATATGTGAATGGATTTACGCCCTCCATTCGAGGTTAACAGATTAACGAATACTGCGGTACTACCGTTAAATTAATGTGTCATTTATGGATCACGGGTAACCAACTTATGTCGTTTATGGATCACGATCAACCAACTTTTAGCCGTTTATGGATCACAAGCAACCAACATATGCTGATGCTCCATCCCCATCGTGAAGTGATTATGTCCCTGTTAATTATCAATCCGAATAATTATTAATACCAATTTTTAGGTGATCAACCAATCTCACGGACAATCAATCCTATAATATCTTAAGCAAGCATAAGTTAATCGCCCAGTTCTAATATTCTTAATACAATTTCTCAACTCATCAACAAGCATACATAATCCCCCATAATTCCCATCATGCAAATCCATTTTTATCTTTTACCTCATAATCTAGTGCAACTAATCACTACAAACACAATCAAGAAATGAAATTATGAAGTAATACTCACTTTGGCATAGGTCGCCAGTCTCTTAGTAATAATAGTCCAGTGGTAACGAATCCTCGAGATTCAAGTCACCTAAATGAAAGAAATACCCAAATGAGTATTTCAACTCATATTAATCCATTTTATTTCATAAAAACTATTAAGTTCGTAATTCTCGTCATTAATGGAAATTCAACTTAAACGGCCATAACTTGGTCATTTTAACTCGAAATTTCGCAAATTATATACTGATTCCTATCTACTTCGAAAGATCTATCTAATTCTAATATAATATCTTAATCTCAAAAAAATTTAAGTCTCGAAAATTTTGGATCAGTAGCCCTAAGAATAGAGTCCATTGTATCTATACTTGTTTCCTCTTCTACAGACTCATAAATAAGCGTATCAACAATGTCAATAGTATAACAGGTTTTGCTATCATCAAACTTTTTCATAGCATCATAAACATAAAATGTCACTTGTTCATCCATTACTCTCAAAGTGAGCTTACCTTGCTCCACGTCGATTAAAGCCTTACCTATTGCAAGGAATGGTCTACCCAAGATCATGGGAACTTCTTTGTCTTCTTCCATTTTCAGGACTATAAAGTGAACTAGAATATAAATTTTCAACCTTGATAATACATTTTCCATAATACCACTGCGGTATTTGATGCTTATGTCTGCAAATTGCACGGTGACATAAGTTTTTTTTGTAGTCTCCAAGTCCTAGTTTCCTGAAAATGGACCAAGGCATTAGATTAATACTTGCGTCTGAATCAATAAGAACTTTATCAAAATGAAAATTCCATATGGTGCAAGGAACGATAAAACTCCCCTTATCTCCTTGTTTTCTTGGTAAATTAGCCAAATCCCTTTGGAGAATCATAGAACACCCCCCAGTAAGCATAACAGGTCCACTTCCATCAATTTTCCTTTTCTTGGTGAGCAAATCCTTCATAAATCTAGCATATGAAGGCATCTGTTGAAGTGCTTCTAGGAAAAGAATGTTGATATGCAGCTTCTTAAAGAAGTCTAAAAATTTTGAAAACTGAGCATCTAGTTGTTGCTGCTTTAACCTCCTAGAAAAGGATTTTTTAAGAGGAACATTAGGTTTCACCACTGATGATTTATGCTTTGGTTCCTCCTTCTATTTACCTTTGTATTTCACTGAACTTTCAATCTTGTCCTCTATTCTTGCTTCCCTCTAGTAAACTTCTTCCAATGTTTTTCCACTTCTCAACATAGTGGCATTAATACTCTTAGGATTCTCCTCAGTATTGCTTGGTAAAGACCCAGATGGTTAATACTACACTCTTGAGAAATTTGGCTTATCTATCCCTCTAAACTTCTGATAGTGGCCTGCTGATTCTATAGCATTGTATCAGTCTTCTACATATAGTTCGGCATAAGCTCTTCTATCCTGGACTGAATTTGTTGAGGAGGGTCATTGGGATTAGGACCTAGCTTCTGGAATCCAGGTAGTCTCTACACATTATTCTCGTTTCTCCATGAAAAATTGGGATGATTACACCACCTGGGATAATAAGTGTTCGAGTAAGGTCCTTGATTACCCTATTGGAAGTTGTTGACATAATTGACATTCTCTCCACTTGTTGAGATTGGGGGGTTCCCGAACATGCATTCAAGTGTCGAATGTGGTCCTGAGTATATCTCTCAAAAAGCAGTTTGATTAGCATTAAAAAAATGAGTCGTGGCGAGTTTAGTTACCTGAGTGGTAGGAGCTGATATTTGTGCTGTCAGTTGAGAAATAGCCTCATTGTCTTGAACTGATGCCACTTTTGACTTTGTCCTCTCACAGTTCCAGTTGTGTGCACTAGAGGCTAATTCCTCTATTAGCGCACTTGCTTCCTCATAGTCTTTTCCTATCAAGGCACCTCCAGCAGCAGCATCTACCAAAGACCTCAATGCATCATCTAGGCTATGATAAAAAGTCTCAATTAGGAGATTATCGAGCAAACAATGATGAGGGTACTTTCTGATTGCCTCTTTGTATCTCTCCCACACCTCATACAACGATTTACCATGGAATTTGGTGAAGTTAGAGATTTCAGTCCTCAATCGAGCAGTTCTAGCAGGGGGAAGAACCCTTCAAAAAATTGATTGAAAGATCGATCCAAGTAGTAATAGACTCCTGTGATAGTGATGTGAACCAAGATAATGCTTTATCCCTTAGAGAGAATGGGAAAAGTGAAGTCTGATGGCATCATCCGTAACACCATTCAGCTTGATAATATTGCAGTATTGGAGGAATTTTGCAATGTGTTCGTTTAGGCATTAGGGTATCCTCTAAACTGATGTGCTTCCACCATCTGAATGAGAGATGGTTTTAACTCGAAATTATTAGCCTTTTGATTGCATACCCGGAAACAATAGGAATAACATAGTCTTTGAGTGCCCTAGCAGGAGTTTGTATCTGATTGTTCCCGTTTTCTTCGTCTAACATCTTTTCTTCTTTTAAGTCTTCTATTTTCTTGTTCTCTTGTCTCAACTTGCGCAAGGTGCGCTCTATCTCAGGATTCCAAGGTAGATGTTCAACACTTATACTCCTGTGCATAAAACACCTACAAGAGAACATACCTGTAATGAATGCCTAAATTAATAATAGAATTAAAATTGATCTAATAACAAATTAATCCCCTGCAATTGCGCCAAAGACTTGATCCGTTGCAGATATGTATATAAAATAAGTGCGAATATCACTAGCAAGTATACTAGATCGATTCAAGTAATATAGTGATGAATAGAGTTGTTATTCTCTATAATTAAGTTTTGATGATAACAAAATAGTTTAAGAAATCTAATTATTTTATTAAGTGTGTAGGATATTTAAGTTAAGATCATAAACTAGAATAATCACAAGCTTTAATCAAGGATATTGGAAATCTAGAGGATTATACAGAACATAAGCAAAGCCTTATTAAAGTATGAGAACTTCATTTAGAACATAATACAGAAGGTCATACAGAAGCTTGTTGAGCTGTATAGAACATATCACAAAAGGTCGTTTTAGGCGTAATAAAAAACAAGAGTTATTATGTGATATACAAAAGATATTACAGAAGGTGTAAAATAGTTTTAACAAATATCCAAAAGATCATCCAGAAGTTAACACAGAACTTATATATTAGAACAGACAAAGTTTTGAAGTTTTAAACAGTTATTTAGAAGAATATCCAGAAGGTAAAGGTTATTCAGAAAATATTCTAGAAGTCGATACAGAAGTTTATAGTAGTGAAATCTAGAGAGTAAAAGTTCTAGAAGATATTTTAGAAGGTATTCCAGAAGATCAATTTTAGGCAAATATAACATGGGAACAATCCAGAAGATAGTCCAGAGGACAGTCCAGAAGGTCGATTGTAATTTTTGACAGTAACATTGTTTTACAAATTCACTATTCATCATCTTCAACCTTGGATCAATTTAAATATGTTTCCTGAAGGCCCAACTCCGAAATAATAAGTATATTTTGGTAGTTTACTTATTTGTTCCACTTAAGTTGGTATTTATCTAAGTGATTTTCAAGTTTATCCAAAAGATGAATTCGAATTTGATCTGTATCGGTTGCTATCTTTTTGGGATTTGATTTTCGGATGAAGATAAAGTTAAAACAGAACAAGAACGAGGATAAACGAGATTACAAAGATAAGATAAGGTGGTTTTTGAAGATAAGTATCAATCAAATTCAAGATAGACTTTGACATTTTGAAGGATAAACTCCGAGAGTCAAGATTGTTATCTCCAATTCAAATCTTTAAAAATCAAGATAATAATCACGAGATTTGATCCAAGATTTTATAAGAAAAGCTTATCTTCTTCAATCGAATTTTTGAATGTTAGAAAGAGAAAAAGATATATCTAAGACAGAGAAAGAAGAAAAATAACGCTTCACATTTTGCTTGATGCTCTGCTTGTCTTCATCATATTGAGAATTTCCGAGTTAGAGAGAGAAACAAGTACTAATTCTTTTAGTGTGAGAGTTGTGATGCAGTTGAGAAGAAAGAAAAAGCTGATAACTTACTTCTTCTGTTTGTACTTTATTATTGACAAAATTTGAAGACGTAAAAGGAATTCACACATAAAGAATTTCATAATTGATTTTAATTTCCTTCGGAATTAAAAGGCTTTTTGTATTTTTTATTTTTATTTTTGACGAAAGGAACTTGTTGTTGCCTTCTAGATTCTATAGTTTACAAGTTTTTACTTTGTAGTATCGATTGTAGGCTTAAGGAAAGCTATGAGAATCGAGTAGAGAGAATTGTACAAGTTTGTAACTTGTTTTATTTGGATATAGTGGAACAAACCCGTAGGATAATGGGGTCCCCAGCTCGGAGCTAGAAGAGTGGATTGATGGACAAGGCGGAACCACTATAAATTGTTGCCTGATTCTCTTTTCCCTATCTTTTTAATTTTTGCAATTTATTTTCACATTCATTTAATCGCATATATTTTTCTCATATTTAAAACCAAAGGGGAATATTTTTTTTAAAGGAAAAAGTTTTCATTTTTAATTTACAATCAATTCACCCCTCCTCTTGATTGTTTTAACAGGACCAACAACGGTATCATTCCTACGAGGATTTTCTAACTATTAAACTGATATCATATTCTACTATTATTTAGGCAATAGAATTGATATAATTAATTACTTAATGACTAATGTTCACTTAATCTAAATTATCAATTACTATAGAGATGTTGGTCCCAAAAGAATAACCATAAAGGAAGGGGGGGGGGGGGGGGGGGGGGGGAGAGAGGAGGGGTGGGGTGTGGTGAATTGGTTATTAATAAAATTTTACTTTTCAAAATTTCAAACAAATTCACACTAGTTAGTTACTCAAAGTCACTTAAATCCACGAAAGATTAAATAATCTAGTTTTACTTTCTGATCTACTCTCTGCTTAAGAAAATATGTTAAAATTATTCTAATATGATTTTGATGATAACAAAAGGAAGATGATCTATTTGATATAATTGTTTGAGGAATACAAATCTTGTATTTTATGTGTTTGGATATTTTTTATGTGTCAAAAGTTATTTCAGAATCTTAATTTAGATATTGATTCTAAAGTCAGAAGCAAGTTCAGAACCTTTAATCAAACTTTTAAAGTTTTTTTTTTTTACGTGTTGTCTTAAGATAAGTTTGTCAGAAGCATTTTCAGAACTTTCGAAAGCTTAAAACAAGTTTTTAAGAAGCATTTTCAGAACTTTTGAAGGCTTAAACAAGTCATCAGAACCATTTTCAGAACCTTTGACGACGTACATTGTGTTATTCAAGTATTCATCCGATTGAAGATATGATGCTTTTCAAGGCCTAGCTCCACGTGTCAAGTATATTTGGGTAATATACTTGATATGTTTCACTTAAGTTGGTTTTATATCAAGGGGATTTTTTAAGGGATCTACATATCCTATAAGTTTCTTCTTAACTTTTTTAATGTGATACGATTTCATATAATTTTTGTTCTCTCGATTTTATGAGAAAATTATGTTCCTAAATTTCAATAAAATCATTTAGTAAAGAAAATAGTATAGATAAGTAAAATCCTTATGTTTACGAAGTATATAAAGTTGATAAAATTTTTTTATATGATAGTGTCAAATACCTTTTCTTAGCCGAGATATATGGAAGATTTTATCAACAATTTTTTAAAGATATATCTGCTAATTGTTATCATAAAGGACAGATCTAAGTCCATCTTGCTGCCGATATCTTTGGAAGATAGTGTTATCTCTCAACAATCTTTTCAAACATTCAAATGAGCTGGAAGATAAGAGCATATCTTATGTAAGCCGAGAATAAGGGAACAATCTTTATCCTTGAGATCTTATGCAAGCCGAGAATCAGGGAACAATCTTTATCCTTGAGATCTTATGTAAGCCGAGAATCAGGGAACAATCTTTATCCTAGAGATTTAATTCAACGACGTGATAGAAAAAGGATATAAAGAACATATTCAGTTTCGGAAATAGATTACACAAGTGACTCCAAAAAGGGAAATACACAAGAGCTTACGATAACATCCTTCAATTTTTTTTGTGATAAAAAAACTTCATCTTTCATCTTTGCTCTCGTTCTTTAATTTTTTTTTGTAATAAGAGGATCTTGTAGACTTCCTCTTTAATAATAGAATTAGTTACAAGTTAGAATCTATAAATCGATTAAAGCTAGAGGATAGCAGTGAGAATCGAGCAGAGCGAATTGCACTATCTTGTAATCTTGGATTTATTGATATAGTGAAACACAACCCGTAGGTTAACGGGGTCCCCGGCGTGGAGCTGGAAGAGTGGACTGACGCACAAGGTGGAACACCATAAATCTTTGTCTGATTTTCTTAATCTCTTCTCTTTATTTGGCAATTTACTTTATAGCAAATTTAATTGTCATATTGTTTTCATTCATTAAAATTGAAGGGAAGTGTTTTAAAAGCAAATTTTTCTAATAATCAATTCAACCCCCCTTCTTGATTATTATTCGGGACCAACAATTGGTATCAGAGCAGGGCTCCTTATTGATTTGAGTGATCTTATCAAAATGACTGAGAAACAATGTACAATTAATCGCGCTCCTTTCTTTGATGGATCTAATTTTTCTTATTGGCGTATGAGGATGAAACCTATGTTAAAGCTAACGATTATAATTCTTGGCAGGTAATCTCCATTGGAGACAATGAGCTCATATGATGGAAATTCAGAATTGTCAGATGCTGATAAGAAAATCATTGAGAAAACAACAAGGCTAAAAATTTGTTGTTAATGCACTATCGCAGCTTCTGAATATTACTTAATATCTTCTTGTGGAACAGCAAAAGAGATATGGATAGATAATTGAAACCTATGAAGAACTGATACAATCAAAGAAACCAAAATTAATGCCTTACTTCAGCAATATGTGTAATGGTTGTGCTATGGGTGTATTGGAGAGGCTTATATGCATGTAAAAAGGGTTGAGCCAAACCCATGTGGACAATCCTTCACACCATGTAGCAGTGGTCCCCAAAAGGCTGTGTGCGAGAGAGTCTTCCCGGTAAGGACTCCGGGGCCCACAGCTGAGGGCGATGCTACTGTGACTGTGTGTAACGCTGGGAAGCCACATGACTTACACCCAACCTTTTTACATGCATATAAGCCTCTCCAATACACCCATAGCACAACCATTACAATATGAATTATTTAAATTTAAGTCTGACGAGACTGTTAAAGATGCTTCCAACAGGTTCACAGCTATAACAAATGAGCTTGCTTCTCTTGGCAAAGTGATTGGTGATCCAGATTTAGTGAGGAAAATGTTGAGAATCTTACCACCAACTTGGGATGCAAAGAAGACTGCTATAGAAGAAGCACGAGATCTCAATAAGCTGTCTCTTAGTCAATTAAGAGAAAAATTGCTAGCTTATGAATCTCACAAAAAACTACTCGAGAAGAAGAAAGTAGTTCTAAAGGAATTGCTTTCAAAGCCAAAGAAGTAAAACGAGCTGATTCTGATGATAGTGAAGATGATGAAGATGATGACATCAATCTTCTGGCTAAAAAGCTCAATCGATTCTTCAAGAAGCAAAGAGGTAAGAAATTTAGTGTCTTTAAAAGAACCACTGAATATGATAAAAATGATGCAGGAAAGGCATATAAAGAAAAAAGGAAAGAAGAAGGAGAAGAAGGAAATTCATTGTTATGAATGCAAGAAACCTGGACATATAAAGTATGAGTGTCCTACCTTGATCAAGAAAATGGAAAATACAAAAAGAAGAGTCAAGCAATGCTAGCAACATGGAGCGATTTAGATGATTCAGAGAGTAATTCAGAAGATACGGATGAAGAAGAAGAGGAAGCAAATCTTTGTTCATGGCTGCGTCTGAGGTACAATCTGAATCAGAATCTGATAGTGAAATACTGAAGATGATATGCTTCTGAAATGAAAAAAGTTGTTAAAAGCTCTTAAAAAGGCCGATTCAAAATTAACTAAGTATGAAAATGAAAATTAACTGCCTAGAAATGAAAAGGATGCTTTGAACAGAACAAATTCATTGCTTGCTGATGAAAATAATTTTCTAAAGCATGATGTTTAAGAAATTGCATGTTTATAATGAAAGATTAAGAAAAGATAATGATTTACTGAAAGAAGAAACTAGCATGCTAAATATAAAAATTAATGAGTTATCAGATTCAATAAAGAGTACATTTAATAAGTTTAATGAAAGTGATAAAAAATTAACAATATTAATTTCTTCACAAAGGTTATCTTGTGAAAAACATGGCTTAGGTTATGAGCATGGATCTACATCAAATGCATCTAAGAATACGACATTTGTGAAAGCTAAAAGTGTTATAAATGATAAACAAATTGATGAAAGAAATAATTTCAAAGTAAAAAAACGTAGAAAGAAAAGTTGGAAGACAAGTAATAGGGAGTACCAGAAAATATTCCAGAAGGTATCCTACATATGAAAACAATACCAGAAGGTATTCCAGAAGTTATCTAAATGAAAAACAGGTAAACAACAGGAATAATGATAACTTGCCATATATATGTTTCTTTTGTAATAAACATGGACATATTGAGAAATATTGTTATTATAAAAGAAACAAGCTCAGTATTGATCAAGTCATGAAAAAATACCAAACGAGCTTGTCTTATAAAGGACCCAAACTAGTTTGGGTTCCTAAAAAGGTATAATCCTACTGAATTTTGCAGGAACATGAAGCAAAAGTAAAAGGAACATGGTATCTAGATAGTGGATGTTCCAGACACATGACAGGAAATGCTTCATTGTTCAACAGTATAACTTGGGAAGAAAAAGGGTATGTCAAGTTTGGAGATGACAGTAGAGGTAAAATTATTGCAACAGGAAGTATTGGTATGTCTTCTTACAAAATAGAGAATGTTTATCTTGTGAAAGGTTAAAACATAACCTTTTGAGCATTAGTCAATTGTGTGACAAAGGTTATAAGATATTTTTGAAAAAGATAAATGTAGTGCCTTTGATGAAAATGGTGTGAAATTGTTTGAAGGTTTTAGAAAGAAAAATATATATCTGATAAAACCTAATGAAACTAAAGATGATTGTTGTTTATTATCAATGAATGATAACATTTTTGCTTGGCATAAACGATAGGTCATGTTAATTTCAATCAATTAGAAATTTTGTCTAAAAGAGCTTAGTAAGAGGTTTACCTAAAATAAATGTTAAACAAGACATGAAGTGTAATACTTGCTTAAAAAATAAAATGGTTTCTGTATCTCATAAAAGTAAAAAGGAAATTTCAACAAAACGACCCCTTGAATTATTACATCTTGATTTGTTTGGTCCACAAGAGTATAAGTATGGGAGGAAGTAAATATGGTCTTGTGATTGTTGACGATTATTCAAGATATACTTGGGTTATGTTTTTGCAACATAAGAGCGATACTTTTGATTCTTTTCAAAAATTTGCAAAACAAATTCAAAACGAAAAAGGAGTTTCCATAATTAGTCTTAGAACTGATCATGGAACTGAATTTCAAAATTCAAAGTTTTTAAATTTTTGTGAAGAACAAGGTATATCTCATAATTTCTCAGCTCCATATACACCTCAACAAATGGAGTTGTAGAACGCAAAAATAGAACTATACAAGAAATGACAAGATCTATGTTAAATGAAAGTGGTATTGCTGAATATTTTTGGGCAGAAGCGGTGTCTACAGCATGTTATATTATTAATCGTGTTTATATTCGTCCAATGACATCAAAAACATCTTATGAATTGTTTAAAGGTAAGAAACCCAATGTATCTTATTTTCATATTTTTGGTTCTAAGTGTTTCGTGAAGAAGAATGCTTTCAATCTTGGTAAATTCGATGAAAGATCTGTTGAAGCTATATTTTTAGGATATTCTTTAAATAGTCGTGCATATCGTGTTTTTAATAAAATATCAAAAATCGTTGAAGAATCTATAAATGTTAAGTTTGTTGAAGATATAAAGGATGATGAGTCTGATGATGAAAAGGAACTCATTCCTAAAGAAGGAGCCAGTTCAGAACAAAAGTCAGAAAAATCATCTGTTGAAACTCATACAGAAGGTAATACAGAAGGTAATATAAAGGTAATACAGAAGGTATTTCAGAACCTACAGTACCTGAATCAGAAATCTCTAAGGCTTGGAGGTATAAATCTGCTCATCCTTCTAATCAAATAATTGGTGATGTACAATCTGGTGTTAGGACAAGAGCAAATTTACAAGATTTTGAAAATCATTTTGCTTTATTATCTGAAATAGAACCTAATAATGTTAATGATGCATTAAAAGATAATGATTGGATAAATGCCATGCAAGATGAACTAAACCAATTTCAAAGAAATAATGTATGGAATTTAGTATCAAGACCTAAAGGAAAATCTATAGTTGGTACTAAATGGGTTTTCAAAAATAAACTAGATGAAGATGGTAAAGTTGTTAGAAACAAAGCAAGGCTAGTAGCTAAAGGATATTCACAAGAAGAAGGAATAGATTATGATGAAACATATGCACCTGTAGCTAGATTAGAAGCAATTCGGTTGATGCTTGCATATGCATGTTTTAAAAATTTTAAAGTTTATCAAATGGATGTAAAAAGTGCTTTTTAAATGGCTATATAAAAGAAGAAGTTTTTGTAGAACAACCCCCTGGTTTTGAAGATCCTTTTAAACCAGATCATGTTTTTAAATTAAATAAAGCTTTATATGGTTTAAAACAAGCCCCAAGGGCATGGTATGAAAGATTGACCTTATTTCTAATTTCTAAAGGTTTTAAAAGAGGATCTGTTGATACAACATTATTTCTAAAAACATATGATGAAGATACTTTAATAGTACAAATATATGTGGATGATATTATATTTGGTTCTACTAATGAAATATATTGTCAAGAGTTTGCTAAGTCTATGCAGCAGAGTTTGAGATGTCAATGATGGAGAATTAACATTCTTCCTTGGACTTCAAGTTAAACAAACCAAAGAAGGAATCTTTATACATCAAGAAAAATACACTAAACAAATTCTTAAGAAATTTGGATATGAAGGATGTAAAGGAGCTGCAACTCCTATGAGTACTTCCACAAGGTTAGATTCTGATCCAAATGGTAAGAAGTAAATGAGAAACTTTATAGAAGCCTCATTGGTTCTTTACTCTATTTAACTGCATCAAACCTGATATCTATTTAGTGTATGTTTGTGTGCTAGATTTCAAAGTGCACCAACAGAAACACATTTGACTGCTGTTAAAAGAATTTCAAGTACTTGATAAATACTTCAAAATTAGGCATTTGGTATCCTAAAAATCAAAATTTTGATTTACTGGGATATTCTGATGCGGACTATGCGGGTTGCAAAATTGATAGAAAAAGCACATCTGGTACTTGTCAATTTTTAGGTGACAAATTAGTTTCTTGGTCTTCTAAGAAACAAAATTCTGTTGCCTTATCAACAGCTGAAGCAGAATATGTTTCTATTGGTAATTGTTGTGCTCAATTACTCTGGATTAAACAACAATTGTGTGATTATGGTTTATTTTATAAAAATATACTATTAAATGTGATAACACAAGTGCAATCAATTTAACAAAAAATCCAGTGCACCATTCAAGGTCAAAACATATTGAAATTCGACATCACTTTATTCGTGATCATGTAGTTAACGGTAATATTGTTGTTGATTTTGTGCCTTCCAATATGCAATTTGCATATATTTACAAAACCTCTTGATAAATTAAATTTTGAATTTATAAGAAATGAGATTGGAATTTGCAATCCTTTTTGAATTTGAACTTATACTTATCTCCTCTTTATTGGAATCTAAAAAGGTCTTTCCCAAAAATTTCTTTTACGAGGCGTTCTTATTAAACAAGAATCTTTACTTTCAAGGGTTTTACTTTCTCTTCATTTCAATTTCACGAAACTCAAAAACAAGAAATCCTCTCATCTCTTCAATGGCGCCCAAAAATTCTGAGAATAAGACAAAAAACTTCAAAACAAAACCCTCGGATACCACTGGTGATTCGTGATGACTCATCAGACTCTGAAAAAACCTCTTCACGATCCTCAACCCCACCAACAACTCGAGAAGTTCGTTCCAAAATGTCTCAGATTCTAGTAAAAAATCAAAAGCTTCTGACCAACCTCAAGAGACTCCTTCAGAACCTTTAGTTCAAGAACAATCTGGTTTAGAATCTTCAAGGAGGACTCCTGATAAAGAAAAGAAACTTTTTATCAAGAAAAGGGAAAGAAAAGATCAAACCTGGACAAGGAACATCAAAATCCAAAGGTTCTAAAACAGCTGAGATCACACCTATTGCCAAGTCAGGGTCTCGAAAGAAAAGTGAGGTGTGTGCATGCAGCTTTGTTGATTTCAATTTCTTTGATAGCAATGGATTTTTATAACAGAGTTTTTAGGAAAAATAGAATGTGTGACGCTATGTTCTGTTCAAATGTTAGTATATGGAGAGTGCATAAGGGAATTCTATGAAAATTTAAGTGTTTCATCTGACAATGTGTTGAATTCCAAAGTGAATAGGCAAAATTAACTATCTCTAAACAAGATATTGCTCAATGTTTTGATATGGAAGAAGTGAATGATGATATAGAGATTGTTAATTTACCAAGAAATGATCTTTTTGCTGCTGTCAATGGAGGTCTGGAAATGGATTATGGCAGGGAAGCGATGGTAATGGATTTTGAGCTACTTCAAGGATTTTGCACAAAATTATTATTGAGTGCATTTGTCCAAGAAAAGGAAGCTCAACCTCCATGTCCATAGATCATGCGCAAATTATATTTGCCATGATAAAGAATAAAAGGATTGATATTGCCTCTCGTATCATTGATCAAATTTGGAGAAATAAGGATAGTATGATATTTGGGAATGTGTTGATGAAAATTTTTGAATTTAAAAGAATCCAACTTCCGTCAAGCTCTTTTGAACCTATAAAATTGAAACGGATTGGAAAAGAAATACTTCATCACATGTCCATTGATGTTAGGAACTATCTTTGGTACACAAATGATGGTTCACATTTTATCGATGAACGTCATAAGACTAAAGATATTCCGTTTGAGTCATCTCTCCAACAGTTAAAGAGGCAGAGGTACTTTCAGAGGGTGTTCAAGAAGCTGAGGGTGAAAATCCAAGAAGAGGAAAATTGGAGAAGTAGGAGAAGGAAGTGGTAGGAGCAGTGTCAGTAATGTTGATTTTGACTTCCTCAAAAAATTGATCAAAGACACCATCAAAGAAGAAATGGTATCGGTTCAAGATTTGCAGAAAGAAAAATTAGATCAACACAGATACGAATTTAGAAAAACTATTCAAAATGTTGAAAGAGAACTAAATCTTCTTCGAACTTTATTTGATGAGTTCAGTGGTAATGTAAAGGACGATTTAAATCGTAATGTCACAGCTTTTGACAAACTGGTGGAACAAATGAAGAAAGTTAGAGATTCAGTCACCAAATCGTTTGATAAGTTGGATGAAAACTCTGCAAAATCCACTCAAGTTGTCAAAGATCTTCAAGGAGATATTCAGCTATTTTTGAAAGACCAATTTCCTCATTATACTCGACCAGGACCAACTCTCATAGATTTGGATTCTTCTTCACCAAAACCAACCCCCTCATCTTCAAAGTTTCAATCTCGCAAGAAATTTTAGTTTACTCACTTTTTTGTTTTTGAAGAGACAAATATTATGTTCTATTTTCTTAACAGACTTTTTAAGCATAATCTGAGGGGGAGATTCCTTTTGATGATAACAAAAAGGGGGAGAAGTATGAACTATGTGCTTGATGTGTGTGCTGACTACTATGTGTGTGATATGCTGGTTTGCAATATGCGTATGCTAAATATATGTGCTTAAATGATTGCATGACAGATTTGAATGTGCTGAGTATGCTGACTTCTATGCTGATTTCTCTTTGGGCAGTGATGTCTTCTTACTAAAAAAAAAAATGCGTGATGAAATTCGAATAAAACATAATATGATAAAATTTTAATTGTGTTTTGTCATCATCAAAAGGGGGGAGAATGTTAAAATTATTGTAATATGATTTTGATGATAACAAAAGGAAGATGATCTATTTGATATAATTGCTTGAGGAATACAAATCTTGTATTTTTTGTGTTTGGATATTTTTTATGTGTCAGAAGTTATTTCAGAATCTTAATTTGGATATTGATTCTAAAGTCAGAAGCAAGTTCAGAACCTTTAATCAAGCTTTAAAGTTTTTTTTTACGTGTTTTCTTAAGATAAGTTTGTCAGAAGCATTTTCAGAACTTTCGAAAGCTTAAAACAAGTTTTTAAGAAGCATTTTCAGAACTTTCGAAAGCTTAAAACAAGTTTTTTAAGAAGCATTTTCAGAACTTTCGAAAGCTTAAAACAAGTTTTTAAGAAGCATTTTCAAAACTTTTGAAGGCTTAAAACAAGTCATCAGAACCATTTTCAGAACCTTTGACGACGTACATTGTGTTATTCAAGTGTTCATCCGATTGAAGATATGACGCTTTTCAAGGCCTAGCTCCACGTGTCAAGTATATTTGGGTAATATACTTGATATGTTTCACTTAAGTTGGTTTTATATCAAGGGGATTTTTTTAAGGGATCTACATATCCTATAAGTTCTCTTCTTAACGTTTTTAATGTGATACGATTTCATATAATTTTTGTTCTGTTGGTCCCGTTAAAACAATCAAGAGGGGGGGTGAATTGATTGTTAAAAAAATTTTGTAGCACTAAAAAATTTACGCGAAGGTTCTGTAAAAGGTTCTATAAAAGATTCTGTAAAATTGTTTTTCTCTCTTATCAAACGAATTAACCTTTTGTAGGCGTGAGAATAAATAAACAATTATAACACAATATAATTGAAATGCATGAAATTAAATAGAGTAGAGAAGAGAGATCAAGCAGCGATATATAGTGGTTCCGCCTTGTGCGTCAGTCCACTCTTCCAGCTTCGAGCCGGGGACCCCAATTTCCTTTGGGTTTGTTTCACTATATCCAATGAAAATCAATTACAAACTTGTACAAATCCCTCTGCTCGATTCTCACGCTATACACTAGCTTCAACCGATCTACAGAGTTTACACTTGTAATTGAACTAACTTAAAAGCCAACAACAAGTTGCTTCCTTTGTAAAATAGCAAAAGATAAAGATGCAATAAGGAAAGAATTGCTCTATTCTGCACTTGAAAAGAAAGATGAATGAGACTTCTTTTTCAAATCTAATGGATATTTGATCGAAATTGAATGTTGGATTGCTCTCGAATTTTTTCTTGTTCGTGAACTCTCTTTGTTCAGTATCTTCTTCTTCTTTTTATTTCTGTTCGTGTCTTTCTTCTTCTCTAACGTTCTGATTCTTCTTTCGTTGTAGAGATAAGGCTAATATCCCAAATATCTCGGATGTATATCTTTGACGTCTTATCTTCAATTTCAAACTTTCAAAAAAAAACTTCTGATTTCTTTAATAAAACTCGATCTTCTTATTGTCATTTGAATTCTTCATACCAGTTAGTGATTTGAATTTGCTGAAGACGATAAGCTCTGTTTGATTTTCGTGATTCAACATTATCCATCTTGATTTACTATTTTGATTCCTGATACGATCAATCCTTGTTGAAGATAATTCTGGAGAAGATCCTTGCTAATATCTCGGTCTTCTCCTTGATTCTCGCATGTTATCTTCCAGAGGATAATTCAATTCTTGATTCGGTTTCTTTCACGAATATCTACTTTGAATATGCTTCTGTATAGATCCAATCAGACAACATAACTTCCTTGTCTTGAAACCAATTTAAAACGTAACCATTTATTATTTCCAGTAAACCTTCTAAACAAATTTGAAATATTGTTTTGAATCCATTATTGTTTGAATCCCCTAGGATATAATCCGATTTTAGTGAAACAAATAAGTATATTTTCCAAATATACTTATTAACTCGGAGCTAGGTCTTCAAATAAATAAAGATTCATCTTTAACACATGTCTTATTAACATACGTAATATTTCCCAGAGATTCTGTGTAAAGTTCTATATTTCTGGAAATGTATTATCCTTTAACTTTTCTTCTGAAAAACATTCTGTGTTTCTTTTCCTTTTGAAGCATTATCCAGACCGAACATTTTGTAATTTAATTCCTCTAAAAACTTGTTCTGGTCTAACATATTTAAGATTTAAGATTCTAAAATATCCAAGATTTAAGATCAATCATCCAAACATATATGATTGATAAATTCTCCAACATTCTATACAAGGTTCTGAATAACGTTCTGCACACTCATAAGAAGATTAGTTCTTTGGATCATTTTGTTATCATCAAAACTTTAGATATAGAGAATCAACATGTTCTCTCGATTTTATGAGAAAATTATGTTCCTAAATTTCAATAAAATCATTTAGTAAAGAAAATAGTATGGATAAGTAAAATCCTTATGTTTACGAAGTATATAAAGTTGATAAAATTTTTTTATATGATAGTGTCAAATAACTTTTCTTAGCCGAGATATATGGAAGATTTTATCAACAATTTTTTTAAAGATATATCTGCTAATTGTTATCATAAAGGACAGATCTAAGTCCATCTTGCTGCCGATATCTTTGGAAGGTAGTGTTATCTTTCAACAATCTTTTCAAACATTCAAATGAGCTGGAAGATAAGAGCATATCTTATGCAAGCCGAGAATCAGGGAACAATCTTTATCCTTGAGATCTTATGCAAGCCGAGAATCAGGGAACAATCCTTATCCTGGAGATTTAATTCAACGGCGTGATAGAAGAAGGATATAAAGAACATATTCAGTTTTGGAAATAGATTACACGAGTGACTCCAAAAAGGGAAATACACAAGAGCTTATGATAACATCCTTCAAATTTTTTTTGTGATCAGAAAACTTCAGCTTTCATCTTTGCTCTCGTTCTTTAAATTTTTTTTTGTAATAAGAGGATCTTGTAGACTTCCTCTTTGATAATAGAATTAGTTACAAGTTAGACTCTGTAAATCGATTAAAGCTAGAGGATAGCAGTGAGAATCGAGCAGAGCAAATTGCACTATCTTGTAATCTTGGATTTATTGATATAGTGAAACACAACCCGTAGGTTAACGGGGTCCCCGGCGTGGAGCTGGAAGAGTGGACTGACGCACAAGGCGGAACCACTATAAATCTCTTGCCTGATTTTCTTAATCTCTCTCTTTATTTTGGCAATTTACTTTATAGCAAATTTAATTGTCATATTGTTCTCATTCATTAAAACTGAAGGGAAGTGTTTTAAAAGCCAAATTTTTCTAATAATCAATTCAAACCCCCCTTCTTGATTATTATTCGGGACCAACAAAATATATTCTTGTTACTCTCTAATCTACTTTCTAAGCGTTAAGCATATCTAAGCAAAATAAGTAACTAGGCGCGAATTAAAGAGAGATAAGAGAGAAGAGAGTGCAATCGATTTATAGAGGTTCCGCCTTAAGCGTTAATCCTCTCTTCCAACTCCAAGCCGGGGGCTTTGTATTCCACATCGATATGCTCCACTATATCCAAGAATCAATCAAATGCCAAAATGTGGATTTTAATAGAAAATAGGAGCCTTAGGGAATAGATGTAATAAATACTTGTTTTTAATAAGAGTAAATGGATTTTATCAAAGTATAATCCTAAAACAAAGGAAATGTTTCAAAACATAGATCAAACAATATTTTCATTTCCTTAAAATTTTATAAAATTCATAACTAGGCAAAACCCTTATTTAAACATCTATTTTTCAACTTTTAAATGAAGAATTTTATTAGGATAATGAAGGTATTAGGTAAATAGGTCATCAAGACCGTATCTTAGTAAAAATATGGATGATTTTAAAAAAAATAAAGCTAGTTTTTCTCAACCAAGTATTTTTGAAGTTATTGTAAAGTAAAAATTTTCCAAAAATTCTTTTTAACCAAAAATCATTAAGGATATGTATATAGATAGCTCATATCATGTCATTCATGATTATAACTTGTAGATATTGCATGCACATATAATATATTTGGTAGAAACAATGCAAATTTCACAAAACAATCTCGGAAATGCGCTTTTTAGCTACTGATCAAATCTGATCCGAGCTTTCCAAGACCTAAAAGTTTTCAAAACTTAAGAATAACATCATAAATAGACAGGATCTTTCGATGTAGATAGAAATCGATAGCTTATTTGGAAATTTCGAGTCAAAATAACCAAATTATGATCGTTTTAAATTGGGATTTCGATCTATCACGAAAATTACGAACTTAAGAGTTTTTATTTAATAGGTTAGAATTAGTTATGGTTTGAAATACTCATTTGGCTATTTCTTTCGTCTAGGTGACTTTGAATTGGGGGAATTCTTGTTTCCGGAGTACTACTATTAGAGACCGGTGTCCATGGCTGAGTGAGTTCACTTTCCCTAAATTTTATACTTATGATTGTGCTTATAATAATAGTGGCATTAGAACTAGGGCAAGATAAAATTGGAATGTGCATGTGAATTTGCTTGGTTGAATCGATGATAAGAATATCGAAATGAGAATTGTTATAAATATGTGTATGATTTAGTATAGAATTGAAGTGTCTAAAACTTCTATTATCGCCTATAATTCAATTAAATAATATGCCATGATCATATAACTAAATTGCCCATGCATAACATTGTGAGTCATATTACATTTGTTATTATACCTTTGTGGGAAGAAGGCATAATAGCTAGGCAACGGGTGGGGCTAAAACTCGGATAGTGGTGCAGGGTCGCTTGAATTAAAATGAAGTGGAGTAGGTACTTGAATCAACTGCATAATTAATGAGTGGGTGGGCACCTGAAACCACCACTAAATGAATGAGGAAAAATTGAAATCTATGGTCGTATGGGCTTGAAACACCTAACCTGAATGGAGGGCGTAAATCCATTCAACATAGGACTCCCGAAAGTCTTGTATTGTGCTCACGTGTTTGTGCATTTCATATGATTTAATGTAACTTGCTTGCCCTATTGTTTGATGGATATTTAATTTTGAAGTGAAACTCATTAAGCTAGCGTAGCTTATACCCCCATAGCTTTTTTTTATGCAATTCCGTGCATATGGTTGTCCCCGACTTAGCCAAATCAAGTAATGTGAAGTTAGAAGTTTTCCGTTAGAAGTTATAATTAGCTTTGTGACTTTCATAGGAAACCTTAAACGCTCGGGTTGTTATTAAAAACTAATATCTTGACTTTTTGTTTAGTAGGGGAATGCGCCTTAGAATTCGTAAATGATCTTGAGATATCTATTTTGTTTTTTGCTTATTCTATCAAGTTGAACTATCTATCTCCAACTGTATATCTATTCTATTGTCATAAGGGAATGCTTGCATCCAATACAAGACTTTTGAATAATTGTGGTAATGATTCTTAAGTCTTGTTTAGCATGTGGTGGATTTTACGTTTAGGGTACCCTTTGGGGCGTGACAGTTTAAGTTGGTATCACAGCAAACATGTAAAGCATGGCAATGAATTTAATAACTTAAAATGTGGAAATAAAAAATCTTAAGGTAAGAATGAAGTTAAAGTTGAAACTAACTAGAAATCTTTTCTTGGTATAAGTATCCTTAGGTGAAACCCGGAAAGAGCCAAAATTTCTAAAAGGTACTGATGAAACATTTATGGATTGCAGGTTAAGACTGAGAACTCTATGTGAGGTTTTTCTTTGGTTGTGAAACCTAGGACTCTAAGAGAAATGTATGTAATCTGGAAAAAAGGCCTTAGGTATACCAGGTGGGAAATGGTAGTTGATCGGATTACGTATAATCCAATAAGGAGGAGGAGATGGTCAATGTTGGAAACAATCTATGCTGTGGAGAGAATCATGGTAGATTATGGAAATGAACCCTTGTAAAGAGGCCACTTTTATCTTGAAGAAAGAAGATAATCCCCCATACCTTGACTTTCGAGTATGGAGGAGCATTGGACCTTTGTATGTGTATGCCCGTGATGACTTGATGACCCATAGGGAATGGCTTGAAGCCGACGCAAACAACAACTTCTATTGGCAAAGAATATATTTGGACCTTTTGCCCGCACCTGCAGAGGTTTACGCTCCAACCCCAAATGAAGTAGGCATGCAGATTGGGATTACCCCTAGAGGTAAACCATGATGGGGATGAAAGTGAGGAAGAAGAGGGCCCCGAGGAAGACCCAAACTGGTAGATGAGAATAGAATAGAACACCTCAACCAGCTAAATTAGGAAGATCCAGGCAACGAACCAACCTGCCTAATCCGGATCTTGATCAGGAATTGCAAATCCTAGATAGCCATAGGGTAGAACCGAATATGATCTTAGTCTATGGAGGGACATGTATGAATATGGAGAAGATTCGAGAGTGGCAAGTGGAACACCCATTAATCTTGTAGAGAATGAAATTCTGAAGAGATCATGATGAGAGAAGCCCAAGAGAATGTGAGGAGGATTTTGGAGGAAACTAGAGAGGAGATGATAGAGAAGAGGATAGAGAGATGGAAGATAGGGTCAAAGAGGAAGAAGAAGAAGAAGAAGAGAGAGAGGAGCCCGAACAGAGGAACAACTTGGCCACCTAGAAAGAAAAGGATGACAGTAAGAATATTTAAGCCTATTTGTTAGGAGAGATGATGGGAGTTCTTCTAGTAGAGATCGTCCTCTGACCCCTACCCCAGGAGATTCCTAAGAGAGAAGAAAGTAGTGATAGGGAGCATGACCACAACAGTTTAACAAAATTTTGTAATAGGCAATGAGGATGTCGAGTTGCCTTAGTGATGTCCTTAGGCGGTTTTAGTGTTTTATGTTTTTCGTTATTGTCTCATGTTTTTCCTTCTTGTTTGGTAGGAGGTTATAATTTTGATAGGTTTAAATCAGTCAAGTAACATGGTTTTCATGTTTTGTAAGCATAACGTAAGAGACTCGACCAAATGCATGACCTCGATATGATCTGATGAAATTTAATATGTATTATTTAAAGAAGGAAGTTTTGTTTTTTTTTTAACAAATGACATAAACAAGAATGCATCTAATGAGGAACATTACGCACAATATGCTCTTAGGGAACCATAATAATAACAAAATACATGCACATCGTTACACTCATTGCATCATTATTATTGACTTCTTTTGCTTGATTTCATAAATTGAGTTATGATTTGAATTCTAATTTGATATTATCAAAATTTCTTGACTTAGATTGCATGATTTGAAATTATTATGACTTGTCGAAATTTCGATTGATTACTTGATTTCCGAATTACAATTAAGTTTTAAGGGATAACTTAAAGAAATCTTAAAGCTTACATTGTAATGTACTAACGACGAATCCGAAGAAATCGAAATCATAAAAGACATTCCCTGGTAAAGGTAGATAACCAACCTGCTTTACCACAACAAAAACAATAGGGAATAGCACCCCAGAACCAACAGGTGGACTTAATAAATGAAATTGAACAATTAGCTAATCTTTTAAACACATTCATCCAAAATTCAGACCAAAAACAAAATCTAAATATCATGCCCAAAGGTACCTAAACGCGATAGTCCGCACACTCGATATCTAAACTCAAGTATAAAAACCTTAGTCATTCCATGAGTTTAAACACTGGGTGTAAGGCTCACGTTCAACATAGGGAACCATACTTTGAATCAAAATAGCTTAAGGAACATCATAGCGATAAGATTATAAATCATAACAGTTAAACCAATTAATCTATAAGATCTAAGGAGCATACCCCTGTCAAAATATTAAGAGTCCTTAGGTCCTCAAAAGTCTCTTACAACACACACACACACACACACACACACACACACACACACACATATATATATAAGATTAAGGAGATTCAACTAGAAGTCTATGCCAACATCTAGGTTCAGACTTCTTCAAAAAGCTCCTTAAATTCCAAAAGTTGTACCTGAGGAAAGTGGCCTCTCGGGGATAGCCATAAATAATCATACTGCAATAGGAAACTATAGGGGTATAAGCTTACGAACTTATTGAGTTTCACTTCCAAATTAAATACTTCGTCATACAATAGGGCAATAAGTTATATTATCAATAATATGAAATGCACAAGCACTTGAGCATACAATACATAAAGACTTTCTAAGAGTCTTATGTTGAATGGATTTACGCCCTCCATCCGGGGTTAGGTATTTTAGGCCCATATGACTATAGATTTCAATTTTTCTTATTTACATTGTGGTTGATTCAGGTTCCCACCCACTCACAATTTTGTAGTTGATACAAGTGCCTACATCATTACCATTTCAATTCCGGCCATTACTCCAACATTCCAGTTTACAGGCCCCTCATTGCCCAGTTATTATGCCTTCTTCCCACAAAGATATAATAACAAATGCAATGTGACTCAAGTTATGGTATGTATGGTCAATTTGATTATAAGATCATGCCATATTAAATAAAGATTTATAGGCGATCATAGATATTGCAGGCACTTCAATTCTATACTAAATCATCTAAATATTTACAACAAATCCATTTCAATATTCTTATCATCAATTCAATCAAATAGAATCCACATGCACATTCCAATTTTATCTTGCCCTAAATCTAATGCCACTATCATTACAAGCACAATCATAAGTGTATAATTTAAGGATAGTGAACTCACTTTGCCATGGCTTGAAAATCCACTCAATTGTAATAGTTCTCGGAAAGGTCTAGTCCATCTCCCAAGTATCCTAATCAAAAGAAATAACTCCAATGAGCATTTTTGTGAAGTTTGAATCAACTTATAAATTCTATTCTAATAAGTTCATCAAAGTTTGTCTAAGAGGAAATTCTAACTTAAAATGGCTATAACTTGGTCATTTTAACTCGGAATTTCGCATATTATATATCGATTTCTACCTATTCGATGAGAGCTATCTATTTCTAAAATTATTTCCATCAAACAAGGTTGTTTGGTCCATGAAAAGTAGGGTACAGAATGCTATACGAAATTTCCCATCCCACAAATCAACTCCAAATTTCAAACCAAGCATCATTCCAAAACTTTGATAGATACTTAGCTATCCTTATATCTTGAAAGACTCTTTTATATACATACATAACTCAATATCACACATAATTCATGGGTGTTGGTAAATCTATTTCCTCATGTACTTAGATAATGCTTGATAGGATGTATAAGACACTATTTTCCTAACTTTGTTTCTACCAAGTGCATTATATGTATATGCAATACCTACAAGCTATTGTCATGAATATTATGAGATGAACTATCTATATGTATACCCTTAACGATATGATATCAAGAATTCTTTTAGAAAACTTTTGCTTTGTAAAACTTTTGAAATTACTAAACTTAAGAAAACTAGTTTTATTTCTTGCAAAATCACACTTGCTTTTATCAAAACTCAACCTTGATGATCTATATACCTAACATCTTTATTATCTTAATCAAATTCTTCATTTAGGAGTTGGAAAATAGATGTTTTCATAGGGGGTTTACCTAATTACGAATTTTACAAAATTTTTGGGGAATAAAAAATATTGTTTAATCTATACTTTGAAACATTTCCTTGTTTTAGGATTATACTTTAATAAATTTCATTTATCCTTTCAAATTAGGTCTTTATTACATGTATTCCCTAGGACTTATATTTTTCCATAAAAATCATCATTTTGGCATTTGGAAATATGTGTTTAAATAGTGGTAATTTTCAAATTCGAATTTTGAAATTTCCATTTGAGATTATTTCTTTTGTAAACTCATTTAATCTTTCTCAAACTAACTCCTAATCAAACCTACTCCTTAAGGCTTCCATTTCTTTAATAAAAATCTTGTTTGGGGGTTGAAAAATAGGTGTTTGCACCTCAAGTTTCCCTTATTATGAATTTCAAGTTGGTTATTGCGATTGAAACAAAAATTTAACATAACTTTTATAAACTTTTTTTGTTTGAAAATGTCCCTTAGTAGATCTAAGCTTTACTCATCAAAACCACTCATTTATGATACCTATTCCCTAAGCCTTTCATTTTTAATGCAAAATACATATTTTGAAGTTGAAAAATAGCTTTTCTAAATATGGCTCTTTTTAGATCCAAATTTCAAAAATCCATTTTTGTTGAAACTAAAATAGATCTTAAGCTTTCTAACATTTTCCCACTATTGTCACGCTATTACAAGTTATTTATGTGCATAAAACAAAAACCTAAGGCATTTATGAACTCAAAACAACTAGATCTAGTTTATTATACTAGTCATAAATGCAAATGCACTATGATCATTATATAAATATGGTTAAATAATGAATATATACACAAAACCTTAATAATAACAACATAACTCAACAATAACACAAAGTAATAGCAAAATAACTTAAATTACAAGATATATAACATTGTGACGGCAAGGATCTCATGTTCAAGTGTTTCCACATCCCTAGCTTAAAGCTCATGGGGATTTTTGAGTGGAATCACACATGAATGATCTTGCCATTACATGTTTTTAAGATGGTAAAGTGTAGATCTATTACCTATTAGATGTATGGAGTAAGAAACTTGAAGAAAAACAAAAGTGTGTGTGTGTGTGTGTATTGTGGAGGGGGTCATGGCAAAATAAGGGAGAGAGAGGGGAGAAAAAGAAATTTTTTTCAAGAGCTTTGCTTTGCTAAAAGAGAGAAAGTGAAAGGTGGAAAACATAAAGGGGTTTATGTAGAGATGAGATTAGGGTTTGCTTTAGTTAAATAAAAGAAAAAAATAAAACAAAATTAGAGAGAAGGGAGGACATAGGGCACTGGTTTTAGGGAGTATGAGAGAGAGAGATATGTGTGCTATGTTGTGTAAGTTTCAAATTTAAATAAATAATTTAAGTAGTAAAAATTGTATGGAAAAGTAAATGTAAGGGAAATGATGAAATATTGTAAGAATAGATTGTAAGGATGTAAGAAATAAGGTATGTGTAGTTGTACTTGATGAATAGTTGATTAGAAATCAAAAAGTAGATTAGAGAATTAAAGTATCGATAGTAATGAAAATACGATGAAAAGCTATAACTGTAACTTTTATAACCCGAAAAATTATATAACTGATATATTTTGTAATCTTATGAAATTACGAGTCTAACGGTATTAATAACTTTTTTTTAATATCTTGAGCCTTGGGACACGCTTTTCAAAGTATGTATTCGATCGAGTTCGAAATAGATAAAAAATTTACTAACCTGATATTTTTAAGCAGCCTAATATCATTACGAACCAAACTAAACTCTTCACTCATATTTTGACTTCTTAACTTAGGAACACAAGGTTATTAGATCTAAACTGCTAGGGTTTCTTGGGAATTTGTTGGCTTTGGGTTTCCGATTGACTTTCCAGTTTAGGGTTTGAACTTGATATTACCCTAAAAATTAGGGGTTTACACTAAATCAAAGCTAAAGTGTGCAGAATTCTGTACCGCCACCACCGTTACCTTACCAAAGACCCCCTCGAAGCTCTTTACCTGACTTCATAAAGAGGAATCGGAATTTTAACAGAGCCATTGGTAAACCTGATGAAGTCGAAAATTGGTTAGTTCAAATTGAAAAATCTTTTGCGGTTTATGAGGTTCCACCATACCTTCAGTGGACAATGGACTTGCATGCTTAGATGCAATGCTAGAATATGGTAGGAATCAAGGAGAGGGCGTTTGGTACCCTCGATCACTTAGGAAGCTTTTTGTCAGGAATTTCTAGAAAACTATTTCCCTTCTAGTTTGAGGGTGAGACATAGTGCAGATTTTCTGCACGTAAAGCAAAGAGGCAGAATGGTTAAGCAATATGAAATTGATTCCACTCACTTTCTAAAATATGCACTCGAATCTTTTAGAGATAGAGAAGAAATGAAGAGACAAGTGTTCTTAGGAGGTTTAGATGAAGACATAAGAATTAAGTTAGAAGAACTCGGATTGAAAGCTAATCTAGAGTTAGTAGAAAAAGGGTTCGGATAATTGCAAGGAGCAAGGAAAATGAAGTCTCGAGTGCCAGAAAAGAAAGTTTTTGAGAAAGGACCACATGATGCCTCGAGTTTAGGATTCAAAGGCAAGAGACAAAAGTATTATTATGAATTCCAAGAAAGTGGGAGTGTAAAACCCAACCCAGCAAAGGGCGAAAGTAGGAATAGGAGTCGTGCTACGTTAGCTATGCATGAAATGAGGTTGTATAGCTTCGAAGAATAGCGGATGGTAGAGGAAGAGGATGGTGATGAGATGGAATTGGCAGCCTTGAATCGAAGTGGAGAGTATAATGTCGGTTTAATCACCAGGCGTGTAATGGTGAATAGAAGTGAGGCCTATGTATTGTTCTATACTGGAGTAACACACTCTTTCCTCACCGCTAATATGGCTAGACAACTTGAATTACCAATAGTCAGCACCACCTCTAGTCTACAAATCAAGACACCCATAGGAAGTGTTGTATTGACTCGGGACACATTAAAAGATTTTCCATTGGAAATATAAGGACATTGATGAGTAGTACGAAGTAATTCTTGGTATGAGTGGGTTAACCATGGTTAGAGCTATCATGGATTGCTGAAAGAAGATAGTAAGCTTTAATGATCAATATGGGACAAAAGTGAGTTGTTGGAGAGACCCCAGTCCCCAGAGGAAATGGGTTAAATTCTTTTGACTTATTGGTGGATGATGAAGACATAATGCCCATTGAGAATACCCCTGATAAGGAAGAATCACGAGAAATAAAAGATATACTGGTTGTGGATGAGTACTCGGATGTATTTCCTGATGTATTGCCTAGGTTACCCCGAAGATAGAAATTGGTTTTGAAATGGATTTGGCCTCGAATACATAATCGATATCAAAGGCGCCTTACCGGATGGCACCGGTAGAGTGAAAGGAGTTGAAAAATTTAGTTGCAAGAGCGATTGGAACAAAAGTTCACAGGGCCTAATGTGTCGCTGTGGGGCGCACCCGTTCTGTCTATGAAGACGAATGATGGATCTTTTAGGCTGTGTATCGATTATCATGAGCTCAATAAGTTACACTTAAGAATAGATACCCTTTTTCCTAGGATTGATGGTCTATTCGATCAGTTGCAGGGAGCGCACGTGTTTTCACGTATTGACTTACATTCTGATTATCACCAATTATGGATAAAAACCGAAAAACGTACCAAAGATAGCTTTTTATACCAGATAGGGGCACTATGAATTTAAGGTGATGTCTTTTGATTTGATTAATGCACCAGCTACATTCATGGATCTTATGAATAGAGTTTATAAACCACTCTTAGATAAGTATGTAATATTCTTCATCGATGACTTTATGATCTACTCAAAGAAAGAGAAGCAACACGAAGAGCATCTTAGGATGATGTTGCAAGCTCTAAGAGAAAATAAGTTGTACGCCAAACTGTCTAAGTGCCACTTTTGACTAGATTGGATATCCTTCTAGGACATGTTGTGTTGAGAAAAGGTATCTCAGTTAACCCCGAGAAGATCAAGGCTATGGTGGATTAGAAACAACCACAAATAGTAATAGAGGTAACAAGCTTTTTGGGATTAGTTGGCTATTATCGCAAGTTTGTAAAGGATTTTTCGAAAATAGCTAAGCCCTTGACTCAATTAACGCAGAAGAATGAGAAATTTGTATGGACAGAAGCAGGAGTAAAGTTTCCAAGAATTAAAACAACGGTGAGTATCTGTACCAATCTTGGTTTTGCCAAACCCAAAGAAATCTTATACAATGCATAGTGACGCTTCAAGGAATGACCTTGGATGTGTATAGGTGCAGGAAGGAAAAGTCATTGCTTATAGTTTCTGTCACGCCTCAAGAGGTACCCTAAACATGGCAATCCACCGTACACAATACTAAAGCCTAAGAATGACTATCTCAGTCTCGCAAAGGCTTCCATATCATGTACAAGGCGTACATCACAACCAAGGGAACACATCGGAGTAATGCAATGTACATTGATAATGATTAAGTAACAAGGCAATGAGAATACTTATAATAAAACATAAACATGGTAAATTACAATTCTTATGGGCATATCCCTCTATTGTCTTAAGTCAAAATATATACACTTTTTAGAAATTTCCAAAACACTAACATAGCATACATTACATGTAAGGAACCTTACAAAGTAACTTCATCCTATGTTCCCATTACCTTTATAAAAGTTCAACATCCTTCTATGACTTCCTTAATGTCATGATCTTCGTTTTAAGCCACGGGTATACCTGTTTCAATAAAATCTATGGGGGTATAAGCTTACAACTAGCTTAGTGAGGTATTCATTTTCATTCGTACCATGGTTTCAAATAAGTTCATTTAAATTTTTACGCATATACTATGCATATAATGCTTTTTTGGTGGTGTGAGTACTCTTCTGGATAGAAGCTCTTACTCACCGGTTGACTAAGCAGTAATATCCCAATTTACACAAACCCCCACATACACTTTACTATTGCCTGTATATGAGATATTAATAAAGTGTGATATTTTTCAAATTGATTC
This sequence comes from Combretum micranthum, assembly GCA_024138025.1. Lineage (NCBI taxonomy): Eukaryota > Viridiplantae > Streptophyta > Magnoliopsida > Myrtales > Combretaceae > Combretum > Combretum micranthum. Next base: position 1,992 of record JAMXBD010002292.1, on the reverse strand, counting down.
TTGCCCACGTCCCTTTTTAGTTATTGTTGGTTATTTACTGTTGCCTATGTATGTTGCTTACATATATTAAGACCGATCTTTAATCAAATATTGTTACGTTAGGCTTGCTTACTACTACTAAGTTAGGACAATAAGCACCACATGGTTCCATTGCGCTAGTGAAAAGCTTAGGACCGTGACGGTTGGTATTAGAGCCGATGGTTCCACTGGGAATCTCCCATGGTTGGCCCACTATGTGGAAAGAAGAGTTTTGTGGTATGACTGTGAAACCCATGATGAGTAGGTGAGACTACTCACAAAGTGGGTTTAGTAGAGTCAGTTTGACAAGCTCTTGTTGAGTAGGAGTATGGCCCATCCCATTGTAGAGACTCACACTTGAGGGGGAGATTGTTAGGGTACAAACGTAGGAATCCCACATGGAAAATATGGGATATGTGTGAATATTTTATAAGAGAAATGACCCATTAATCCATTACCTTAAGGTTTTGGGTTATAGAACGGATTTACCCCTCCGTATCAAAGGTTAGGGAATTGTTGATGAAGATCCTCGACCTTCTACTGCTTGTCCCTAGGTCCCCACCCAAAGCGTTCGATGACTCGGCTCCGAACCTAGAGTTGTATTCCCTAAGCAATTTAGATTCTCTAGGAAGGAAAATAGCCCGTGGCCCAGCACGATAATAACCAATCTAACTTTACGCATAGGAGTAGCAGCCTTCTAAAAGAAATGTGACTCGATTGATGCTATGCGTGAGCATTTTATTTTTCTTTAGCCAAACCTTATTAAGGTTTATTAGGAGGCGATCAATCAATTTAGCAAACAATGAACAGTCATATAAGTAAGTAAACAAAATACTTAAACAAGCAGTCTGAAGTTGCAATACTCTTAATTCTCATTTCACACATAAGCATAGAATCACATATATACATATTCCCGGATTCCCCATACAAATCTATTTTTATCTTTCTTAGTATACTAATGCCACTATTTTAGAAGCACAAGCATGATAACGAAATTAAGAGGAATAACTTACTCGTCTATTTCACAATCTTTTTAGTTGTAGCAATCCTCAAGAAGGGTAATCTCGTATCCTTCATCACCTAGATAAAAAAAAATACCCAGAATGAGTATTTTGTAGAAATTCTACTTAAACTTTCTAATTCTATTTCACTATGTCTATCAAAATCGCATAGAATGAAATTCTAATTAAAATGGTCATAACTTGCTCATTTTAACTCGAAATTTCACTTATAATATACCGTTTTCTACCTATTCGAAAAGATCTATCCATTTTCTAAGGTTATTTTTGTCATATAAGGTTGTTTGGTTCCGAAACCGTAGGGTACAGATTCAAAATGAACATTTCCAGATTTTGCGAAACAATTTTTCAACTCAACTTCATTCAAAAATCCCTTAGTAATATATATATTAATTGATTGCTAATTCCTTTGAGTATATAGATAAGCTCACTTTATATGCAAAAATTATAATGGTAGTGTCTTAACAATTTATTTCATAAAACAATTTCATTTTGATGTGTTAGAACTTAACTTGACAAATTTCTTATCAAGTGTTTCGAAGAAAATTTATATTTTCCTAGGTTATTATAAATGAGTATATTCTTATTTTATTTTCCTCATTCCTCTTTCCAAAATAAGTAAAATTTCCTTTAACTTTGGTCTTTTATAATTTTTACTTCTAGTGATAAAAGTTCAATGTTATCAAAAGTTTATTAAGTTGTTGATAACCTATTTATAAATTTGCATTTAGAATGGTTTTAGAAAATGAGTCTTTTCTCTATATTTCTTGTTTAAAATATAAGTTCTTGTTTTATAAAACTTGGTCTTTATTTCCTCTACAAATTTTTATTTTAAAAGAATCCTCTTTATTAATAATGTCCTTTGTTTTTTATTATCTATCATATTTATATCTTTGAAAATAAATTCCTTATTTAGGAACTTGAAAATCATTAATTTCTCTAAGTGGGTTTTATA